>WBNO01028427.1:0-524226 GCA_013400575.1 Peucedramus taeniatus
CGCGCCCCCCTGCCCGACCCGCCGCGGCCCCTGCCCTGCCGCGCTCCCCGCCTGTCCTGCCTCGCCCCGTCTGTCAGTCCCCCTGCTCGATCCCTGTCAGTCCCCCTGCTTGACCTCTGTCAGTCTTTCCTCTCGCCCTGCCTGTCCTCCTGCCCACCTTCTCTTTCCGCCTGCCTGACCCCTAGCAGTTCCCCGGCTGCCCTTGCCTGGCCCCCTGCGCACCCTGCTTGTCCTCCCGCCTGTCCTTCTGCTTGGTACAGGCACCTGGCCGCCCAGCTCACCCGCTTGTCCTCCGCCTCATTCGCTCTCCCCTCTGCCCCGCACCGTCTTGCTCTGGCCCTCCCCGCGCTTTCCCGTCCTCCTTGCTTGTGCCCCTGTGCGCGGGATTCTCCCCGGGTTGTGCCTTGCGACTCCCCTTTCCTGTCCCTCCATCCCTCCGCAGCCTCTGTGCCCCCGACTCCCCTCCGGCGGTCCTTCCAGCTGCACCGGGGCTTGTCTCCGTCCCTGCGTGTCCCACTGTCCCTCCTCTGTCCGTCCCGCTCCATCTCTTGCATCCCTTGCCTTGTCTGTCTGCCCTGCACGTTCATCTGGTTCACTGCCTGCATCTGTCTGTTGAGGCTTGCATTTGCCCATCCTCTCTTTCCGTTTGTTTCCCATTTATTTAGCTTTCATTTGCAGTGTTGGCCTTGTCTGTTTGTCCATTGCATGCAGTGTCCTACCAAGTGTGTCTGTCTCCTCTCTGTCAGTCCGTTTACTAGTTGCCCTCCATCCCCACGGTACCAGCCATCTCAGTCCTGTCCAGCCATTGCAGTTATGTGTCACTGAATCCCTTCAGCACAGCTTTCCAGTAGTTTTACCACTGTCCCCGTGAACTTTGCACATCTGGCTGGAACACCATCACTCTGTGAATTACCTCTCTCCTGTCTATCTGCCCATCTCTCCTTTCCTTCATCACTCTATTGCTCGTTTCATTTTTCTCTCTCTATCTTTTTGTGGCATCTATATATCATTTGTCCACAAAATAAATCTCTTTCTATCCTGTATGCTGCCCACTCATCTTCTTTATCTACCCTCCCACTTACCAAAGGCATATACATTTACAGTATCTATGGGATCTGTTGCATTATACATATGCTTGTTATATTCACATACAAAATTTATGAGCGCACACAATCTCACACAACACAAGTGATGTGGATCGGTGCAGCAGCACCGTACTGTTCTTTTTCTGTCACTGTCACCACAGTTTACGAAAAAGTTGTGTATTTACTAACATGCAAAAGGCTTTCTTATTGTACATTTTGGGGGTTATTATTTTTTAATAGGATGTTGTTGGGAGATCGGGGGTGGGCTTGTACTTCCATTTGGTATTCAGTCAATCGCTGTCTTTTGTAACACTTCCAAAATTGACTTTATGTAAAACGTAGACAAACACAGTGAAAATTTTTGTCACTGAACTATTACAAGGTACTGAATGGGCTCTGGAGGCACATTTGAAAGGCATCTAGGGTAACAAATGAAGACACCGACTACGCAAAAAATCCCATTCAGAGATTGACAAAAATGCTAAAGATTCTTAGGGAAGGAAAAGGCAGAAAAAATCTACATTTAGCTCTGTACAGACGGAAGCAAAACCGATAAGGGCAGATGAGAAAATGCCTTTCCAGCAATAATTTTAAATAGCGATTGGGATGCTTTGATTCAGGGACCAGAATTACGGTCTCCGCCATAAAGGCCGGCACATTTATCACCTACGCCAAATTTAGTTAGGACTTACAGTACAAAATTGCAGGAAGGCCGCTGGTATTTCTGAAATGTTTCATGCAGCAGGCTCTTCTGTTTACAAATAAGGGGTTATGTCAGACATTTGGTGACATTTGGTTTTCTGTGACAATTTCTCTCCTTTAATTCTGGTGTTGCTGAAAAGCGTATTGAGAACAGCCAATAACGGCGTTACAGCGGGAACAACCGCTTCATTGCCTTGCCTCGTATGGGAGCTCATCGTTCTGGGGAGAAAAGGCAGAGATTGAAATGATTAATAATAGCTGATATTCTACCACACTAAGTGGGGGTTAGCTTGATCTGTTGGACAAGCAGGCACATTACTGAAATATTTTCCGTTCTGTCTCGTGAATCCTCTCCTTTAAACCGCAGCGAGAATGTGTGCAAATCGAAACAAAATCCCTGGTTTGGCATTGGCGTTTTAGTGGTTATTGAAAGAGCTCTCCCCATGAGAATTGGCAGGTAGCTGAAAGTTAAAACTGTTCTTAAACTGATGAGATAGCAGGGTCTAGTCCTAGTGCCGGTCTTTTTCAAGGTGCTGCTCTAGCATCTTTAAATCTGGCTTTCTGGAAAAAACATATATTCTGGAAAACTCTTACTGATGTCTGTGGATCTGACACATCCGACTACAGCCCGATGTTGAAGGCTGCTGTGGGAAGTCCCCTTTTCAATTAATTCTAATTGCGAATTGGGGATATCTGATGCAGTGCATGCCTTCTGACTGGCACAGCCCCGTCACTGTTCGCTCGATCTGCCGTGCTTTAGTGTTGTCCCCGAGTCCAGAAAGGCACACAAGCTAACATTTCCTTTTTGACTTAATCTTGCTGATCTCTCCTTATCTTGCAGACGATCTGGCCTCATCTAGAGTCCGCCTCTATTTCTTCATCTCAAATGAAGGGAACCAGAACTTGTTTGTCGTTCAAGCCAGCCTGTGGCTTTACTTGAAGCTGCTTCCATATGTCTTAGAGAAAGGCAGCAGGCGAAAAGTAAGAGTCAAAGTCTATTTCCAAGACCCGGACACTAGCAACAAGTGGAATGTGGTTGAAAAGAAAGTTGATCTCAAAAGAAGTGGTTGGCACACTTTTCCCATGACAGAGGCGATCCAGGCTCTGTTTGAGAGAGGAGAAAGGAGACTGAACTTGGATGTTCAATGTGAGGGCTGTGAAGAGTATTCAGTGCTGCCAATTTATGTGGACCCCGGGGAGGAATCCCACCGGCCTTTTTTAGTGGTGCAAGCCCGCCTCGCTGATAACAAACACAGGATCCGGAAAAGAGGCCTGGAGTGCGATGGCAGGACCAATCTATGTTGCAGGCAACAGTTTTACATTGACTTTAGACTCATTGGGTGGAATGACTGGATCATAGCACCATCAGGTTACTATGGGAATTACTGTGAAGGGAGCTGCCCGGCCTACTTGGCCGGTGTCCCGGGGTCGGCTTCCTCCTTTCACACCGCTGTCGTGAATCAGTACCGAATGCGGGGGCTGAACCCGGGCACCGTGAACTCCTGTTGCATTCCAACCAAACTTAGCACAATGTCAATGCTGTACTTTGATGATGAATACAACATTGTGAAAAGGGACGTTCCCAATATGATTGTGGAAGAATGTGGTTGTGCTTGATTTAAGGTGTGTTTTGGGGGGGGAGAGAGAGAGAGGGAGAGAGAGAGAGAAACATTCCCGTACAAGATGGTGTTGGAGGAAGTTTCACTGTGTATCCAGGCATCAGTGTTGGAAAGTCACTGTGGAAAAGTTTGACAAAAAAAAAAAGAAAAAAATAATCATTTCACTTTGGTGTCAGGACAGTGGCAGTTTGTGGATCATGGACACTTATATATTCTATCACTTATAAGTTAATGCTATGAAATATCTTAAAGACACACACACACACACACACGAAATGTGGGCACGCACACAAACACGCGCTCAGACACACAGACACACACAGACACACACACACACACACGAGGCAGCTCGGAAAAGGGACATGAGCACAGAAAGTCAGTGACCAGTGACGATGGACCTAAATGCCTGCCAGTACGAGTGAACGGCTGAGCAGCTGTTTCCCCGCCTGCCGGCGAAGCCAGACCGAAATGAGCTCCCTTTGCTCAGGCAAAAGCACAGACTGTGAGAACACAACGTATTCTTGCACGCAGGTGTCAAAATGACCAAACTTAGAAAATTAAAAAAAACAAAAAAGAAAAAAAAAAAGAGTTGACTGTCACCTCTTAGGTCTAACAGGAAGCTGCAGGACACCTGCTTTGGGAGGCGATCACTTCCTCTTAATTTAAATTTATCTAAACATAAACATCACAGATACCCACTTCTTGCTACAGCACTTCCAGCAAGGAATCCTGTGGCTCCATCGGGGGGAGAGAGAGAGAGAAAAGGGGGCAGACATGTAAGAAACTGCTGTATTTCTAACACCTGGCCATTGCGGAGTCACAAGCTGGGCTGGCGTGATCCGATGCTTTTACTGCCCACTAGCAACCCATGGTTGGCTACACCCGCCGTGTCTTGGAAAAGGGAATCGATACCATATCTGGACTGTGTTGACTGTTGGCATCTCTCACTGTGCAAAGAACAAAAAGTCAAAAGTTGCAATCTGTGTTCTTCAGTGGGGGACTCGGCAAGGCTACGTCACGTGGGGGACGAGCAAACAAGCAATGGCCACCACGGCTAAACCAATGAACCCTAAAGAGGAGTGACAGCGACAGAGTGGAGACGTTCTGGGAAATGCAGTGCATTTAATAACAGGCGAGGAACATTTTTACAAGTCTTGGAAAGGAGGAGGGAGGAGAGTGCTTTCAATTTCCTTACCAGGAGGTGTCAAGGATGGCCATAAAGATCAGAAAATAATGATACAGCATAGCACTTGCAAACTGCTTGAATGCACGTATAATAGCACTTGCAAATTTCAATGCCTTGAAAAGTGGTACTTGATAGTGCACTTATCTTTGCTCACTATCTAGGTAAACAGGTGCCGCATGAGCTATGCAATTTAAAGTGTTGACCCATACTAGACAAAACTGGACTTATGATATGACTTTTTTATATTTTTTTATACTTGAAATTAAATCTTTTGCTTCTTTTTTAAAGCGAATGATTGCTTTTAATGTTTGCACTGATTTAGTTGCATGATTAGTCAAAAACTGCCATTTGAAAAAAAATGTTATTTTTATAGCAGCAAAAAATGAATACAGTTAAATGTATTATACAGAAATTTTGGAACCAAAGAGGCCAACATATTAGTTATAATTTTTATGAGATGGCAAAGCCATCATATATCATGTAGTCATACTGAGCAATCCCTCACGAGGCCTACCAATTGTTTCAGGGTACAAAATGGATTCTGTTTGTTCTATTCAGTGTCTTTTCTATACCATACGCACATGGAATGTAGAGTGAAAAAAAAGTGACTATTGTAGAATACATTACAATATGTGCATCCTTTAAATCCAATTTTTATGTTTATTTAATAAAGTTCCTTTTAGGTTCTGTTCCATAATAATTTAAACCAAACAATTTTCACTTAGATTTGCTGTTGAAGTATTTTACATTTGTGTACAGTTTAAATAAATAAAAAAGATTGAAAACTGGATGTGCTTTTTTTTTTTTTTTTTTTTTCAGTGTGTAACATCTGGAGGAACTTGCTTACTTTCGGGACTGAATAGGCTGCAGACGGTGAACTGTCGCATTCGACCGTAGTCGTATTAGTCATTGCAGAAAGCCTTGTCTGAGAGCTCAGCTGCGATCCTAAAAATGTTACACTCCAGTTTTATTGCTGTCTATACATGTAAGCATCTGCTTCTTTCTCTCTGCAGCAGTGCAGGGGCTCTGGGCGCTGTTCCGCATACCTGCAGGTCATTTACAGCAAGTTCCTGGTTCACCTGCTGTGTAAGAATGTAACTTCTTCTCTGGGTCACTCCCTGACTGCTTAGAAGAAGTAAAAAAAATTATGTGGAAAGCATTTCCAGGAATAAAGGACCAATAGTAAGTTTGATTAATTTTTTTTTCCAAAACTAGCTGACACTAAGGGTTTTTTTTTTCTTTTTAGTAAAATATCTCCCTTTTACTAACAAGCCCTCAAAAATGTTGAGAAGTACTCAAGTACTCAGCTGCACATATATCCAGATATTGATTTAACTGATCTCCACAGATAAATTCTTCCTCCTGGAAACCTGAGCAAATGCCAGCTGAAGCTGACAGAAGGACCTCTGTTGACTTAGCAAATGTTAGATTTGACCCTGAAATCCAAAAAGTATTGAAGAAGCGGGATCATGCAACTAATGATGGGTTCTAGTTACAATTCACATTCAGGTGTAGCTCTGCCCAGCGCTCCCCAGCCAGGCACTGGGGTTAAATGGGAGACCTGGAAGAGTAATTTGCTGTGACTGTGTCAACAATCTGCTTCTCAGAACTTTGTCCTCCAGATCAAATTTTTTGAATATCTCACAGCTTTCTCACCACCTTGAGCTGCACATTGACTGTCAAAGCCACTAACCACTCACTGTTGCTGCTCCACCTCTCAGCAGCCTTCTCTCTGGTTTTCATTCCGTGGGTCAACTGGGCTACTGATGAGTTCAA
Source organism: Peucedramus taeniatus (assembly GCA_013400575.1). Taxonomy (NCBI): domain Eukaryota; kingdom Metazoa; phylum Chordata; class Aves; order Passeriformes; family Fringillidae; genus Peucedramus; species Peucedramus taeniatus. Next base: position 6,369 of record WBNO01028427.1, read on the forward strand.
TAAATTCCCCTTGAAATCAGTGGCCAGTACCACCCCCCCCTTCCCTCTGAAGGCATGTTTGCCCTAATATGACACCGTCATTATAAATAAGACTGGGCAGGCCTTTAAAAAATGGGATCTATTAAGAAATCTTGCCCATTGAGGTGCAAGGCCCTGGAGGCTGGCTCCAGTTAGGTTTCGTTCTTAATTTAAAGTGTTTGGTTCCTGGGGTCAAAGCCAAACCCTGCATTGGACACTGGGACTCCTGTGCTCAGGAGGAGACCAGGGTGTCTCAGTGAGGGGTTTGGACCTGCAGCCGTGGAGAACAGGGAGCTGCTGGCAGCCAGGATGCTTCGAGCTCGGGCTGGCCAGGAGTGAGGGGCAGGAACTGTGCACTGCATCCCACTGCAAACCCACAAGAAAGCTCAGGATCCTGAACTCTTTCACAGAAGCCATCAAAAAGCAACCCTTTTCTTGGTATAAAAGTCTTTCCAGCTTTCTTCCCCTGTTCCTGCCTTCTCTGCTCCCCGATTTGTAGCTAGAGTCACGGTGTTTAAGGGACAGAAACAGAAATGCAAGGACGAGCATGAATATCAGGATAGTGTGAGGGGTATCATCTGGGAGTGGGAAGAGCTGGATCATAGTCCAGGCTCCCAGGTCCTATTATTTTGTGTGAGACTCTAGAAATTGATCTGAACATGCTTGGAGTTTTCTGCAGCACGGAGTCAATTGCTGTGCTGGGCATTCTACAGACAGTGAGGTGTTCTTGTATCCTGGTGCTGACAGCAACCTGTCACACAGATTTCTGAGGCTAAAATGAAATAAAATCATCTTTAATTTTGTGGGACCAATCTGAGACAGTTTGGCCTTGATTTTTCAGAGATGTGACAAAGCTACTACTCTTGCCAGCTTTTTACAGGGGAGTGCAGGAATTCTGCTTTGTGCAGCTTCCACCTCCTGCATTTTTGAAATCAGGCAAAATGAAAAATGAGATGGCCAAGCCTGATGGCTGCTTTTCAAAAATTTTGGGGTGTTCCCATCTGTCATTCCCATCCTTACAAAACTGAGCATCCAGTTTCATTGCTTTATGCCAGGTTATGTACTCTACTTCAAAAAACAGCTGGGTCATATCCATACCCCCCCACCCAAAGGTGACTTGGTGACTCTCTCTTATCTTTGATAGGCTTTGAACTTGATTCTGTAAATGCCAAATCAGTGTCTTTTATCATGTGACAGAATCAATCTCTGGAGCTGGAGAATCTTCACTCTTTAAAATATTCTAACACAGGCAAAACCCCATCCCGGACCTCCCACTGCTGTTAATGAGGATGGTGTGAACAGGGTGACTGTCACGATGTGATGCAACAGAGCACTTGTGGGATTAACTCTGCATACATCACGTATTTCCACACATAATAGACACCTGCTCCAAAATTGCCAGCTCTCACCTTCTTTGCTTTGTCACTTGTGAGAGATGAACTCAGCAGCTGAAAATTAATTGCTGCACTTGCCCTGCCACCAGGGAAGAGGGAAACCCCTCACTGAACGCATCCTTCATGAGGATAATTTTTGTATGGAGTGGTTTCTACTGGGAACGGTGGGAGTACATTTTGCAAAATAGATAAGAAATACAAATTTCTAAGAGGGGAGTCTGTTTCAGTTAATGCTGATGCCAGTTTACAGTAACTCCCCTAAAGTCTGCAGATGTAATTCATGCTAGCACCCATATGAGTAAAAACACACCTAAATCCGGTTTTCTTGAATTCCTGATTGGGCCCAGCTCATTCTCAGTTCCCAGTATTTCTAAAATAAGTAATTTTTCCTTTAGAATCAGCAGCTAAAAGTTTTAGCAAAACCCACACATGCTGGGTGACCGATCAGAACAAGAGTAGAAGACTCTTTGTCATGAATCTCCCTGCATACACTGGAATTTGGCCAGGAATTAGCAATCTGCATCAGTATGAAATGCCCCAGTAGCTTTCATTTGCTTGCCCAGTCAGTAACCTTGAACTAAAAGCTGGATTTTTACATGTCTGCTTGTAAAAGTAGGGGCCAATTTTATTTGGGTAACTTCATTGATTTCAAGGGAATTGTTTCTGATTTGTACTAGAGTAAGTGGGAGCAGATTTAGGTTCTTTAATGTTCTTCCAGTTTAGCTCTTGGAATAACTTATATTTCATTATTATGTGTTTATGTAATTAGTGCAATTATATCAAATTATATAATTGGTACAATTACTTGGACTCATGTAACCACTGCATATAGCATTCCATGCTGTAAAATCTTTTACTCTGGGAAAAAAAAAAAAGAAAAAAAAAAGCAGTCAATATTACATGGGAATCTTAATTTGTTTTTAAATTCCAGTATCAAATTTAGGGCCTGACCACATGCAAGGAACTTCTGGTTCACATCAGTGGAATCTCTGAGCAGGCAGCTTGCAGCCTTCACCATAGATATTGCGTTTTTAATCTGATTTGGCCAATTCTATTCAACAGAGGCCCTCCTGGAATGTGTGCAGCTCTAACCAGCCTTCCCTGTACAAAGCAGAGATGTCAAGCTTTTACACACACACACACCATATGACCTGAGAGCTCTCAAAGCCATCAGAGTCCTGAGATATGTGTACAGCTTTTTTATACTTGATCAGATTTACTGTCTTTGTGATCTGCCGTTGAGATTCATAGACTCAGAATTCATAGACTCCCACTTTTTGGTCATTGAAACTGTTTTGTTCCCCTCCCCTTCTGCAATTTGCTTTCAGGCTACATTGCTGTGAAAGTTTGGAAGTAGAGGGTTCTGCTGTATCTGTTGTGGGCAGAGGGAGGTTATTCTGCCCCTGTACTCCACTCTGGTCAGACCCTGCCTGGAGTCTGCATCCAGCTCTGCGGCCCCCAGCATGAGAAGGCCATGGACTTGTTGGAAGAGTCCTGAGGAGGGTCACAAAAATGATCAGAGGGCTGGAGCACGTCTCCTGTGAAGACAGACTGAGAGCACTGGGGCTGTTCAGGCTGTAGAAGAGAAGGTTTACAGCGCCTAAAAGGGCCTACAAGAGAGCTGGAAGGGCACTTTTTACAAGGGCACGTAGTGATAGCCAATGAGGGATGGCTTTAAACTGAATGAGGATAGGCTTAGATTAGCTGTAAGGCACAAATTCTTTATTGTGAGGGTGGTGAGGCACTGGAATGGGTTGCCCAGTGACGTTGTGGGCGCCTCATCCCTGGAAGTGTTCAAGGCCAGGTTGATGGGACTTTGAGCAACCTGGTCTAGGGGAAGAAGTCCCTACCCATATCAGGGGAGTTAGAACTAAATGATCTTTAGGGTCCCTTCCAAACCAAACCATTCTATGAGTCTATGAAAATCAAAGTAAGCACATCCAGCAAAACAGGAAAAACAGGTAAGAAGGAAACTGATTTGATTTCCCTAGTCAGACCAAGGAATATCCAGGATGAGAGCTATGATTGATAATCACCTCAAAGGTGAAGGACCTCTCCTCAAAAAAGATCAGCCCTCCCAGGGGCTGTGCATTTGGAGTTCTGCCCTGGCACTAATGCAATCATTGAACCAAGCTGCCAGTGCACAGACCCCAGGGGAGGCCCTGCTCTACCTAAGGACATCTCCACAGAGTTTGAGTACTACTGCTCTTTCTCATTTTGGACTTGCTTTTGGAGAGGGTTCACCTCTCTGCATGCTCTCCTGCAGTCTGGCCTTTGAAATCAGGCTACAGCACAGCCATTTTAGGGCTGCAGCTCGTGCTGCCTCACTGCCTTCCTCCAGCTGGTAAGTGTGCTCAGTGCCTGTTATTTTTATCTTGAGCTTTTGCTTTGTTTTTGAGGATAATTACACATTATTGCTGCAATATGTTATAATAAGTGCTATGAAGATGACTATTGTATCCAAGGGGAAAGAAGATGTGGCTGGGGAGCAAACTTAAACCTATGTGTCAGCAAAACAAACACACTGTGTTTGGGCTGTGTCAGTCAAGTGGTACCAAAGTGGCGTTTGGGTTTTGCCCGAGTGGAGGCTGCTGGACTGATCCTGCCCCTCTTCACTTTGTTGGCTGGAGTGGCTCGTGCTGGTTTTTGCAGAGGAGTTTGTGAGGAGCTGTGGAAGAGCTGCAGCAGCCATGCTGTCCTGCAGCTGCAGCAGCCGTGCTGTCCTGCAGCCGGAGCTGAGCTCCTCACCCGCTGATGGGGGAGCCGGTCCTGGGCAGTGCAGCAGGAGCCAGGTAGGAGAGTTGGATGCTGAAGGCAGCATCCATTTGAGGATAAAGAGTTATAAATAATACTGCATCTGGCTCCTGTGAGCTGAAGCAGACTGGGCTCTTGGACTTTTGGACCCCCATATCCTATTCACTATGTACTCTGTAATCTCATTTGGTCTCGTATGGCCTGGTTTTGGGTCAGGTTTTGGAACTGATCCTCAGCTGTTAGGACTCCAAGGTTATCAAAAGTAATTCAGGACCTTATAAATTAAGGCTTTGGGCTTTTGTGAAAGGAAACAAACAATGTTATCTGTGTTAATGAGAGCTGTGTATGTGTATTTTGTATCCAATTGTATGCATTATCTTTAGCAGTGATACTTCATAAGACCATATAATTTATGAGGTGGTTATCAGTGACTCATAAGTATTTATTTATGTCTTATATGCATTGTGTATGTTTGGCTTGATCAGGGTGGCATGTTTCCATGGGTGAGCACCATTTCACCTGTAAACACACAGACAAGAAACAAAAGGCTTTATCTAAGCAAATTGTCTTCTGCCATGCTAATGCCCCTGTAATAAAACTTATTTTGGGGGATCCTGATGAGAGACTGGAGGCAATGCAGTGTAGCTACTGACTATTTAGAGTAGATTTCTTGCTTCTTGTGTGCCCCATCCTTGGTTTGCATTCAATGTGTGGTATGTAGGTGCCCTTGTGATGGCTGAAGAGAGACAGCTTGTTCTCAGATATGGCTCTGCTCCAGCCTGCTCCACATCCAAGAGAGTGCAGCAAACCACTTTTGCTCAACTTGTGTTTTGAAATTGTTCAGAAACTGGTTTGGTCTTTAGCACAGTTTGGAGCAACCTTGAGGCTGCCTTTGGGACAGCTGCCAGGGGTCCCCAGTGTAAAAGCTGAGCAAGGGCTGGAGTACCATAGTGCCCTGACCACATGCCTTGTGTTTGCCCATGCTTCCTACACTGGGAGCTTTTGAGTGGCACTTGGATGGAGTGGAAGCCATCTAAATCTTTATGCTGAGTGTTTCTTACTAAGTACGTGATAGGCACAGAGATGCAGGATTTAAACCAGCTCTGTTTCTGTTAGCTGTGCACCACAGTGGTTGAATCACTATGTTAACAGTGCGTGACAATGAATCAAGCCCTATATTTCATTTTATGGGTGGGTTCCACTTTGTTCTCATTTTCTCCTCCCCTCCTTTTGACAATTTAGACATGTGCATCTTGGAGAACATTGCTTCCAGACTGTATCCCCTTGAATGGGGTTACTGCATCAAGCAGGGAAAGTAATGCTGTGTTTAAGTTCTACCCTAAATGAAAGCTTTTTCTACTTTGCATGCCGCAAATAGACTTTTAATTATGGGGAGCACATGCTGTAAGTGCACTCCAGGATTTGATTCCATCCTTTGTCTGTTAAGCTTGTGGATGTGCCAGCTCTTAGAGTAATCTTTTTTTTTTCAACATCACCAGTTGCAATCCATAGTTAGCAGATAAAGCAAAAAAAAGGAATGGCAAACCAGTCCTTGTGCTGATGGCTACCAGTCTGCTGCCTCTGGTAGACTTTCTTGAGGTGACATTGAATGTTAAAACAATTCAGATGTGCTCTGTGATTTGTTGGGTTTAAAAATCTGTTGATGTTAATGTAGGGCCAGATTCAGTCATTCACACCTGTGAAAAGCAGGTTCAAAATTGGAATTTCCCAGTCAATTACAGTCAAAAGCAGACTGCAAGACTGTACAGAGCAAAGCCTGTAGTACTTTTGGTGCAATATCAGAGCCTTAGCTGAAGGTGCTATTACTCCATGAACTTCTGTTCAGTTACACCCATTTGCACCAGGTGTGAGTTTATCCTGTTGGCTTGTAGACAAACCCCTTGCTTTAGATCAGTCAGCAGTCGGGCTCCTGGTGCTCTGTGCATTTCTGTAGCTGGTGATAGCTATTGTTCTTTTCTGCACTATGTTCACAGCATCAGGCATTATGACTCATGTCATAACACCATTGTGAGCCATTTGTTTAATAATACAGCATCCGTGTTGTGTCACTCTAGCAATGTTCTTAATTCTTTCTATTATTAACATCTGTTTTGAAGTGTTTATACTTGTAATTTAGCTTTTCAAATTCTCACTGGATATAAGCTGGTGCAAGAGGAAAATTTTCCTAAACACATCTAATAGAATCTGACACTTTATTGGCCATACCTGATCAGAACACCAAGAAGCATATTTGTTTAGGCCTCTTTTTGGTTTGCAATAAAAGGTAGTGCAGGTCTCTTCAGCACCTAGAAGGGAAAATGCAGGTGCTACTTTTTTGTTGTTTTGTTTTTTTACTCCTGTGGGACTAGCTGGATTTTATTTGTTAATAGTATCTTTTAATTTGACAAAGCAGATGTTGTAAAAAAGGTAGCTTACCTTTTTCCAGTCAGGCAAGCTATTAGTTTGTTAGGGTGGTGACTTTTTCAGATAGGGCTGTATCTACATCCTATCTATAGATCTTTGAAGCTGTTTGTGCATCCCTGGCACTGTGCAGAATGTGAAGAACCTCCTTGGGTCCTTCCTTTCTGTCTACTGGCAAAAGAGTAGAGCGAGATGCAGCAAATATTTGGGCAGCAGATCTTCTGTTGAAGCTGTTGGAGTAGAAATGCTTAGCCTATAAACAATTTGGGGTCAGGGAACTTCTGAAAAGTTCTTTGTTGCTGTTGTTCTGTTGTTGTTTTGGTTGTTTTTTTTTTTTTTCTGATTGGCTTAGCTTCTGGCGATGTTGTCATACAATGACAACTCAGAGGTGTCTTTCTGGAACATAAATGTAGCTCTCTTATATTCTGCTGGGATGTCTGCAGTGACCCTTTATTGGGGCTCTGAGTAAATCTTGCCATAATTGATAGAAACAGTTTTAAAAGAAAAGCAAAACAGATCATGAAGAAAAGAAAGAGCTGATAAAGCTTCTAGCATCAAGAGTGTGCATGTTGAAACACTCTCTAATTATATATTTATCCAATCCAGTTAATACTACAGAGCTTGCAAAAAAAGCCCCATAATTAGGGGTTATGAAAATGTCTACATAGCAATAATATGGCACCTAAATATAGCATCTTTCCTCCTGAAGCACTTTACATCATTTGAGAACCATGGACTCAATTCACAGCTGGCATTCACAGGTGCAACCTTATTGATTTCAATGGAATAATGCCATTTTTACCAAGGATGAATTTTGTTATAAGTGAGAGTTTTATCTTAGGGGCTTGTAGGGCTGCCCATCACAATAGTATCTGCATATCTTTTACATCAAATTGGCTGGCAATAGCAAAACCTTTAGCAGACTTCACAAAATCTCTGCCACATCTGCCTTCTTATCCTGCAGAAATCTTTTCTTGGGCTAAACTCTCTCATATTTTGTGTCTTTTGGAGACTGGGAGAGAAGAACAGCTGATGGTAGTGAAGATGTACAATGCTCTTTTGGTGGGTGATGTGACCATGGGTTTCATTCAATGATTCTGCTGGAAGCTGAATTCACAGTTGTAGTTTCTGGATTGAGAATATCAGGACTTTGGGACCCATGTTGCTCAGAGCACCCCTAGAGTCAAACACACGGTGACTATAGCAGGACCTGAATTATGTATTGGTCATGGTAGCCATCACTGATGAAGTGACTGCTACATACAATTTAAAAAGATCATAAGTGGACTTTGTCCAACACTTGGTGAAGTTACTGGGACTAAGGCTCAATGCACTGTAAGGCTCAATTCACTGCATTCCCCAGTGTCAAAACAGGCCCTGGAGATGTTGGTCTACTTCTCTGCCACTTTGCAGATTACCTATAAAAGTAATGACAAACCTGTCACCTACTTCCCTCTAACATGGGAAAGACAGTGTTTCCTGAGCGTGAGGTAAAAAGGGTCTATTGGGAGCTCAGAAGCAAAGAAAAATAGTTGGCTTGTACTTCAGCTGAATTTGCCACAACCTTCTGTGTGAGGAAAATTTGATTAGGCTGAAACTCGTCAGCTTGAAGATGAGATGTTGGTGGGGTAGGAGTGAATCCTTCAAGTCAGAAGGTGGGCAGGGATTGTTTGTTCTGTGGCAGTGTATCAATTAAAGTCATTAAATGAAACTAGAAGCAGCCAGGCTCAAAGCAAACAAAAAGAGTTCTCTATGCAACTGGTAGTGGACACAAGGAATTCACTGCCAAAGGTGGTTGTGGAGGCTAAAAGCTTATTAGAGTTCAAAGGATGACTGGACAAGTTTGTGTAAAGAAATGCATGGAGGATTACTAAGTAGCCAGAAACCACATCTGGCTTAGGAAATACCTTGATCTGAAAATAGCTGGAGGCTAGCAGAAATGTGAGGGAAATAGCATAAGTGGTTCCCTGGCTTCTGCTGCTTTCTGGGTTGCTCCAGGAGCCAGCTACAGGAGACTTGATGCTGGGCTAGATGGACTGGTATGGCTTCTGTTTGTACTTGATGTGACAGTTCTGCCCTGCAGGTTGTTGCAGCAGGCACATGTGGGTCAGTGCTCTTAGAAGTGTTGTGTGCTCCAGTTCTCCTCCATTTGTCATTGGTAAACTTGATCCCATGTTGTCTGTGAAGGTCTGGGTTCAGAACCTCTGTGAAATGCATCTGGATGATGTTTTATGTTGGAATACCTGCTTAATGTGAATGGAAAGGCAAGATTGTAGAGTACTGAAAATCAGTCCTGTTTCCTGTAATAAGTGATTTTCCTTTGAGGCTTCTTCTCCAAAACTTTACAAGACAGACCCTGTGTAGTTCTGAAAGGATCGAGGAGCTATATAGTTTTATTGTGAAAGAGAATAAATTATATTGAGCAACTCCTACACACACATACGGAAGAAAAAATTTCACCTCCTCCCATAATATCAGATTGTTGATATTCCCTGCATAGAACTGTAGGGAATAAACAAATGCATTCATTAACATTTACCCAGTAAGGTGAACTGAGGACAGAATATCAGTCCAGATATCCAGGCTTATCTCTGAATTTCCTGGATTTTATGGGTTTAAGTCTGACTCTGAACAGGTCTTAAGGGCATTTTCTTGGTGGATTAGAAGGATCTGTGTTTGGACGGTCCCATCTATAGTACCTATGGGATTGTACAAAGCCCTAGTTTTACTATTTGTATCTGTTTTAAAATCCTGCTATTCATTTGCCTGAGTCAAACAGCTTTCCAACTAGAATTAGAGTTGGGTACATAGTATGAGGAGAGTACACATCTGGAAAGAGCTCGAAAGACTCAACCAATGTTTCACAGACAATGTTGGAAAACAAACAAAAACCTCTCTGAAAATGTGGTCTGCAGATGGGTCTTTATATTCTCTTCCCCATTATTTTAACAGGAAAATTCATCTTTAACAGAAAGGCATTCAGTACAAAAACAGCAGGAAAAGGGCTCAATGGGAGTCATTTTCCAGGATATCTTTCTGTCTGGGTCAGAGACAAATTCTTCTGTGCCAAGAGACTCCACTCCTCATGGGGTGGCTGTAGTGTCAAAAATGTCATCATCGGTGTCTTCTGCTGGAACAGTGCTGAGTAAAGCTGTAAATTTCCTCGGGATATTTCTCCAGTAGCTGGTATGGGGCTCTGCTGTGGGCTCGCCCAGTTTGCCACAGAAAGCGTCGCGTGGCTCGGGCGGCCAATCCCAGCTCCAAAGATGGTGTGCTTGTTGCAAGCTCGTGCCAAGCCATCTGTAAGATTTGTCAGATAAATGTGACTAGCGAAGTGGCACTCGTGAGCAGATGAAGGGAAATTCCCTAGGGGATTCTTTATTCGCTCATCATTAGCAGGAGAGGCAGTGGGAAAATTCATTGTTTAGCTGTTCAAAACACTGGTGAACATTTGATACTGAATAATCTTTAAATCTTTGTCGGGGGATGTCAAACGTATCTTGAGCAGCCCAGACTGTGCTGGAGGCGGAGTATCATGTTCTGCATGTCGCGCTTACCTTCCTGAAGAAGGATAAAGATATCCCAGTTCCTCAATTTCACCTCAAAACCACCTCCCCTCCCTGGGGTAGCTTTATTTAAAGTGAGCTGAGGCATGGAGCAGCCTGGAGGTGCATTACTGCTGTTTACCTGTGTGTGTCCTTGATCCTAAATGGAAAATAAAATGTGTTCTTGCTGTGAGAAGGTACTGCCCATTCACTAAATGAAACTGGCTTGCAGGCTTTTTGGTGGCAGCTTTGCAATGAGGACTAAATCTCATTTACTCCAGTCATGAGGCTGACTTAGATGTGATGTCTTGGGGAGTAAACTTACTGGGCTCTGCCGCTGGTATTTTGTGAGCTAAAAGTGAGCCCACTCTCCATGCTGATGAGAAACAGGTCATCAGTCTCACATATTCTCTATAGAACTCCTTTTGTGCAACTCACTTTCCTGCACCAAAGGGATTTTTTTTTTAGTGTTATAGTGATTAAGCTCCTATAACTGCCTTCCCTAGCCAAGATGTTTTAGGCAAAACCCTTGGTTCCTTTACATTTTTATGGTGGGACCAGGATGCTTTATGACATCTGTGTGCTGACAAGGGCACACCTGGCACAAAGTATTCTGCTTGCATTGTTATCAGCCCTATTACTCATTCAAATTCTGTTTAGACATATTTAAACAGGAGCTTCAAAATTAATGGAAGTATCATCTGCTTGAAAGATATGTTGTAGTTGCACTCATCAGGGTCCTTTTCTCCCAAGGAGGATTGGGAGAGGGTACTAAGCTGGTGTTTGGGGAGAAGGAGAGAGGGGGTTGCAGGATCCAAGTCAGAACATTCTGTGATTCTATGAGATTACCAGTTCCACAAATGCTACCATGGCTGGAGACCAGGTTTCATCTTCAGGGAGGTTGACTTAGTGGAGAGCTGGTGAAGAGGACATAGGGAGAAAGGTGGTCTTTGACTGAATCCCATAAGACCATCTCCCCAAAGGCTTGCTGGTGTAAGGTACTGTAAAAGATTAAGGTTCTGTCTTCCACCACTTCTTCCCATAAGTCAAGATGAAAATCAAACCAAACAATCCATAACACCATTGTGCCACAGCAAGGGTCCCATATCCACATTCAGCATCTTCACTGTGTGAGCAGATTTGAAAAAGTTGAACCCCTTTGCAGCTCCACTTGGCTTGAGACAGACATGAAGCAGTGTCTAAGTTTAAATGGTAGTATGTGAAATGTATGGGCTATCAGTGAATCTTGATGAGTGAACAGGTAGTTTTTAAGATGCAGCAGGTTTCATTAGTGAAAAGGTATTTGTGAATTTGAGTTGAATGCAGTGGATAGCTAGAAAAATGAGAATATTCCAACAACAGCTCCAGACCTTGCTTCAGTTTTTCTGTAAATAGATGAACTTCTGTTGACTCCAATACAATGTTGCTTGCTTGCATGACATCGGTCTTTTTTATTACAAAGGAAAAAGTCACCTCACAAGAGACCTTTGATGTTTTAATGTGTCCTGGCATATCGATGGATACATCCAGTGGAGAAGAACAATCTGGGACACTTGGTCTGCATTTGTGCTTTGCTGGAGATTTGCTATGTAACCTCGAGCAAATCTATTAATCTCCCAGTACCTCAATTCCCCAAATGCAAAATGGAGATAATAAAACATAACTCCCTTAGCAGGGTAAACACATTAAAAAATGCACTTAAAAGCAGTTGGGTACTAGGTTAATGGAGACCTATATCTTGTGGGGAAGATTTGTTGTATTATAAATAATACATCTTCACAATTATTCCACTTAGTCTGCCTTGAAGCCTTCAAAGACATACCACGCAAATGTTTACTGGCAGCATGTTTCCCCCCTTTTATTGGCCAACAACATGTTTAGACCAGACTTTGCTGTGGCAAAGTATTTCAGCACATTGCACATGGCAAATGGCTCTTTTACTGTAAAAGTAGATTTTAATTTTTTTTAGAGAATACCCCAAATAATGCTGTACTCAGCAAAGGCCTGTGCACCTGGAATAGCTGTCTCTGAGCAGATTTTCCTTGCAAAATGTTCAGCATGCTTCTGCCTAGAGCTTTCAACAGAAATGGAGAATGAAGGAGGTGTGGTGGGTACCAAGGACAAACTTTTTAAGGGTGAGTTAACTTTGCAGACCACCTGAAAGAACTTGGGTATGTCTCAAGTCAGCTAAGCAATGCTGGTGCCAGAATGTCCTGGACAAAAAGGCCAGTGTTGCAGAGCATGGTTGAATTGCCTAGGGTACAAAGTGGGGGTCTGGGGGACTCCACTGCAGTGTTAGTGCACAGGAGCTATTCAAGCCTTTAGACCACCCACTGTTCTAGCAGTGTTACTTAGCTTCCCCGGACTCTGTAATTGCTCTTGTCACATTACTGAGAATAATGTAGAAATATTGCAAGCATTTGCCTTGAACTTGGAGTGTTGAAGCTTATGTAAGGGGGGAAAAAAGCTACGTAGAATAAAATGAAGGGTGTGATTCTTATTCCACTTATGCTTGTTTTACACTGGTTTTTCCTCTGCTGGAGTGATTCCTCTTTAATGATGTAATATGTTTAGAAGAAGACCTCTGTATGTTTGTGAAACATCTTTGCCTGCCTAAAAGAGGTGTGTTATGAGAGTATTTTGAGGAAAGCAGCATCCTGGAATAGGCATTTGCTTCAGATAAGATTTTTCCCCCCCCTCATACAGTGAAAGGCCAGTGTGATGTGAAGAAGGAAAGCTTTGTTTCTGTGATCAGGACATCAAATAGAGAATTGCATTTTCTCAGGTGCCTTTCTCATGGGGATGCTCTCTAAGAGCTGATGATGGCAGAGGTGCGCTGTCACACCCTCTACCTCAGGCTGCTGGAGATGGGCAGTTGGATTTGCTAGTGTGTGAGACCTGTCATGTACCTGCTTCCCAGATGTCCCAGGTCTGTGTCTGCTGCACAGCTTGGGAGGTGTCATGCAGCCAGCTAAGAAAGGCTGGGTACCAGGAGAGTTTGCATTTAACCTCTGCCCTGAAGTACAGGAACTATGGAATTGAGGGTTTTTTTGGTATCTGCAGTGTAATGCCTTTGGGTGAGAGGCACCATGGAAGAATAGCAGCAGTGCAAAAATATGAAGGACCCTAAGAAGAATACCCTGAAATGAGGATTAGATGGGAAGAAAGGTAGCCCTGCAGAGAGGCTTCCACCCTAGCCAGTAGCCCCTGACAATTCTCCTGATCTGATGCTAACAGAAACCACAGCAAATGTTTATTTTAACCTCTGGCAAACATCTATTCATTGGGTAAGACTAAAAAGTTGATCTCATGCTTGGGAGGAGCTTGGGAACAGCTAGTACATGCCACTTGGCTGTGCTTCAGGCATGGCTGGCCAGTCCCTCCAGCAGGTGATGCTGGGCACACTGGGAGTGCTCCTGGTCTCTCAGGCTGTGTGTGCAGCAGTGAGGACAGCTCTGAGCCTCTCTGCAGCCTGGTCTGCATGGGCTGTGTTAGAGGAACCTGCAAGAGGGCTGAGGTTTGATTGTGTGTGACCCCTAAACAGTATGCTATCGCTAAGAAGGTAGCATTAATTTGTGGGTACCCATGTGTACTGCTCGGATGGCACCTCTGGTTGCACACTTCATTAATGTTTATTCCACAGCATAACCCAAAGCAGCCGAGCCACTGTTCTGTAATAAGGCAGAGAGATGTATCTGCATTACTTTCTCAGTCCATTGTGGAGAGGCCCAAGAAGAGAAACTAGGTAGGAGTAGATACTCCAACCCTGATGATTGATCTCCCAGTGATGCTAAACTGAAAGTAAATTTTTTTTCATATTGCATAACTGCTACTGTTGCTCCTATATGCCCTAATGAAAAGCACTTATTTTGACCCTGTATCTTGGATGTCCTACCATATCTTGATGCCTAGAGTCTATAGGTTAACTAATTCTTTGTTTTATTGGGAAATATTTCAAATTACTCTAGATATTAATTTGCTGATATCATGACTGTACCTTCTATTGGGATTCAGATTGCCTCCTTTAGTAATGTCTTGTCCTTTCTCCTTGATTTTAACTCTGTTTGGGACATGAAACGATGTAATGCAGGGTCACTTATTCTTCTGTCTTGTGATCATCTGTTACCTAGACTAGCAGACAACAAAGAAAAAAAAACGGTAGTGCCAATCTATGAGGTGTCACTATTTATGCATAGCACCTAGCACAGTTGGGAGTATATATTATCGACATTGCTGTGGTGTGAAGGGACCTTAATGCTCCAGGCATTACACAGGCAGACAACAAAATATGGTGCCTCCCCAAAGAGCTTATGAGCAAAATGTGGTTAATGATCAATTGATCTTCACAGCAGAACCCTGCAGAACACCAGTGGATCAAAGCTGTATAAAGCAGTGACACACCCAAGGGCACATGTTTATCTGACTGACATGCTATGCTTGTGCAGAGGCTCAGGGAGAGCTGTATGCCAGATTCCTTGGGAAGAACCTTCAAGCACTACTTCGTGTGAATAGGAGGACTTAGAATGATGACGTTAAGGCCTAGCTAAAGGCCAGTGGATCAGAGAGAAGGGATGTCTGAAAATGTGAGTATGCAAGAATCACTTCAGAGAAGGCTAAAAGAGTATTTCTACTCATGCTAAGGTTCTTTACACACAAAGACAAGCCAGCCAGAGGCTGACACTTCTCTGCTGAACCAGGCAGAGGCTGCTGGAGAAGCTGCCTTGATAGACCTGGGTGTACCTGTTGTGCCACAACCCTGTGGCACACGAGGAGAGGCAGTGAAGGCCCAGGCAATGCTGCTTAGAAACTGGTACTATGGAGAGGCAGGGTAGGAGAAGAGGATAATGAATTTGAAGTTGTTAAAGAGGTCTAGTGTAATGGGGACTGTGGGAGGACAAGGCTTTCAGAAGAAAGCACAGGTCTTCTGTTGTGCAGATGTTGATGACTGCTCAAGGCTGAGGATGGGAAGACTGAAACTTGTGTTTCCCTAGTGAAGGTGCTCCAAGCCTCAAACTTCTACCTTTTAGACCAGCAGAGTGTAGGAGAGTGTTGCAAGATGATGAAACCTTTGCTTGCTTTTTTTGAGGGGAAAAAATGATGCAGTGGCATGGAAAGAAATTCATGGAGGCAAGGTTGAAGGAGTATCAAAAAGTAATGGAAAACCAATAAAAGTGCAGGAAGTAAGGTTCATTTGCCTTGGAGAAGCAAAGCTGGCCCTAGAAAAAATGGCAAAGCAAGAGAGCAAGTACAGGGGCAAAAATGAAAATCCAATTCACAATAATGTGAACAGGAGGCCTTTGGAGAACATGTGGTGCAGGTGGCCAGCACCTAAGGAAAAGAATGCAATGGAGGTATAACCAGACCAAAGAAATTGAGTTAAAGTAGAAAGCACAACTTGTGACTAAATTAAAACAAATATTTTGTATCTTGCTTTTTTTTTCTCCCCCAGATTTTACACACAGCTTTTGTAAGTAAGCTTTACAGTAAGGACTGTAAAGTATTTTGTAAAGTGTTGTTGGAAAAAATAGCAATTTCAATATCAATGTATATGGTGAAGATTTTAGCTATTTGTTTTATGGCAGAATTTGGGAAAGAGTTGTAAATCCTCAACCTGCATTTCTTGTTTTAGCATGAATATGTGAAATTCTTTGTATGAATAGGACAGAGCTTAACACTTAGAGGCATAGAAAGAAGGCATAAAAATGCAGACTAAATAGATTCAATATGAATCAAATGGATTCAGATGTGAAATCTGCAAATGCAATCTACTGTAGTGTAAATAGGGTTTATTTCAAGTTTTTATCCCAAGCTTGATCTGCACCTGAAAAAGCTTAACCTAAATAGAAATACGAATCTGTAGAAAACCTCTTGCCAGAATTTAAAAAATAATTTCAACTTAAATTAGTGCAGCTTTAGTTATAAACAAAAGATGTATGTTAGAGTGGAAACTGAACTCAGATTTCTGCTCTTCTAACTGAGCACATACACCACAAGGCCACTCTTATGGTATGAAAATCAGAGTAAGAGGAGCAGATGCAGAGCACAGCAGCATAGGATGGTAATGTTTTGGACTTTGTCATGCAATATCCTTCTGTAAGAACTGAAGATGGGGGGAGCCAAGAGAGGGCTCTCTCTAGCCCTTGGAGAGCAGAAGGTGAGAGGTGAAGTATTTATATTGTAGTGTTGGGGAACAGAGGTTTCACAGAATGGGAGAGGTTGGAACGGAGCTCAGTGGGTCACCTGGACCATGCCAGAACACATAGCACAGGACTGGGTCCAGACAGTCCTGGAATATCTCCAGCAAGGGGAACTCCAAAGCCTCTCTGGACAACCTATTCTAGTGCTCCGTCACTGCACAGTAAAGAAGTTCTTCCTTTTATTCATGTGGTACTTCCTGTGCATCAGTTTCCACCCACTGCCCCTTGTTCTATTGCTTGGCACCAAGAAGAGCTTGGACCCATCCTCTGTCACCTCCCCTTATAGACTGTTAGTCTACAAATTGATAGATTTCCCTGTCATTCTTTCCTTTCCTCTCCCCACAATGTGGAAAACCAAGGCTAGATACATCACCTGGATGTGTGAAATGCTTTTTTCCCCTGCCTTGCAGGCTGTGGAGGCTCAGATCTTTCCACTGCAAAGTGAAGAGCTGATAATCCTCTCCAGGGTCATCAGAGCTGCTGAGCTGTCAGACTTTGGCTGCTCCCTGTGTTCCCATGAGCACAGGTGCCCATTCTTCTTGCTTTAAGGGATGCTCTATTTGCACAGCCTTAATCAGCAGAATGTTATGGTTTTGGCCAGTGCAGTTTATGATGGTGACAAAGTATATATTTTTTTTCACGTGGAATCGGCCCGTGCCTCATTGAACAATATACAAATAAAAGATATGGAAATCAAAACTGGTTTGGCTTGCTGGCCAGCATAGACAAGAATAAAAAAAGAACAGGGGAACAATTCTAGCAGGCAATTCCCTGTCTTTAGTAAGTGCCTAAACTTCCACATGTCAGAAGGAGAGAGAGCAAGACTTTTCCTAGCAGCATTGCATGCATTTGGAGAATGACGATTATGACTTGGAAACATTAATTCTCATACAAGATGTTCTTCTTTGACATTCTAGTTTTATGAATATTAAAATCTTTATCATCTGGTCAACAACTCCTGCTACTCATTTTGAGAAAAGCTGATATTTTCATGTTGTTCTCTAGGTGGGGATTACAGAAACACTGTTCTGTGATCCTGCACAGGCAAGAGCACAAACAAAATAGGAAGCTGGACAAAGTCCTCTGCTATAATCATAATCTTGCTCAAAACTTTAGGTGAAATAAAAGGAACGTGATTAACCATTTTCAGGTCTGACCCTGCTGAAAGCCTCTGAGAAAAAATAAATATCTTGCTATGTGGGCAGGCTGCTTTCAGTATCTATCTCAAGGAAAGATTTCACTTGATGACAGAATTATTATTAAATCATGTATTTGGTTGCTGGGAGTTACCTCAGACTTGAAATCCAATAGATAATAGGCTTTATGTCGCTGATGAAATAACTAAATCTGCATATATTACATCTGAAGTAAATGAAACAAGCAAAGAGACTACTAAATGGCTTAAAGACCTTTTCTACTTCACTTTTGGAAACAAGTGAAAAATAAAACTTTTCCCAGTGCTTGGCTGAGTGCAGTGACATCATGCTTGTTACAGGGTTTAACTGCAGCAAAACAAATAGTCCAACTGCTCTGTCTCTGCTGGGGTAGAGAAAATCATCTTGGGTCCTAAATGTGCTTATGGACAGTACCCACAGGATACTCTGAGGGCCCTGAACTAAATTTGAGGCACATATATATAATAAATAATCTCATTTTGACTTTTTTTAATACCTGCTTTTCTGTTTCCAAGGTACATAATAATGCAAGTGATTGGAGTAGTGAGATCACTCTCTCTTCTCCCCAAGAAAAAAGATTATGCAAGGATATTAATCATATTAGTTGTAACAGAGGGCAGCTATCTTTTCCAATACTTGTTCCACAACGTAAATAATTTTTCTGGGTGTCTTCAGGAAGGATTAAAAAGTCTGCTGTTAAAGAGCAAGGAAGATATGGACATTTTGATTTTGTCTTTACCTTTGTTACTCCCACCCAAGATAAAACGTCAGCAGCAAATTTATCTCTGTTGTGTCTTGTGTCCAAGTCAGCTTGGGTCTCTGCTTCAGACTGTTCGGTGTTTGATAATTTGCATTTAAGTGAAAGCTCCTTCTGCCTGTAATAGCTGTCAAGGTGTAAAATACACAGCCTTCATGCAAGCACTGCTTAATTGGCAAATAATTCATGGCATAGGCCTTCAGCTGTGATTGCAAATCAAACTGGTAACAGGAAAAATCCTGCAGTGAACACAGCCATCATTATCTTTTAAAAATTGAGACTCTCACAAGCAGTTTCTCTTGCTAGGGGGTGGAAAAGCTCTGGCCAAGCTAAACCCATCTCAAAATTCTGAGGAATTCTCAGGGAAAATGATTAGATGAGTAGCTTTTCCAGGCATTACTATAATGGATTTTGTCTCAGAATAGAAAATGGAGGTCATACTGAGAAAAGGAAAATGTTTCTTTTATGTGGTCAAAAGTGGAAGCCTTCCAAATTTGGGAAAATACAGTAATAAATCTGCAGCCACCTAGAATTATGTGGTGTTACAAGTGAAGACAGCTCCAAACTTCATTCCTGCAGCAGGAGCAAAACTCCATTCCCCCACCTTGAATCCACCACTGCCTGAGCTCATCTTCATTGGCCCAACGTGGAGCCAGACTGCCTGAGCCCCTGCCTTCCAGGGCATTGCTGCCCAGCACAGATACTTTTGGTACAGTCACACCACAATTTTTACAAATAAGTATTGCTTGTACTCTAATGTATAGGACAGTGAAATTCAGAGGTCCTGTGGGACTGGATGGCATCTCATATGTTCTAGCTATGGCAGTCTACCACATCACTTGACTTCAGGAGGGGAACTGACACTAAGATGGGTTTGGTTTCTCACCTCTGTTGCTCTCCAGAACGTATTCAGGTGCTTCAGCCCTCTGATGGTTCAGCAGTGGCTGCTTCCCCTGCTGAGGTTCTGCACTTGGTGCTGTGCACAAGCCTGGGAGGGCACCTTTGCTCCCTGGCAGCCTCTCCTTTTACAGTTCTCTCTTGCATACTTAATGCCGTCAATTCACTTCATTTTTTTCCCCCCTTCCCTCTTGCATGGGGATTTTCTGCCCATTTTCTCTGTGTTGCCAAGTGGTTCTGTGTTGTAGCTTGTTAACTGCCAGTGTGTTGGTGTTGCATATGGTAAAAAAGCGTAGCTGGCAATGTAGTATCACCTCCGCAAAAGAAAAAGATGTGAAACCCTACTGAATTCAGCCCTGAAGCTGCTTTTGCTGGGACCGTCTGGGGCAGAGACCCTCATGGGTACAGCGAGTCCGGGATGCTGGGCAGCCTGATGCACAGGGCTGAGGCCGGGCAAACGTCTGTGCACTGTGTCAGGCTCTGCCACCAGGGATTTTAAAGGTTGAGCTTAAACACTGTTGCTGGAAATTCCCTGGGAAATGGGGGGGGGGGACTCCAGAGGGAGCAGAACAGGTAACGAGGGCGGAAAGAAAGCTTTGCCCCCGAGCTGGTGTGAGGGGAAGGGGGAACGGTCACTCGCCACTTAGGAGGAAACAGGCCCCCTGCGAGGGCGGCTGTGCTCCTGTGAGGGGCCAGGCGGGAGAGGAGCAGAAGCCTGCGGAGGAGAGGGGNAGGGCTATGGCAGCGCTCGGGGGCTGTGGCAGAGCTCGGGCTGTCGTTGGCACCTCGGTCACGTGCGTGGCGAGCACCGCCGGTGCGCCGGGCCCGCGCGGCGCGTGGGTGCCCGTGGCGAGGCGAGATGTGGGACGGAGCCGAGCGGGGCCCAGCTGCTTCTGTTTATGCTCCGCGGCACGGAGGCACACACAGCGCGGCTGCGGCTCGCCGGGAGTCAGCCCTGGGCTGCTGTCCGTGGGGAGGCCGGCAGGGACCGGCAGCGCTCAGAGCCTTCGGGCCGGGCTCGCTCGCTCTCCCCGGGCCGTGGTAAGGCCGTGGTGCTGGGCCAGGGGGATTGTGTCACTTGGGACTCGCCGCTCCTTCGCAGTAGTGCAGCCCTCATCCCTCCTTGCTCTGCTCGGGAGGCCCTGGCAGAGTTCAGCATCGCTTTTTTTTTCTCTTTTCCATCTTGAAAACAATAGTGAAATTCCTGAAAAGGGGTGAACATGTACCTGCATGCAGGTGTGTTTAGGGAGGGAGGCAACTAAAGCTGAGAAGCAAGTGGTGAAGGGAGGCAGCCCATGGTCTGCCGCAATGGTCTCCTGCTTGCCCCAGTGGCTCTTGTGAGGCCGTCAAGGCTTTGTGGAATTGCATCACAAAACCCAGTTTCACTTCATTTGGGTTTTTGAGAGACAGTCTGTGTCCCTGAGGACCATAAACTTTTAACACACACCCCTCAGGAAAAAAAAAAAAAATAAAGTCACATATAGTCAGTGATTGCCAGAGCTCTGGTCTGGTGATGGTCTTGATGGTGTCATGGTGGAAGAGCAGAGTGCCTGGAACAGACGTGTAAGGAAGGGGAAAGAGACCTGGGCTCTCTCAGTTCTGTCTCCCCATTTCAATTTGAACAGGACACGTGGCTCCTGACACATGTTGTCTAACCAGCTTGGTTTTATGTGCTACTTCAGTCAGGAAATTAATCAGGCAAAAAAGATAAGGAAGCATTATGCTATTCAGAGTAAATCGCCGCATTACACAATGCTGCTCCCATTGCCTAGGTAAAGCTGTTTAAGAAAATGGGCTGGCTTGAGGGCTTCCTTCTGATTGTCTAATTAAACTTCCAACCTTTGCAATTATGAAAATAACCATGTGGTTAGAAGTACTCGTATATGCTATAGGTAACTGTTGAATTAGCTAGAAAGAGGCTAAGATGTCTGCATTGAGATCTTATTCCAAGATATCTTTTTTAAATGCACTTTGGCTTTTTTTCCAAAGACACTATTTCAGTGCAGAGTAGCACAAACTCATAAATGCAACTGCTGTGATGACTAAAACTAGAGGTTCACTTGTTGCAGCTTCCCATTTGCAGCAGGACCCAGTTAAAAAAAGCCTTTGAGGAGACAAAAGACACCTACCAGTTGGGTCTTTGTAGCCCCAACAATTAGTTTCCATTTAAAAATCTTTCATCCAATGACAGCCAAGCATTTGAAAGATGACGTCTTGTGGCAGAGTTCCACTGGTTAACTGTGTGCTGCATTAATGAAGAAAACATTAACTATTTTCCTGTTTTCTGGCTTGCAGATGAGCTTCATGTGCTATTATATGAGAAGGTAAAGTTGTAGCTTGGGTTTTCTGCATTTGGGAGCATTCTGGCTATTTTTTAATTATCTACAGTTTTGAATGCAGGTAGTTGATGTATAATTCTCAAATACTGTTTGATTCATCTCACTTAATCAAAGTCAACAAACTCCCTTAGGATGGGTATGTGCCCTAGCCTTGTATAATATGCTATCTTTCCAAGACCTATATATCAATACTGGAATAGCTGTCTGCCTGATCTCCTGCAGCACAGTACTTTTCAGGTGCAGGTGACTCCATTTTTCACAGTACACCTGTGCTCGGTCCAAGCAGCATGCTCTGCCTACCACAGCTATGAAGGTTTTCATTAGAGCAAAGCTACAGATGCAGATATTAAAAATCTGGTCTCTGAAATAATTGTCACTTCTCCCTTAAGCCCCTGGCTCATCACTGTGGATAACTGCATCAGACAAAGGACTGGTAGCAGAGGCTGTGTTGTCCTCTTGTGCATTGGAAATGGACTTCATGCCATCCAAAGTGTTTCCTGTTAGGTTCTGTTAGCACCTTATCCTCAGCTTTTGCTGATATGAATGACCACATCCCTTTGCTAGTTTGCTTGTGCTTTTTGATTGTCATGACCCTGAGAATAGCTCAGTTGGTTATAGCATGGTGCCAGTATCACTGAGGTTGTGGGTTCAATCCCTCTATGGGCTATTTACTTAAAAGGTTGGGCTTGATGATCCTGGTGGGTCCCTTCCAATTAAGAATAATCTGTGCCTCTTTTTTTCTCCTGTTTTATCTGATCCTCCTTATAAAAACAGAGGAATGTCATGCACAGCTGGATGCGCTTTGAGAAATCTGCTGCCTGAGTGCTACCTGTTCATGTGATCGGAGGGGAGTGCTGAGCTGAAGAATAGAATATGTCTTTTGTGATTGATCTGCCAGGCGGGTTTGATAGCGCGGAAAAAAGTAGGTGTTGTACATACAGGAACGTTAGGGCTTGGACTCTGTTTTCAGTATGAAAGATGAAGTGTTGAAATTGGAAGGGAGAGAGGGCCTTTGCATAACCACGTGGTAAGTGCAGATGAGTGACTTGTCTGGTGCGTTCGAGTGATTTTTCGGTTTCTAATGGCGCTGGTTGCAGTGGGGACTGCAGCGTGGTAGCCCGTGGAGGTACTGACAGAAGCAAGGATCTGGTGGTGAAGGTGCGATACATGTGGTATTCAGCCATCACTCAATGCTTCACATTCTTGTGAGAAATCTGCTTTAATCTGGGTCTGGTTCCAACTGGCAGTGCATAACAACAAGGCTTTCCAGCCTTCTCCTCCCCCGGGGTTTCAGTCCTTAAAGATGCAGGTTCTGATAGCATGTTTTTCTTTCTAATCGAAAATTTAGTTTAAAAATTGACAAGCACTTACACACAGCAAAATATTTAACCTTACTGCCAAGATGGAATTAGCCTGTGAGTTACTTTCTGCTATTTCGTGGTTAGCAGCACTATTGCAGCGAGAAAGCAGCACAGCTACTTCTCTTTGCATCCAAGAGCACCATGAGGTCACCCTGTTATCACCATGGCTTTTCTGAGATCTTTCTCTAGTAAGATTGTCACCTGTTTCTTTTCCTTGTAATTTAATGATCCCCTTCTCACAAGGTCCCAGGAAGCAATAGGAAAAGGATCACAGCCCCTTGGGACACAGATGTGATCCTTCTTTTCCACTCCCAAGATGCACAACTTCCATGCAGTGGTGGTGACTGCCAGGACCTGTTCCGTGACTGAGCAGGGCTACATATGGGTAGAATATGCTTTCCCTGATTTATTTCAGGGTGACCTTTAGTATTCTGACACCATCTTTCATATATTTAGCAGAGTGAAGATAACGTAGACTAGAGATTACGTGTCTAGATATATATTCCATTGCCAGCTGTTTATGCCCCTAGCCACTGAAATGGACTGTTGTCAGACTTTGTTATGTAAAGTGTGTGATATTTGGTAAAAATAGGTTTTATATGCAAAGTCAGTGCCCCAGTGCTAACTCAGGGAAAACCATTCTCTTTCTAGCTATAGTAAGCAAGCCAGGCTAATTTTTGCTCCAAAAGGCAAGTTTTTCATGTCCTTTTGCGGTTGATGTGGTCTTAGGTTTGTTTGTGCTATGAAGAAGCCTCAGTGGCTCTCTCATAGGGTTTTTTTGGGGTTTTTTTTTGTGACCAGTGTAAAATAGCTCTTGTCCTTCCCTGAGAACTTTCATAAGTCCCCGTTAATATGTTTGTTTGTGACACTGTAAGAAATGCAGCCTCAGTGTCTTTAAAAGTCTTGACAGCTTCTTGGTAAGCTGAGTCTAATAGCAAGGCTGTCCAAGTTGACCTGGTGGCAGTAACACCAGGATGATTGTCTCATCCCAGTCCATCCAAGGGGGAAGGGATCAGTTTTTGGAAGGTTTTACAGGACCCCTTTGTACAACATGTTGCATTGCAGAGCCACAGTGAGCATTATAGTGCTCCACCCATAAAGACCTTGTGAACACCAGTGCTGAGTATGGCCCTTGATACCAGGCATTGAACTTGGTACAGCTGGGCTCTGAGAGAACAAGTATTTGGGTCTTTTGCAGTTTGCAAATTACACTGATGCTCAATTCTTTGTTGGTTTGGGACCTAAAAATCCCATTTGTAGATGTTGTAGGGGACTGAGTTTCTAGGCGGAGAGACTCCATCTGACCTCTGAAAAGTCCTCTTGAGTCTCTAGATACATTATTTTTGCACACACTGCTTAGCTTTCTCCAAGGAGAAACCATAAACATTGGCTCTCTAAAGCATGCTTGATGTAGGTTATTTTCCATTTACTTTAATCATATTCTCAACCCATTTAACAAACAGACAAATGTGTAATGCTTGGGGCAGACCCAGTTCGCCTGTGGGAGAAATAGTTATTTTAAATAAAAACAGTCTGATTTTTCTGGAGGTGATGAAGACCCGCAATTCTGATTGACTAGTTCACCAATAGATAAAAATCAAAATATCATCAAACTTATCTATTTACAAATTGTCCAGGAGCAGATTGTGAAATTGTCAGGTTTGTCATGTAAAGTTATTCACTAATTTCTTCAGGGAATAATTAGATCATTAGACAAATATGCCATAGGCAATCTGTGTGGGAACTTGTGTAATTAACCAATCCAAAATGAGTGATAAATTGTATATCGGTAATTTTCACACTTAGCAATTTAAGACGTGTTAAGTAGTTTTGTCATCAAGTTAAGGAACAGAAACAATACATTATGACTTATATAACTAATTAGCATTCCCGATTTTACAAACACAAACAATTTGGAATTTACCTTGGGCGACAGTTTGCTCATGTGATGTAGGAGAATATTCATGAGCACAGAACTTTGCACTCACTTTTTGCAAATGCTTGAACGTTAAAGAGGTCATAAATCTGGTTAATCAGAAATTTGCCTTTCAATTTTAACAAATGTTCATGGTATGTTACTAAGAAAAAAAAAATCTCTTTTCTTTCCCTGATACTGGCTCAGCTTCTTGTAAAATCCTCTTGATAGCACTTACTGAATCAGAATTGTGTTGTACTAAGGAATGGGCCTGTGCATGTTTTGTAAAGTACTGGGTGATTCCTTTGTTCACCGAATTGCTGAATTTATGGTGTAATGCCAAATTATGATTTTAATTGTAAATTAACTTCGGGGTGGGGGGGCAGAGGAGGTTGAAAACAAAAAGGTTTAGTAATTGGAAAAGGTTATATTCAGAATGGATGGAAGTTATCAGTAAAGGTTAGACTGTGGCCACAAGTAAACAGGAGTGGCACAAGCCAGGTGACCAAGTGGAGAGGCTGTGACCAGTGTGGTATAAGAGAAGTGTAGCAAGGAGAGGTGTCACACCATAAAATGGTAAAAGAACAAGAAAAAAACCTCCAGGTGCTGCATTTATTTTATGACCTCGCTACAACCATCTAAGAAGGTGGGATGGTAAAGTGGGTAAAGGCAAAGGATCTTGCTGAAGGTTAGCTGTCTATTTGCATGCATTTATGTCTATACCTGTCTATATATATGCACATACACCATGTGAAGAAAGAGCAGGAGACTTCCTGGTCTGAATTTGAAGTCCACAAAGCCCACAACCTTGCAAGCATATTAGGCACAAATCCTCTCATCCTCTCCTTCTCTACAGCATCCTTTCGATACAGAGTGAGCTCATCAGTATAATATTAGGTCAAGCACTATGCAACACCATGTATATATAACAAGGCTGTGGTGTGTGCAATCCAAGGCTACTGATGATATCAAGGTCTCTGGGAAGAACAAGCAGCTGTCTGCTTTTAAACATTATGCTGATACTACGGGAACTGTGAATGGTCTCTGGTTTGCTCAGAGCACATAATTAGACACAGAGACAAGTCAGTGACATGGTCCAGTTGCATCAAGCCACCAAAAAAATCCACAGACCTACCTGACTGGAAACTCTTAAAGATCAGTGTGTTGCATTCTCATTTTCAGCTTGAAAAACATACGTGAGTGCCAGGGTCCTTTTAGAGGGAAGAGTGTTGGGGAAGAGGGAAGAGACCGTTAAAAATAAAATAAATTTAAAAAAAGAAAAAAAAAAAAGAAGAAAAAGAAATACACTGCACCACTGGAGAGTCAGCAGAGGGAGTGCGAGTTAGGAAGCCCCTCTTTTAATATCTGAATGGCTGCAATGCTGGAGAAGGGAAGTAAACAAAATGATGTGTGAGCTAGAATTGTGGGGAAGAAATAGGCCTAAACCAAAATCTTGATGATAAAGGTGGCAGCAACACCTTGATGAAAACTGTGATACCCTTGCTCTTGAAGGTATGTGAGCATGATTCAATCCATTTTAGAAAATGCAATAAATTTCACAAGGTTGCCTAAGCACTTTCAGCTCCTGTGGTTTTAATTATTATCCTACAATATTTTATATTCACACCCCCTGGTCCATCAAATCATGGTTACATTGAAATCCTTTCCTTTTCTCTATTTTTGTCTCTAGTTTCTGCTGAAATGTTATTGCGTCTCAATATTACCGAGATGGTTATGAAGTCAGGCTTAAATTGTGATCTGATTGCATTTAATGTGTGAAAAAGCCATAAGGCAAATAACAAGATTCTCAGGGCTTGAAAAGTCATGATGGTGCTTAAATGCTTTGAGCTGGCAGAGTTAGCACTACTTAAAATGACATTTAATGAGGGTGCATTTCTGGGCAACTCCACAGAATCTATTTTACCTCTGCATCTTGTAGGGTTTTTCTTTTCAGTTACAGAGAATATATGTAATAAAAAAGCCTGAAATGGCATTTTCGCATTTGTGTTTAATTTGTCTGTTCCAAGAATACACAGTTATTCCTTAGAGACGCACTCTATTTTTTTGGTCTGTTCAGGACTTTTCCTTAAGGCATGCCTGCAGTTGATCGTGTCTGAGACCAGCCGTTTTCTTGAATATGTTTTAGAGGGATGTCCAGGAGCGGCCCTAAAAATTAAACCGAGCTGCAGTTCTAATTAGGGAAAAAGTTCTTTCTCAGTCTAGAGGTAAAAAGCAATGCCATACTAGATAGAAAATATATGAAATAATTGAATGTCGTTTTGTCTGGAGCTTCAGAAATACACAATGTGTTCTTTTTTTAACTTCCAAACATATATGCATCAATGTAGATGATCAAAATGAAGATAAGCAGTTGTATAGGAGATACTTGTGGGCTACTTACATTTTTGCTCAGCTTTGAATATGGTTCTTTAGCTGTGAAGTAATTTACTTTGAAGTATGTGTGCAGACAGAAATGCTCCTTGAGATTTAGGGAGCAAGGATGCTGAAAATATTGTTGGCTGGGGGTTTTTTGGTGTTTTGTTTTTTTTTTTTTAATATTACGCATACAAAAACCCTCAGTAAAAATATCCAAGGTCCACTCTACTTTTGACTACAAAAGATCATTCTTAGTAGGCTGCAGAAGTGTGACTTCTAACTGTGTCTGTCTGGTATGGGCTATTGTGCTAGTAACTCCTCATGCATTTTCAGTTTGTTTCTTTCCAGTATTATGCTACCCAGTTTATTTTCAGTGGTGTTTTTTTTTTTTTTCTTCTCCTCTCTCTCCTTCCTAAACTTCTGTCAATGTGTTATGGTAATGCAGCTCGGCTTTCCACTCATGAGGTGCCTGCATTCATTGGTGGGTGATACGAATAAGTAAAACCTGTCTCGTAGTGCGCATTCACAAGAGTGTTGAACTGAGATTACACTGACATCTGAAATTCTGGCAGTTTGTAACTCCAAGTGCTTACACTTTGTAAATCTCAATCGCGTCCTTAATGTAGATTTTGTTTCGTTTCCTGCTAAAGAGTAAAAAATGTAAATTTAGAAAGACTGTCACTCTCCCCCTTGGTCTTTGAGTGATTTAAGTCATTCCTTTGTCAAGCGATCTAATGTGTTTTTGCAGCGATAATGTCTGCTTAGTCTCCAACATCTGTGCACTGGACAGAAACTGAGATTCCTTGATGTGCTTTGGGTGCAACTGTATCTGCACCATAGCATAGTGACATGTAGGTAAAATATATGGCTTTATGCAACAAGTACAAATGAGACTGTTTTGAACTGAGCATTGTTTGAAAGCGATGATGAAAGAAACTAATGTCAGGTGCAAGCTTATTTGATTTTGTTGAAACTGTCCTCTTAGTTGAAGAAACTGGAAGTAGAGTGAGCCTGTGGTGCCATAACTAGCTCTGGAACTGTTGACTCCTCAGGAAGGTCAGGTGTGGGTGAGAGTGGCATGACTCAAGGCTCTTTCTGGTATGGGCTGAGTCACAGCTGCAAGTTCATGTGCCTTTCTGTTGCCTGCAAAATCAGAGACCTGTAACTATGGCCTCTCCTAAGAAGAGCCTGAACCATGTCCTGGGTGAATAGAGCAGTTCTCTGTGAAGAGAACATTTTCCTCTGATTTATCTGAACAGACATCTCTTGCTGGTGGTTGTTCCCACTGGGACTGCAGGACACTTTAGGTTTGTTCCTGGATTGAGTTTTGACATGGCTTTAGCTCTCAAAACTGGGCATGGTTTGTTTCCTCGTCTTTTTACTTTCTCCATAGATATCTGCCACCTTCTTGCCTGCCTCTATGTGCATGCACTTAAAAACTTTTTATCAACCGAGTAGCCTCAGCATCACTGTGTGCTGCAGGCTGTCTGT
Source organism: Peucedramus taeniatus (assembly GCA_013400575.1). Classification (NCBI taxonomy): domain Eukaryota; kingdom Metazoa; phylum Chordata; class Aves; order Passeriformes; family Fringillidae; genus Peucedramus; species Peucedramus taeniatus. Next base: position 35,009 of record WBNO01028427.1, read on the forward strand.
GAATATGGCTTTTTTTTTTTTTTTTTTAGAGCAGAGGAAATCAGAAAGACTTAGCTCCATGCCTCTGAGCCCAAAAGAGCTTAGAGGCTAAGCAGGTACCTGAGATAGAGTTTTAACCCACAGAAGATTGGGGTTTTTTTCTGCATTGTTGTTTAGTGAGGCTGGACTTAACACTACCGTGAGGGTCTTTCTCTGTTCTAGACCTTGGAAACAGACTGTTCCCCAGCAGAGAACTGATGAGCCTCAACATGTCTGACCGACAACTGCCATTTGCCCTTGTACGGCATCACCTGCTAAGTAAGGAAGGGAAAGTTCCAGCTACAAAATTATATGGTTATACAAATACAAAATACTTCTTACAAAATAAGAACAACATGCCAAAATAAACCACCACTCTCTGTAGTGGAGAAATGGAGCAGCTGCTCTTGGGCAAGATCAGGGGTGTAGCTGCAGATGCGGAAATCAGCCTCCGTGCCGGGGGGCAGTGGTGGAGTGAGGTGGTTTCTGTTGCGCAAAGTGCATGGTCTCTAAATAAGTGAAGAGCTGTGTGCCCTGCTCTCATGCCTTCCTGAGGAGAAGCTGTGGGACGTGGCTGTGCTCGCTCCACAGGTTCTCTGAGCTGGCTGGTTTCTCATGGCACCGATGTTCCCATGGGCCCCTGGCAGGGGAAAAACAGAGCGACTGGCGCATGGTGGGCTCTAACTTGCCTGCAGCAGTGGCTTGGTACAGCCATGGGTGTCCAAGATGGTGCAGGAACAGAGAGCATGGACAGGCTTTGGTTGCTGTGGGGTCCAGCGCTCTCCAATGCTGTAGTGGAAATTGGCCTCAGGTTGTGTCTGGCCAGTTGCTGCTGGTGTACCTGGGGACTGTCCAGTTTTGCTCAGTCGCTTCATTGTTTAATTATTTTTTTCCTTTTCCCCTTTTTAATATGGGAAATTAAAGAGATAGAAATGCTGACAATTTAAATGTAGCAAAGATCCCCTGACTCCTCCATTTAGTGTCTCCTTGTAAAAGTCTGCTTTGGACTTAATTGTTGAAATTGAAATGGACATAATTCTTCTGAGTGAAAATTCATCACAAGTGAAAGTTGCTTCTGGCCAAACCAGTGTCTTTAATTTCTTGTTATCTGAACCTTCATTAAGTTTTATTAAAAACAATCAAACCCCATTTTGTATTTTAACTCTTCCCCCCAAACCCAAAACTCATTTAAAAACCTGAGGGAAGCATTTTGACTTGTAGAAGTTGTTCTCAATTCTTTCAGTAGACAGATCCAAGTCTGACATGCAATATCAAACCCTGTTAATTTTAAATAAATTGATAAATAAAATAGTTGTCAAGAGTGTTGCCAAGCCTTTCTCTTGTAGACTTCTGTGTGTCAGCTGCATTTGGTTCTTATTTTTAGGATTTTTCCATACTGTAACAGGTTTAAGTCCCCAAAATGAGGACTGACATCTTGAAGACCAACATCATCATCTCTGGTAAGTTTAGGCCAAAAGACAGGAGTTGTAAGATCTCTGACTTATGTAACAATACATTTTCCTGTGTTTGAATAATAAAAATTCTGCAATTAATTTCAATTAAGTTAAGAAAACCAAATTTTCAAGGATGCTCTGCTTTTCCTAATGAGAAGTTAAGTGGACCACCAGAATTTTATTTAATTGGCAGCATTAGACTTATAAGCTATTGCAGTTCACCTTACCAGCTGAAACTTAGACTGTATTTGGAGCCCATGGTAGATAATCTTCCTTCAGAGCAGGGGCTGGTCATGGTGGTGCCACTTGCACACTTACAGTATTCCCCAAGGGAACCAGGTTGGAGGAATGCTCTGGTTTTGCAGCCAGAGCAGAGCAAAGACCCACCAGCTGTGCTTTCAGTTTTGGTGTCTTTGGATCCTGCTTGCCTCTATTTGAAGAAATAGTTGAGAGAGTGGCAGAACCTTCTGGATCTCTGTGTGTTTTACCTTCAAGACTTGCCCCATGGCATAAGGTATGCCATCTTCTGATCAGACTACGCAAGCTATGCCTTATAGTTTCAGGCGAAAAGGTAAACAGTGCAAAAGGAAATACCAGTGGCAGTGCTTGACTAGTTTGGACAGAAAAGCATTGACTGAATATGTAATATTAATTGTTTCTGGAGCTCTGACCTTGATTAAACAAGTGTGATTGTGTTTGGAAGCCCTGCTGGCACCTGTAGCCACCCACAGAATGAAGAATATTTTTCCAGCACAGTCTCTTCTGCTGCAGAGAGCTCAGAGGGGAGCTGGTGCTACAGTCTAGTTATGTCAGCCCTCTGCTGTGGATGCTGAAGGAAGCTGCTCGCAGTTGGCTGCAGCAGAGCTGATCTGTGGGGCAGCCAGCTGAGGGCTGCTCTTTCTGTCCATTTTCTTCACCCACCAGATCATCATTTTCTGAGAATCCCTGAGCTGTTTGGCCATGGGTTCAGCTTGTGCTTATCCTTCCTACCGGCTAGGAAGGAAAACACTAGGGACAGCTTTTAAGCCTGTCCGCAATATCAGCATCAAGGGCCATGGAATAGTTTGAAAATAGAGTATGTAGCTCTTTGTGGATTTTAAGAATCTTAGAAAGAAAAAGGGGGACACTTCTCCCCACCTTTGTAATCAAAATTTTTGGCATCTTTTTCAGTCTGAGTTGAACCAGTGCTTCTTCATTGATCCATGTGAAGATTGCTGAGCCATATAAAGACCCTGCTGTCATATTCTTGTCAGATATCCTGTTGTGTTCCTGCCCAACTAGCAAAATGTCATGCACAACACAGCCTTTCCTACACAGAATAGCCTTAGGCAAATGCACTCTACTAGTGCCTAACAACCCATGGGATCTAATCTCTGCTCCCTTACTGACTGTTCATAACCTTTCTATGCACTTCAAGACTTTTCAGACTAATCCTTCTGCATATAATCACAGCAGATAATAAATACATAAAGCATAATAAAAATTGGGAAGGGAGCACCAGCCAGGGTTGGATCTGGGGATCCAAGTGTCTGCTATGGTAAACCTATATTTTCGTCACTTTTCCACATTGTTTTCAGGAAGCAAAGTGTCTGTAGTGACTTAACCACAGTAAAATGCTTAAAATATTCTTATTGACAAACAGGGAGTGACAACCCTTTTGCTATGGACAGTGCTTCCAGTATTTGGGAGACCTTCTAAATGTGATCCCTGAAAGTGATAGCAATGGAGCTTTTTTGTCCTGGCTATTCTCCTTGGATAGCAGATTATTCTGTGTGCCAAGAAGAAGCCAGTTGAGGGGTTATTTGGCATTCACTGGTAGTGTAGTAATTTCCAAATAACTGGATTTCTGTGGTCTGCCAGTGTTGGTTGATACACCTGGAGATACATGCCTTTCATGAGCTGCAGTGGGGGAGACTTACTCTTTGGATGTGATGATTTGGTATTTTCTATGGGATGGTCCACTTGGGGGCATGTGTGCCAAAAGTCCTGTAAGGTCCTGGAATAATTGCTATTATGAAGATCATTTTAGAGTGAAGGATATGCTGCAAGGTGACATTTGAGGTTGGGTGGAGTTGAGATGCCTGATTAATTGCTATAGTTAATTAAATCCGCCTCTGAAAGTGGAGAGAGACGGAGATGCTGGCTGAGGAGATATGGGAGTGCAGCAAGTGCAGCACTGCAAACTCAAGTGAGCTCCAAAAGACTGGAGTTTTCTTGATATTGGCATGTCCTTCCACAGACAAATCCCTCTACAAAATCCAATGGGTTGTTTTTTGGTTTTGGGTTTGGTTTGTTTGTTTGTTTGTTTGTTGTTTTTTTTTTTATTTTTTTTTTTTTATTTTTTTTTTTGCTTGGATATATGAGATGGCATTAAACTGCCTTTTTTAAAAAAAATATTTCTCTTTTTTTTTTTAAATTTGTGAATCTAGCCCAGTTTACAGCAGCTGTAAGAAAGTAAATAAAACCAATGTGTGCCTGGTGACTGCTCACTGCAGGAACCTCTGTTGTGGCTTCAACAACAAAATTCAAACATTCATTTGTGCAAACAAAATTCACTGCTGTGAGCTGAGCAACTCAGAAGAGATCAAGGCTGCAGATACCACCTTCTGCTCTCATCTCCTGTGAGAAACTTAGCCCTGCAGGTCAGGGTTGGGCTGAGATGGCCTGGCAACAAAGGTGCCTCTAGGTAAAGAGATCACATTTTTCATCAGCACTGCCAAAATGGTTCCTTTCACCCCATGATAATTCTCTGAAGTATATTTACAGCTACACTTTAGAGAGTTTCAAATTGGGTGATTTGTGTGTCAGTAACTAATGCCCTTTGCACTGAAACCACGGCAAATAGGGAGCTGCTGCTTCCTTTTTCTCCCTTCCCGTTGATAAACAAACAAGTTCCCCAACCTGTTAGTTATTCTAGTGAATTACACCTGGGATTAACCTGTGCTGTTGGCTTGACTCATCTTTGTGAAAAGCAAGCAGGAGCTCTGAGGCCATCCACGGGAGCTGGAAATGAAGGATTCCTCCATTTTGTGGTATACTCCAAGAGTAATGAAAGGGACACTTTGCATTATTCCTTGCATGTGTAGCAGCTCTGAGAGTACCAGGAAGCTTGCCCTGCTTGCTCAGTACGCCATAATCCCGAGGAGGTGTTTGCGATAGCAGCTTTGATCTTGTGGTACCTCTGACCTCTACAGACCAGGGTGCTGGAACAGCTTCAGCCCAGGATGGCACTGCTGGTTGAGGGGAGAGGTCAGAAAGCCCGGGGACAGAGTGAGAAAAATTGTTCACTGGGACAACTCATGTCTGGACTGATACGCTTTCTTTAGTCTTGGAGAAAGTTCAGCAGGCTTAGCTTCTCTCTCAACACGCACTCCTTAGAAAAATAAGTTCAATCAGGGGAAGGTGCCCAGACATCACATTTTCAAAAGAAAGTTTCTATTTTGTTCATGCCTTTGTGGCATTTTGGTCAGGCAGAAACTCTAACTGTGCTGTTACAGCATGAGACTCGGGATTCTCTATCTTGATGTATAATCTCCATGTTTGCTCTAGGTATAATTTAGGAAATAGCCAGAGACTGGGGTCCCTATCATGAATTACTTACTGGTCTAAATGATAGATGTGACAAATGACAATATAACAGACATCAGAAAAGGAGGGAGCAGCATACTGCAGCTTGCGGATTTGTGGTTTGAGTTTAGATGCACCTATATTTTATTGGGTCCTCTGTTTATACCAACACGGGAGGCCAGATTCTCGTGCCGTGTGAACGATGAGCTCGGTGCAGGGCCTGCTCTTTGATGTTTGTAGGCAAAGGGATTTCTCAGGAGCAGTTTGAATGAGGTGAGGGGCTGATGTGTGCTGACTGGAGCTTAGAAAGCTGTTCCAAGCATGAGAGAAGGTGTGGGAGATGGTGCAGAAATGCCTCTGTGATGAGGGAATGAAGGGGAATGCAAGGTCAGTGCTGCAGGACTCGCTGGGGGGTGGGTCGGGTCACATGCAGGACCGTGGGCAAATCCATTAACTGATCTGTGCTTAAGCTTTACTGCTGTAAAGTGGGGATGGTAATGCAATATCCTTGGCTCCTGTGGTAACTCACAGTTGATAACAGAGATGTCCAGAGTAAACACAGCTAAGCCTGGATCTGGGTGTGCATTTGGGTTTGTGCCGTTCGTTCTTTTTGATGCTTTTAGAAATCCTGCCAAAGTCAAGGGGCTATGAGAGACCAGGCTTTCTATCAGCATCTGGAGGCCAAAATCCCAGCAGAAGACCAACTATTGTATTATTCTACTTCATTAAGTGCCTCCTTGAGGGGTTAAAGTAGCCTGTGAAAATGTGTTATCATGAGCAGTGGAGTGTCTTACAGCCCTTTGGGAAAAGGGAAGATACGCTATCTGTACACTTCAAGATCCATTTGTAGTGGCAGCCACGTAGATTGCACCCCCCCCCCCCNTAGCACCTGGACACTTCAGATATTGTGGATAACTCTGCTCCACAGGAGTTTCCCAAATAACGCATGTTTAGTACTTAGTGGAAGAATCTCATCGCATACAGAAGCCCTGGATCCATATAGATCAAAACTCAAATAACGTTTGACCAGTAATATATATTGTGTTGCCCATAAAGCCATGGAAGTAGAAACAATTTCAAATTCTTGCATCCTTGAAGAAAGCTGTTTCTTCTACTGACTGCTATACTACTGCTGGGGTGTGCATGGGTTAGTGCATGCTTAGCTGTATGTTATCCTTTCCTGGTAGTTCCTGACCTGAAATGAACACTGCTCTGCTACCATTTTTCATGGAGTTTCAAACAATAAATGCAGGGAACTTGTTTTCAGGACATTGGAAAGTTTAAATTTGAGTTCAGGAGTTTGTAGAGTAATAGATCCTGTCCTGTCAGATTCAATACCAGAGGGTATAAAATATGTCAGATAATTCATCAGCTGTTGGGATTAGATAACACAACTTAATTAAGGTACAGTTTGGCTGAAAAACACGCATTAAAACAGGAGTAATGCTATTCCTGAATACCATGTAGCAACACGTAGATGTCTTTTCTGGAACAATAGAAGAATAAACAGACATCAAAATGGATAAATCTTTTCACATATTGCTGAAGATGATCAAATAACTAATGGCAAAACCTATCTTTGTTTTTTTCCATTTTTAAATCCTTCATAATCCTGTCCTCTCTTCTATTTTCAACTTCTTAGTGTCTGCCAAATTGCTTCTGAACATTTTTCAGCTGATGAGTTGCTCATGAGGGCTCTGCTCTGTAACTAGCTGGTATTTGTTCAGGATGTGCTTGACTGGCTGCACTCTCATTCTTTCTGAGTAAATGGCTTAAACTTTTTGAACACAGAGGAATAATGGAGCCATACACACTTAATGTGTAATTTGATGATTTATATGAAAGTAATGAAATCTTTGGGTTTGAGACTGCTTTCATAGGCAGTGATACAGGCAATCCAAAAAGGGGATAAGTATGACTGGACTGGTAGCAGCAGCAGACAGATTTCATTGACTTTCCCTTCCCCCTTCCCAAGTTCATTGTATCATTCAACTTGATGAAAAAAAAATTTCCACTTCTGGTTCTTTTTCTTAGTGGGGTGCAATGTGTCTAGGTGTGGTGGATGACCTTTCTCCTGGTTTCCTATACAGATGTGGGTTGGTCTTTGTCTTACTGCCTGTACTGCTCAAGCAGCACTGGCTGATCCCCTCCAGCTGTAGAGGTGGTCCTCTCTTTATAGGCTTGTCTTGGAAGGAGTGGAGGTGGCTTGAAACAGACTGAACTAACAGCAGACTGCAGTGGACAACTGGGATTCTTATGCTTGAGCTTGGTCCTTGGCCTCCTTTAACACTGTAGGTGTCATGACGTTCTTGTCTTATCCTTGACATACAGCTAAGGAATTGATCCTCTCCTGTCTTGGAGAAGTATTACTAGGGGATGGGAAAACATTATGTGGCAGTTGGTTTAATAATAGGCTTTTTTTACTTTTAATGGGCAAAAGCAATTAGAACCAGAAAACATTCTATATGCACTACGGGAAACCTTCAGCGTATCCAATGTTACACTGAAAATAGAGGTTAGCTTTGGATATAAAAGGGAAGAAAAGTGCAATTTCTGCAGTAGTGAAAACCTTGAGATGGCCCAAGGAGAAAGGATATATAGGATCTCTTAGCCTGTCGGTCACCCCTGTCTTGTCATGAGGAGCAGGCTAATGCGTGTGAAGAACATGCTTATTTATATCTGTAGTTTTACCAGAGGGGGTTGTCAGATTATACTTGATAAAGCTTGAAAATGTTTCTGCATTTATGGCACTGTTGATTTGCTGAAAGGAACAACCCAGCAAATAACTGATGACTGATTTTTGCCGCCTTGTGCAAAAATATGTCTAAGTGCGTGACTTCCCTACCACTGCAAGAGAGATCAACATCAGTATTGCAGACTTTTGGACTGAGGGAGAAACTTTGTTGAGAAGCAAGAGAAGAGGAAAAATTATCATTTAAGTATGTTTCAATGGGACATTACTGTATCTGCATGTATTTTTTCTTGCTTTTGTGTTGACTTAGGTCCCTCACTTTGTTTATCTTTGTTCTTAGGAGGAACAAAGGAGTGATTCATCACCAATGTGCAGGGATACCTCACTTTGCATTTGTATGGTATTGTCTGTCCAAGTGGCTCAAAGGCCTTTACAGACTTCAGGGGCTGTCTTCAGCTGGTATAGCAGTGCTATGCTGACACCATCTGAAAATCTGATCCTATCTCACTTCCATTTTTGTCTGTGTTTTTTGACTTGACATATCATAATATTACAGATGCAAAACTAGTCCCCCGCAAACTCAAGAGCAGCATGATTTACTCATGGAGGACTTCTCTAACATCAGCTTTTAGAATTGCAGAAGTACCTGATTCCCTATTCTATCTGATTTGCCTTGTTCCTGTAGTTTTATATATCTCTATTGAAATGCACTGTTTGAGTGAGTCCAAGTCAGCAACTGATGTGAATTATTTTGTACAGCAGCCCTGCATTTACTGTTATTTACTATCTGTCAATCCTAGGGGGGTGTTTCATGCATTTTATGATGGTTTGTCTTGTACATGATAATTTTATGTCAGTGAAAGTTTCAAAGCTAGATGTGCATTCAGATGTGGAGAGCTGCTCAGAACTCCCCTCTGTGATTGCTTTCTGTACCGTAGCTAATTATATACATTAGTTGGGAAATGTGTGCTACTCATACTGTTGCAACATTCTAATGTCAAAGTGTCACACTGGACCAAATGCTGCAATCCCTGTATTTCTCTGCAAGTAGCTGTATTGATCTTGTCACTTCTGCAAAGAATTTTTATATTTTATATATGTGTGTATCTATCTGTAAAATTTTATATTTGCATGTTATATATAATTGTTTTCACTAAAATAACATTGACAGATGTTGGTTAAGGCAATAATCTCATTTTTTTTATTAGCAGGTCTATTGGGCTTTTTTGTTTGTTTTCACTTGGCCACATTATTCCAAAAAATGTACAGGTTTTTTGACCACTCGAATATTTATCACTTCATGTACTTACTTACCCTAATTTTTGGGATCTCCTGGAACTGGTTTGATGTTCCACTCTAAAAAATAATAATAACATCAGTAAGTTATTTTTCAGCTATCTTTGGTATTTTTAGTTATGAATTATCTGGACCTATTCACTAAAAAAACATTGTTTAACAGTTTTTAATTATGAATATTCTTCCCCATCAATAGAGTAAGTTGGAAATCTTCATTTCTAATAGGAAGTACTTCATCTTTGTAGTTCCCATACATAAGAATAAACTGTAACAACCTTGAAGGCTGGTTGCTACAGGGAGGTGGTTAAATTGTCTGCAGAAACAAGAGAAATAGTTTGGACTTCTTTGAGGAAGCAGCATTGGCTTTATGGCCTTCTGATTAGCTCCTCATTAAAAAAATCACACTTTCCTTTGTATCTCTTGCATCTTCTAAGCATTATCCTTGTCTTTTGAAACAAAACTTTATTAATACTGCTGGCTGTGGGCTGCTTGAACTCATGCTGAATGAATTTGGGTCCAAATAGTCCTTTTGGGGACTGCTGGTATGTGGTTTGGCAACTAGTTTATTTTGAAACCTTAAAAATATAGCAAATAAAAATTAGAAAGTCCATGTATAAAGGTTTTCATGCATGAATGTTGTGTTAAATATTACCTGTGATTTTCAGAAATGTCTCATTACAATCTGTGAGGGCTTCCAGCAAACTGGAGTCATGTAATGCAGTTTTTAATTCTGAACATTTAACAAGTGTTCAAGGATTAAGTCATTCTGCTCCCTCATGTGCTTTGGTGGTCTAAAACAACGTGGACTAAGATTCCCCCATCTGGGCTTTACATTTCCCTGAAGTCTTATATAAGCCATGTAATACAACGGGATGCTGTGTCACTTATTCCAAAGGTATCATCACCAGTGGAGATTTGCCAGGTGACTTCATCCTCCCACTCAGTTTTGCCTCTGTCTCATGGTTGTGTTTCGGGGAGGGAGCATACCAGCTTGTTGTCCTTGTGCACGTCGCTAAATTTTCTTTCTGTATTTCCTACTGTGGAGTCCTTGAGGATTACTTGCCCTTTTAGGAAAGCTGAAAGGCCTCCTTTCATAGCTGCTTAATTCCTATCATAAACATTTTTTTTTTCTCTCTGACCCCTCAATCTTTCTTTTTTGTTCCCCTCAAGAAGGATTCCTTGGTATTTGCTTTGCTAAATATTGGATATTTCTAGCTGGGTAAAAATGTCTCCTGATTCTTTTTCCTTGTGGTCACAAATCTGTTTCTTGTATCTCCAGTTCTTGTACCATCTGTCCTTCCCCCTGCAGCATGTGTGGCTGTAATTTGGGTAACTTATTGTCCAAGAAGTCTTTGTTTTCTCAGATGCTGTGCATTAATGACGTTTGAGTTTTAGACTGTGTGTATTCTTCCCTTTAATGGATCAGGAGTTTATTTGGACCACTATCAGACTGGAAAACCTGAGCACAGCCAAGACACTACCAGAAAATCTTGCTTGCTCATCTGCTCTTTGCTTACAGGAAACAGCGAGCCTCTCTTACCCAGACTGTCCCCCAAATTGGGGCTTAACTGCAGCCCCTTCCCCAGAAACTCAAATAAGCTTCATTTCAAAGATTTGGTGACATCATTTTGCAGAAGTGCTGGGTGAAGCATAAGTTCATTTCCCTCGGCACCACTTCTTAATGCATTTTTGTTCATCAAGGCGTACAACTAATGTGAAGAGGCAATTCAGTCTCAGCAGTCATTCTGCTGAGGGTGAAATACTGATAGGTACTTCATTTAATAAAATAATAATGCTGTGCAGCTGTACACTGTCTCTCCCACAAGGATCTCTAGGTACCTGAAAGAGTATTAAATAATTAAGCCTGACAATACCCCTGTATTTCATTAGTTCCATTTCACAGGTGGATTAGCAGAGGTTAAGTGACTTGACCAAGGTCAGGATCAGACCATATTCCTGTGAGGGAAGCCTGTTTGGGGGATAGTTTGTATGTGGGTGGATCAGCTAGTCCTGCATCGGGTTTCTGTGACAACCTGGGGTCTGTGCATGGAGGCAGAGCCAAAGCCCATGGCAGAATGGGGAGGGAACCAGGGAATCCTGGCTCTGTTTTCTTAATTTGTTTCCAAATGTCCAGGCCTACGATAATCCATACTAAATGCGGTGACAAGACTGAAGGGTTTGATTTGCTGAAGCCACAAAAATATATAACTTGCTGCCCAAGAGACCTGTAAGCATTTATTTAATATTCACTGACATCTCCTGTCCAGTTGGCTCAGCAAGTCATATTTTTGTAAAGTTATTTTGCACCATCTGTATTGAAAATGGCAACCTGGCCAATTACAATGGATTTTAACTCTCTTCTGTGAGAGAGTTTTAAAATGGAAAGAATCCAGGAGTGAGGCAGGGGGAGGAAATACCATATCTTTCCCAAGAAAAGTCGGGGTTTGATCCTGCAGGCAGCTGAAACGTGCCAAATTAGTTGGGTGCTGAGTGTTCAGCACCTTTTCAGTGATGCTCAGGACTTTGCAGAGTCAAAGCTCTGAGCTATAAGGTTAAGCATGAACATTAATGAAATGTTATCTCTCTACCAGATGGAACTAAGTGACAAGTACTCTGGCTGTCAAGCGCAGAAAATCGTGAATCTGTCGCACATCCCCTGACAACAGCAAGGCAATCTTCTTAAAACTGACTTATGCAATAGGAATTGCTCTGTGGTGGGGTATCTCATTCATGTGGTCAGGAAGCTGACCTTTACTGGGAAGTATTTGTCCCTGTTTTTTGTTTGTTTTGATTTGTTGGTTTTGTTTTTTTTTTTTTTTGTGGGATGCATCTAGCTTTCTGATCAGCTGCCACCTTGCAAATAATCCACTTAAAAGGATATTTTTTCAATGCTAAAATAGCTACAAGCTAAGGCTCAAATTGCATAAAAATTACATGTATACTTGAAATCTTTACAACTGATGATTCCAGATAAGAGCAGATACTCCATTCTGATCAGCCTTCTGCTGAAAGGTGTAACCACTACCAACCTTTTGCTGTCAGTGAAACATCTTCCCTGTCTACCAGGATACAACAAAAACATTATGTTGCCATATGAGAGCACAGGAGAACTTTCCTGGAGCCTTAAGGGGTTGCCTCATATTTTACAGACTTAACTGACTGCTGATAAATGAACAACAACATATTTTTTATATGTGCATACTCTACATGAATGATCATGTAGTATTAACATTTCATCCACAGCTGAAATACCTGCTTTACAGAAGTGGAATGCAGAGGATATGGGAGAACACTCACATATTTGAGGTTGGAACTGAGGTGAAAAGTGGGGCTAGGAAAATAAAACAAGCTTTCAAAGGGATCTCAAAATCTAAGTGCATCTCTTTGGCCTAACATTGTAGCTGCAAGCTGATAGCAAATAAAATGAAGTTGTTCAGAGGAAACTGAAGTTCCTCTGGAAGTTTAGCTTCTTCTTGTTTGGCAAATAAATTTACCTTTGCCATGTAATTGACCTGCTGCTTCAGTTCTCACCCGCTCTTGGAGAATGCCCTTGTCCGTTTGTTCAAAGAAGGGCTCATTTTATCATTAAGTTTAGATGAATGGTTGGAGTGGAATCTTTTGGTATAAAATATTCATTATGAACAAACTGTGAACTTGTGAATATGCATGATTCCCCTTTAATCTGTTTTTTTTTTTTTTTTTTAAAAAACATTTCCTTTCCAAAAAAAAAAAAGGCAAAATCGGTCTGCTCAAACTGACCAACAAGACTTAAGTATCAGTTGCCGAACAATCTGCGCACAAGCTGCCTACGGGTGTGATTATTTTTCACGTAAAGAATTTGCTGATAAAACCGCAAACGTGACTGTGGACAACTTGCAATGGACTGAAACTCCCTCAGTAAATTATGTGTTTCACTTTAGAAAGAAAAGTGTCTCCAACTAATGGATGCTACATGATTAAGATAAGAGAAAGAAATCTGTAAAAAAGAAGCTAGAAAATCATGAGGATATACCAGAAAACTCCTTCCATACTTGGGAAGTGTGTTTGTTAGTTTCCTGTCCTTGCAAGAAGGGGAATAAGGTTAATGCTTGGACAAGTGTATTTAAATGGTGGCAGAGAGCATCTACATTCTTATGATGTGAACATTTCTTCATCAAGTGGTTGCTAAGATGTTTTCAGAGATTGCCACTGTTTAAAATAGTGTCAGTCTGGGAGATTCCCCTGCTGTCATCCAAGGTGTCCAGGAAGCTGTGCTTTAGCCCATCTTGTTCTCCCCTCACCCAGGCAATGCTGTTTGCCTTGTGTCACTTTTGGGTGGCTGATCCTTTGTTCCAGTGGTAGGTCTTCTCAGAATATTTGCGTGGGAAGTGACTGTGGGGAAAGGAAACCCCCACATTTCTTACATTTCAAAATTATTCTAGGAGCTGTAGAGGAGGGAAGGGTCACCATATTGGCACAACCAAGCTGAAGATAATATACATACATCTCTTTCACACTACTCAGGAGTGGAGTTGGGGCAAAATATTGGGAAACATGGCCTACATTCATCTCAAAGCCATATTTAGCCATGGCTATTCCATTTTATTACAAGGATGGCTTTCCGGGGACTTGCTAAACATGAAACAAGACTGGTGGTGCTTTTTTAGAAGGTTAAACTTCTGACTGAGATGACCAAGCCTTGGAGATGTTGACCTGCAAGTTGCTACAGTACTTTGAGGTCCATGGCTCCTAGATTCATGGAAACACTCTTTGAGAGAATAGTAGAGAGAAGACTGTAATCTTCTTCCATAAATTATATCTTCATGTTACTTATTTCTTCTTCCCTAACATTTATTAAGTTGCATGATGTAGGTATGGAGCTTCTCTAGATGCTGAACTGCTGTAAGAAATTTCGTACTTCTTTAGGTAATTTCAGTTGAGGCAGTAAAATAAGAGTGAAATGTTCAGCTTATGCAATTGTTCCTGGTAATAAAACCTATGGTTCAAATGTATGCATTTATATTAATGAAAGAAGGTTGCATGGCAAGTAGTGGCAGTTTCCACATTGGTCGTAACTCACCACAGTCCCAGTTCAGCAAGTTTTAATTGGTGAGATTCTAGCTTTCTCACAGGCAACTTCCAAACCATCTCATTAATTTCATTAGAAGTTTATGCTGCTGGGTGATATTGAGCTCTTGAGGAGGTACAACCCTGAAGAAAACATACCTCTGAATATTTAGCTTGCAGCCTAGGTAAGCATAGGGTAAGATAAGTGCTCTGATATGATAGGACCAGAGATATGTGAGAACAAAGTCTTGTTTTCCTTCTCCACAGCAAATACATAATTAAAAGTGACAACGAAATCAGCTGACAATGTCTGTGATTGTGGGCAACATGGGTCAAGTCAATTATGTGGGAAATCAAAACGTTCCTTTTGGAATGGTGGGCAGCCCTATGGCATTTCTGGAAGGCTCTGAAAGCTTTCTGGGATGTAGTCCTTCACAGTTAGGGGGAAAAGGATCTCAGGAGCAAGTCTCCATCCTGCTTGTGAGATTTAGGGTGTGCCTCTTGTCCCCACTGCACCCGTATACTCTTGCCTTAAACGTCTGTGTCATGCTTGCGATGAAGTGGGTGTCAGAGCTGGAGGAGGCAGGGATGTGCTGAAAAGTCATGTGTGTTTGTGAAGTAGATATTTAAGGGATAGAAATCTCAATTTAGATAGGAAGAAAGAAGACACCCTGTATATGCTGTAACAAGGTGAGAAGGTTATAGAAAGGGAAGAATTTTACTTCCAGAGTTCATCCACTCTCTTTTCCAGGGTATGACCAGGAACCTTGCATTTGAAAGCTGTCCAAAAACAGAAGCTGTCAAGGACTGCTGAAGCTTCACATTACTGGGTTTTTGAGATGTCTCCTGTTGCTTAGTTTTGAAATGCAGCCAGTGCTGGGGTAGGTCGTGCAGTTGCAACATGCACATCATTTTTGAGCAGAATATCAACTATGTGCTAGAGAAATCCAGGCAGAGTAGAAGCTGGCTTGGGCACCCGTGCTTGCATCTCTGGGCTCATGAAAGTGAAAAATGAAATATTTGACTATCGCAAACAGCTCCAACACAGTGATCTTCAAAAACGTGTCGGAGGAGCACTGCTTTGCCACTGGCTGCGGAGAAAGGAGACTGCACTTCTGGAACCACCCTATACTTTCCTTCCTCTCCCACTTGCATATTGACCTAGCTTAACTCTCTCTGGCAGGGTCAGGAAGCACATAAGTTCAGAAAGGCTACCTGCCAACTTTCATTTTTCATAGTTTAGTCATTCATGGTTTTCTGTGGAAGAAACGCCCTGTTTGGTTGGAAGGTAAACTTAATTTTGGCAGAGAGGTAAATTCGCAATTTTCACTGTCAAATTATGGCTAAAAAGAAAGAGAAACCATTTTTGCATTCCAAGAATTAAACTCGTTAATGTATGTAGCATTACATTTTAGCAAAGTAATCACAGCTGAGCATCCAAAATGTTGTCTTGAATGCTTGAAAAATTTACTGAAAGTAGAAATGGAAAGGGCTCTGCAACATTCTTTATAAGAGAAGCTGCTAGGAATTCTCATATTGGGTCAGCAATTCAAGATGTTACAATTTTTTATTTATATATGATAGGTAAATTGTGTGTTTGCTTATAAGAGGGAAAAAAAATCTCACAATGAAAATTTTCAGTAGCTTTCCATATTTTAAGTCATACTTCTGCCTCAATCCAAGCATTTATGATATCCATTATCTGAAGTTTAGGCTTCTGAAGGGCACGTGTATAAACAGTGTCATAATTCTATGATATAAATGTAAAAATATACATAAGTAATTTTTAGCTATAATAAAAGAAAAAAAAAATAGGAGGGAGAAGGAGCAGAAGAAAGAAAGCCCAGCTCCTGGTTCCTAAGCTCTTTTTGGAATTCCTGTGTGACTCTGTACAAGTCCTTACACTGGAAACGTATCAGCTTTTGACACCGCCCTTAGTCTTTGGAAGTAAGGCACTGAATGTTGTACAGGTACTTTTTTTGTGTTTAAGTAGAACTGTAATAAGCAGTACCAAAAAATTGGCAAATGTGAAGTATTGCGAGGGCTGATTTCCAAGCGGGATTTCAGACACCAAATTGTTGGAGAATACTCTCATTGATCCTTGGTACTTCTGGACCTGAGAGGATCTGCCTAAAAACTGACTTTGAGGGATAGTTTGAATAGGGATATGTGAGAACTCCTTAGGTTTCTGTATGCATGTGTGTGAATTATTTATCAGGGAAGTTGAAATGGATGCTTCATTTTTGTTTAGTGTAATTAAGACCCTAATATTAATATATAATCAAACATATTGCTTAGGGGTTGACTCTTCTGATTCTCAGCCTCAGCTTGAAGATATTGTCTCTTTCTTTCCTTTTTTTTCCTCATTAGTAGCTTAGATAGGCATGAAAAATCTTTTGAGCTTAAATAAGAGATCTTTGTTGTTGTTGTTCTTGTATAGTTCAAAAGCAGTTAATTTTTAAGACCTCAATCTTGGCACGTGGCCACTCTCAGCTGGCAAATACACCCTTGCTATTTTTGCTGTGTGTGATTTTTAGTTCATCTGGAAGCTGCTGCCAAACAACTTTTGTCTAATTCTCCTGCCCCTTGCCTCTTCCTATTGCTCTCCAAGTGCTCTCATGTGCTTCCACCCAGTTAATGAACCATCTGTAAAATGAAGGAGTAGCTCAGTCCTCGATGCCTCTGCTGAATCCCCAGGCCATAATGGCAACTGTGGCGGCTGGTGGCTTGCGCAGCCATGCCCGAGTTGGCTGCGCTGGCAGCTCTGCGTTCTCCTCCAACCCACCCCGAGCAATCATCCCATGGATGGCGGAATTACAGGCACTGCAAGGCTGGTCTGCTTTGGAGCTGTGCTCCCCAGCTGTAAGGTGTTCTACCTCTTCATCATTCCCCTCTGACATCCATCCATACAGGCAATTTCATCATTACAACCACATCATTTTGTCTGGCATTCAATCTGCAGCTTGGGAGAAGATTCTTGTAGCTTCAGGTGCATGAAAGTAGGAGCTGGCGTGTTTTGTGAGCAGCAGGTGGGAGTTGTTCAGTGGGAAGGTTAGATGAGATGGTAATTGGGAGAGAGTCTTCAGGCTAGTTAACAGGGCAGGAAAATTTGTGTGGATTTTATTTTCTGGTTTAGAGCAGTTTAGGAAATAAAGGGAAATACCGTATCAAATTTGAAATCAAAGGTGGGAATGAGCTATCCAGAGGCAGAGTGTAAATACAGGGAGGCTGGCTTGGACAGTAGAATAAAACAGTTATCATTCCAAAAGTTCCTCTTTAAAAGCAAAGGGTTTTTTTATTATTATTTATTAGATCTATATTAATGCTATACAGTCTATCTGAAATTTTCTAAATTAAACTTCTACAGAAAATATAAAATCTCATACAAATCTTTCATCTTTTTGCCTTGTCTGTCCCCTTGTTTATCAGTAACAGTGAAAAATCTGCCTGGGAAAAGATGCAGAGAAAATCTAAACAACTCTTGTTCCATCTGTAAAAGGGAACAATATCTCTGAAAAACTTCAAATGGCATATCCCTCTCTTGTATCCTCACACTTACTATATGTAATGTTATGGGAGTATTTTAAAAAGATCACATATCAATGTGATATATCACAAATCTCTTGTTTGGTTTTACCAGGAGTTTGGTGAGCAATTGATTCATTGCTGTGTGTGAATTGCTCGTGCGTCCCTTTCCAGATCTGAGTGTTATCTGCGCATGGTCCACCCACGCTTCCTGGCATGCTCGGCAGTGCTTACAGGCAAAGGTGACTGGAGGGCCCAAGTCCCTTTGAGATAGAAACACTGCGTAGGTGAGCGAGACAATATCCAGGAAGGGCAGAAAAGTAACCATTGAGTGACAGTGTGTGTTTTAAAAAATAATAAAAATCTTCGAGGGGGGGAATTGAACAGCAATGTTATTCTTGTTCTCTCAGAGGGCCAGAGGAATAAGGAAGTGCAGGCACTGTCAAGGCACTGTCATGTTATGTACGTTGCTTATTTCTCACAAACACAGAAGGGTGAGTTTGTACTGAACGGGTAGTGGATTGAATTAAGCAGACAGCACTGGCAGCATAGCCATAACTTGCTGAGATTGAAAAAGCTGAAATTGGCAACTGCAAATTAAACACACCAAGGTTTTTGATATGGTTTTGTTTAAGATAACAAGTGAGACATCTGCAGAAACTGATGTGAATTGTCTAGATTCCCAGACACTTTTTGCATCAGTCAGATTTTGGGAGTGTGTCTGTCTGCACATGTGATCTTTGCTATGAGTGTCTGGCACAACATGATCATCAGAAGCAATCTTCGTTACATCTGCACTAGGGTCTCTGCTGATGTCAGTCATTAGGAGGATTTTTTTTCTTCAGTTTTAACAGGACAGTCTGGAAAGGATGGAGTTTATTCTTGCTGTGTGTAAATTCCGAAGGCTGATTGTAAGTTCCTCAGTCCTTTCCCTGCATCCAAGATGGAAGGTTATGAAAATGATGTGGGTTGCAGTATCACTGAAGCTTGGTTGATACTTGTATACTTGTATCTCTAATTGTCTTCTCATTGGACCTGTGTTCAGTGGTTCCTTTGCTTCCTTAGCTCTTGGCAGAGGTGGTAATGAGCCGGTTGCAGCTCTGTGCTGAGCAGGTGATAACAATGAGGATTGTTCAGGAAGAATGGGTGGGACCTTCTGCCTGCCTCAGCTTGTATGATATATGTCCTATACTATTATATGACCTAAAGGCTTTCTCTCAGTCTGGAAGAGAGGAATCAAACCATTTGAAATCAGCTACTTGCTTTTAGACAAGTATGTATTTGTGCATCTTTAGCTTTCTTAAACAGAAAACACACAAAGTAAAAGAGAAGGGAGAAAAAAGTTCACAGCAGATCCATCCATATATTATGATTTTTTTAAAAGATAATTTGTATCCATTTCTTGTAATCTACTGGTGGCAAATAAAATCTTGAGGAAAGCAATTGGAATGAGTGAAGAATTTAGAGATCAGAAAATTTGCACGATGGGGGATGGATGAGAACAAGCAAACAAGAAGGTGAAGACCATTTTTGTCTTGGGACTTTTCTGATTTGCACTAAATATTGACAAAGTTTGAATGAATTTTCAGTTGGGTTGTTAACCTTGGCAGTGTGGGCTGCACATTTAACAGGAGAGATTTATGAAGTTACCTCATGCAGGTGGTAGACCTGTGTGCCGTTAGCTATGAAGGAGCCAGAACCTTGGTATGAATCCCTCAGCACCTGCTCTGTTGAAGGTCACAATGTGATAAACCCCACAATGCTCTTGATCTCTGAGGAACCTGAGGGAAAAAGGCATAACTACTACTGTTAATGTGTGTATTTTCTCTGTATTCAGCTTAATTCACCATTCAGTTCCCACCCCTAACTATAGATTGTACATAGTGCAATTGGTTTTGGTGAGTCTTAACCACCTTTACAGTGCTAATAAGATCTAATTTACCTTTTGTTCTTGTTCATTCACTCTGCCTTAACAGTGTGTTGAATCTTCCAGTATGAAAATTCAGTCAAATGCATATAAAATGTATTAGGCTGATGGCCTGAGCTTTAGGATTAGGATGTGCTTTTTTTTTTTTTTCTGTCTGTGTAATAGTACAAGGTGCTTTATTCATTTGCTGGTATTTATATGGCTTATATTTTTCCTGGATGTATTGTGCTGTTGTAATTCTTTAAAAAACCAAACAGCTGTAATTTTTATGGTCTTATCTTTTACAGCGAATCTCCTCCTTGCGGATTTTTCACTGTTAAAAAGGACATGTATTTTCCACTTTAATGCACCATAGCTAAGTTAATAATACTCATATGAGGCTTTAGCATTTGGAAGCATGCTACATACATTAAATCCTGTAAAATTCTAATCAACTTAGTAAGTATTTTTTCCCACATTGTACAGATGAAGAAATGCAGTCAAAGTACTTAAGCTACTTGCCAAACCACACAGTGAGTTAAAGACAGAGATGTGATTGGACTTTGTGGTTCTCAATCCATGTTCAGACTAGTAAACGACATTGAACCTCTGGGTTCTTTCTGTAATACAATATCCAAACCCTCTTTGATTTCTTTGTGTAGAGAGAAAATGTCATTGACAGAAAGACCATTTGATTTTTCTCAGCCTTGAGAAGAATATGAATTTTTTTAGAACTGAATTTTTCATCAGAAAATTGTATGCTGACTTTTATACGTCACAAATCCCATATGGACTCCTAAATATGGAGAGAGAATAATTATGAGCCCCTTTGTACTGACTCACTTCTCTGATTTTTTTTAAACTCCATTTTAAGGATTCAAATGCTGATTGCCAACGTGGTGTATTTCTTCTGTTGTTAGATAATCTTAGCTTTTTAACTGAATACAGCCATGCACTGCCTTATGATTAATTACATGTACAACAGGTGTTGATCTTGTTGGACCAAGATTATGAAGTTCTTTGCTATCCAGGTGGTCTGTTTTAATATAAAAAGACCAGTAGCATAATGAGCAAGAAATTGAACTAACAAGCGAGGGGAAAAATACTTGAATGCATTAATCACCTTTAATAAGCTTAGCCAGCTCAGCACAGCTAATCAGCTGGGAAGTCCTTGCTTTGAAGAAGCATCAATTGTTGTATACCCAGTAGGGTAAATAAAAGATAAGCCAAGAGCGGTGGGAAGGGTGTTTGTACATCTAAAAGCTTTCAAGATTTTCCAAATATAAGGCACCTGGTATGATGGTTTTTAAAATTATATTAGTCAAAATGAAAATGCAGTTACCTTTTGGTAATGGAGAGATATGTCATTCAGATATCTCCAGATGCAGTAGCGTGGTAGTAATTATTGAAAAGGGTTGGTTATTTGCAATATAGCTAATTTTAATTTTCACACTTTGAAGAGAGCAGTTAGGCTAACTTAAAGGCCTCTAACGACCTCTTCATAAACCTTGAGCTCAGAAATTTGAGGCTAAGATACTATTCCTACTTAGGAAGATACTTGGATAAATCCCTCACCCTCCCTCCTCCCCTCCAGTATTTTACATTTCATATACATCAATTCTTTGTATTTCAAATTCTTTGACAGTGAATGAAGTGTCTGTCTAATGCTTAGTGAACAGCCCTTTTAGCATAGTATATATAATTTTTTTTCCTTAATGCCATAAATATATTTTCTTCTCTTAACTCCTGGTTTTGCAAGTCTTACCCATATGGTAGCAATGACTTCACTTGTGCTGTTGAGGTGTTGTGAGTTATTGGACAATTGCAGTGTACAGATACAAAACAAATGCACAGAACTGCCAATGAGGGAATCTACTATTTTTTTTTTTTTTTTTTTGAGAACTTTAGCAGTACTTCTGTGTTGCTGATATTAGGACAAAATGCTTCTGATTCTGCAGTTTACAGGTTAAAACTCTGCATTTTTCGAAGCTATTGCAGCCTTTTTCACACCTATTCCCTCAACATTGCTCTAAGCCTGGAAAAGGAGAGGCAGCTCTCTCAATACCTGTGGTGCTCAGGATATGATTGCTTCAGGTTGTTCAAGTGTCTTTTCCACCACAACTGCTTAAACCCTTTCTTTCTTTCCTTCTCCCCCACCCTGTGATTTTTCTCTTCAGCAGCTGAGGCATGTGCTGTATTTGGAGGCTTCACCCCTCTATTCTGCTCTTTTAAATTTTTTTTTTCATTGAAAAATGTTTTCCTTGTTCTCCCATAATCTCGAAACAGTTGAACAGATCTTCTGCAGACTTTCCAGAAAAATTTGCCTTGCAGATAAAACCAAGAAAGCAGTTTCAATATTTCTGTATAACGTGAGAAAATAGGATTGCCATGTCTCACCATGCTACACAGCCCATCACCTGAGCTAGAAATCCTCATGTGCTGATATAAAAATGTTGCTGTCTGTTGTTGTTCTGAAGGATTTTCTTAGAGAGAAATGGCATAAAATATTTTAAAAATAATAAAGTCTGTCCAGGCTGATGCTTTTAGTTAGTGTTGTTTAAAGCATAACTGTAGCTGTGTTAGAGGCACTTGCGTGCAGTGAGACACTTAGATGCTTACCTGGCATCTTGGTTTAACTTTTCCAGTATGGTGGGAATCTGACTATTTGTGTGATCACATCAAGGCAAAAGCAGCTACTGTTATGTTTTCTTCTCACAACTTCCGTTTGATTACTAGTGGTGGTTATATTGAACTTGGAGCATGTCTGTGCAAGCAACTCCACACAGATGAAGCAGGACATTGATTCTGTAGCTGGGTGCCTTGGCATAGCCCTTCTGTAGCTAGCATGATCTGATGCTTTTGTAATTGGGGATAGGCAACACCTAAAATACTAGCAGCATGTGGGCATGTACAGTAGCCACTTTTTACACAAAGCTTCTGGGTTTTTTGCAGCTGCCTGGCACAGAATTTGGCAGGACTCATGCTGAAGTGACTGAGGAGAAGGTGATCTCACCCTCATAATATTCTTGTGTTGATGTACCTCATTCTCCAGTAATGTTGTGATTCGACTGAGGCTGTCACATATCCCTTAACAAGTTCAGACGAATGTGTTCAGATTTGGCATGCCAGGCTGAGATGTGCAGCCAGGATGCTGGAGGGTGAGGAAAGCCTCCAGAAGTTGCATGGTCACCGAAATGACCATGGTGTCATTCATTTGAAAGAGTCCTTGCAAGGGGAACCTTACTTTTCATTTAGTTGTTTGGCAGCACTGTGGCACAATCCCAAGTCTGCAGGAAGGCTGTCTCAGTCAGGGCTCTCAACCTGAGGACTACGCCCAGGGTGAGAGAGAAGCTGAGAGTAAGAAATGTGAGGGGCAGTCTGATACATGAGTTATTGCATCTGTGCTGATGACCATGCTAGGAACGACCTGGATGTTGTGACCACAGATGTTGCCTTCTTCAATTAGAAGAATTGGACTTTGTCCAAGCTGCTGATAAATGTTGAGACTGAAAATGGCTGGTTCTTATTTTGGAATATCACCATTGAAGTCCTTGATTCATAATTATGATCCTTGAGGCTGGAGTACAGCAATTCACTTTTCCGCTTGGGTAATGGGAAGGTAGGGGGAACAGCTGCTTTCCTCTTCCCTTCTCCTCTGCTGAAATCTACACACTCTCAGCAATTCTGGGTGCTTTCAGAAAGACACACAACCCACATGTTTGCTGTTGTTAACAATACTGGTATCAAGCACTCCTGTTTCCCTGAAATGGGAAAGCATACTTCTTCTGTCATCACATATTAGGTGTGTCACTCATACCAACTGGGCCTTGTGTTGAAGCTCCTACCAGATTCTACCATTGTTTTATAGTCCTGCATTTGTTTGTACCCTGTTCAGGTAGCATGGAACAAATTTGCTAATAAAGAGCACACAGATAAAACTTCTTTCAGAAATCCTTGTCCAAATCCAAAGTCAAATCCTTTTGAAGTGTCTTTTCTCCAAGACTTGACTTGGGTTAAGCTAAGGCAGGATAAATTACCCATCCAGCAGTTTACCAGAAGACATCAGATGCTGCAGTACATCAGGAACTTTATAGTGGGTTGCATAAGGTGAGAAAATGGTACAATTAGTTTTAATAATCAACTAGTATTACTCCAAATTCTCCAAAATCATTTCCCCTATCATTCAAGGCATTTGTTCAGTGATATGATAAAACTGAAGTTTGATTGTTCCAAATGAGTATTACTGAGAGTGAGAGAAGTGGTGGGTGGAATGGAGTAACCCCTATCACCCCAGTCACCCTTACCCTCTTAAGTTTCACAAGCAAAAATGACCTGCAGTGCTGGATATAAATTTACCTTGTATTCCCTGAGTAATGCTATAATCATGAGTGTTGTACATTAAGGGAGCTGACCTTAAGCTACCTCCCTCACTGATTACTTTCCTTCCTGCAAGCTCACAGTGCTTGGGAGCATATGTGCATGCTGTCAAAGCATGATTTCAAGAGAGAAAATAAGGTTATAATGATAATTTAGGTCTTGGCTGTACTCAGACTATTTCAGTAGTGAATCCTTTTTATACTCAATTTTCATTAGATTTTTTAATGCCCTTTTAAAAGCCGAAATTGTCATCTTTATTCTACAGAATAGATGTGCAATTTGAGAGAGCTAGAAGTATCTTTTTGATTTTGCAGTGTATTATAAATCACTTTTTCTTCCACATGTCCTGCCAAACCTGAAAGTCCTGCAGCTCAGTCAACATATAGATGAATAAAACAGATTGTTAAAAACTTTCTTGAGCCTCTGTACTACTTTCAGAATTGCCAGAGGTCAAGCTGACCTGTATCCTTATAAAGGAAGTTAAATAGTAAAACTTTCTTTAGTCATACAAATAGAAGAGAACAAGGAACGAGGAAGTGATGTTACTCAGCGATGATGCAAACAAAAATTTAGTAGTTTCCCAATAAGTAAGTTGATACTTTGCCTCTAGTTTTTAAATAAATATGATAATTTGAAGTGTAAAGGTAAAATCAAATCTTCCAATGAGAATGAGTATGTATAGTGAAAACTGGCACATTCAGGTGGAATTATGACTGAAGAACTTAATGCACTCAAGATGCAGGCAGGAGATAGTCTACATTCCAAAAAAAATTTGAAAAATCTGGCAGTGTGCAGTGGAATTTCACCAGTGAGGATTTTTAATGCATTTGTCAAGCTGATGTTGTGACTGTAGAATAGCAAATGTATTATCCATAGACATTAAGGAAATGTGGAAAAATTATCTAGGCAACTACAAACCTGTTAGTCTGGCCTGAGAAGTATGCAACTTTTTGGAACAAATTCTGAGGGGAACTATTATCAGACAAGATAGTGGAGAATGTGATAAAAATGTAGTGTATTTTTAACAAAAGACAACCATGCCAGACTAATCCTATAGTATTCTTTGATGTGATTGCTGATCTTCTAGGCAAGCCAACTGTGCTAAGTCTCATGTATTTGTTTTTCAATGAAGCTTTTAGTGAGGTGTTCCATAGGAAAGTATGGAGGAGAAGGTAGGATTTGGTATTGTAAGGCAGGTATTGTAAAAGTTGTGATGGGAAGAAAGCCTTATTATTGGTCCCAGGCAGATGAATAATATTGAATTTAAAGGATTGTGGGGCATAAAAGAGAGAAAAAAAGCAAAGTGCCAATGAGGTACATTGCTGTCAGCAATGTCGGAAGCAAAGTTGCATGAAGCATTAGGATGTCTGAGATAGCCTAGGTTTTGAATGACCAGGAATTTCATGTTGTATGGTTGTCATGACTTTGAGAGCACCAGCATTAGTTCTTGTTGTAAAATGTGAGTTTATCAGCCAAAAACTGAGTATAGAAGTAGTAATAGTTACACATTCAGGGTGTACAACAACTACTGCAGGGCATAGCAGTTGTACAGAGGATCATTATGAGCTACCTTGTGATCCAGCCATGAAAAAGGCAAACAGAGTGCAGGCAACTATTTATAGTGGGGGTATGAGCTCTTAATGCTTGTAAATAAGGCTTTGTATACACAAAATAAGATGTAACTTTTAGTCACTCATATTCAGCAGAGAGTGGTTTACTGGAGCAGCTTCAAAGAAAGGTTAGCATAGAGGACTGGGAAAATGGAGAGTCTGTGTTATGAGTAGAGCTGAAAAATGTTTGGCTCTTTAAGTAAAATGAAAGCACAGAAGGGAAATAATTGCTGTCTATAAGCAAATCACATGGTAAATAATAAAGGGGGGGGAAGTTAATCCAAAGAACAGTGTTGGTAGCAAAGCAGAACATTAAGTTGGTCATGAATATGGTTAAGTGAAAGATTTCTATTCATCGACAAAACTATGAAGTTCTGGAAAACCTTTCTAAAAGGACAACAAATCCAACTTTTAAGATGCAGTAAAAAAAGACTGTGAACAAGATTAGGTCATGTTTGTCCAGTTGTGAAGGGTTGTGTTGGATGATTCTGGTATTCCTATGCCCAATGCTCATGTTATGGCTCTACCGTGAAGCTGGTCTGCTCTTATATGTAGCCCCAGCACACTCTAAAGGAATTGCTGGTTGCAGCAATGAATGTAGAAACATATCCTTTACCAATGTTTTAATACTATAAAAAATAATCTAGTCCGTTGACAAGAATAATAGTCTAAATTACATAAAATTAGTTGGGTTTTTTTTTGGTAATACAAGACCAGGTTATAGGCTGGTACATATTAGCAGACTTAAATCCATAATGGAGTTAGATCAGATCCCTTGTTTTAAGCTTGTTGGTATGGCAACCTATGGCTGAAATTGTCCAAAAGGAGTTTTCTTAGCACGTGTCTCTTTGTCTCCATATCTGTATGTGCTTGCTGCCAATTTTCACTGTGTCAACAAATTCGAGGGGTTTGTGGTTGTTCTGTTTTGTTTTAAAGTCTTTTGGTCCCCAAAGTGTAACATTTTTACAAGGACATCTTATTTTTAAGAACTTAAAGCATCTGCTTTTGTGCTTAATCATAGCTTCTGTGTCATAGCTTCTGTGTTAGTTTAACAAGTTGAATTTTGCTTTTTATATTGCACCAAGTGTGGTCTATGGGCTGTTTAAGAGCAGTTCCACAGAAAATGTGTTGTCCTTCAACATCACTATTGTTTGGAAGACTCACCTTAACATTTGGAGCTCATAATGCCAGATGTGGCCTTTGAAATAGGCTTTATTACCCTGATCCAGCCATGCTGGCTTCCTCTTATTCCCAACTGGAAGTGTTTTGGAGGCTCGGGGTGAGACCTGGAGATCTCCATAATGCAAGTGCAGTTCCCCAATTCCAGCAGTAGCAGCAGCATTAATTCCCAGCGTGGCTGTTGGGGCTCGGCCGGGCTGAGCCCCGCCTCCCTGGCGTCATCGCTTTTTTCCATCCCCAAATAGGTGATGAGTAATTACTTGGTCTTGATTTATCATTCAGATCATAGTAGTTCTGTTACAAAGTAAACATTTTTGTTGGCTGAGTCCTAATGCAAAGACCATTTCACAACCACCTCTTATTTTAGGTTTTAATTGCTTCTCTTTGCTGTCAACTGATGTCCCCCTCCCCCATGCCTGGAGCCCTCCTCCCCTCTCCCCCTTTCCCTGGCATGGGTTTTTTCCTGTTCCCACACTGCTAATGTGATGAGCAACAGTTGCAGTATCACGGGGCCCTCTCTGAAGGAGAAGAAAAAAAGAAGAAAAAAAATCCCAAACACCACCTTGTTTGCTTTTAGAGCCCTCCCGCCTTTTCAGTAGGGGCTGTGTTAATCCTTACACTATGAAGGGAAACTCCTATGTAAATCAAACCAGTGCTCAGTGCTCTCCTCCTTCCCCCTTCCAGCTCCCATATATTAAGTGATTGTTCTCCTCCCTTAGAAATGACAAATGATTGGTTGCTATACTCTTGGCTTTCAACATATTTTCTTTACGGCCCAGAATTCTGGGGTTAAATCATGCTTCTTTCTGTTCTGTTTCTATTCCCTCATATTATGCCATACATTCATGTGAATTTATTTTCCACCAACATGCTCAGAATAAACCAAGGCCTTTCCTTGATTTAAAGATGCAAAAACTAATGCAACTCAACCCAGAGCAGATTGCAACTATATTTTTTTTTCTTTTTTTTTTCTTCTTTTTTTTTCCTTTCCCCTAATGCTGTTTCTGTTTTTGTGCTGCATAGCCTTTTCTGGTTTAGCCTGCACTCCGAGGCTAGATTTTGATGTCAATGATTAGTATTTCTAATCGGTTGAACAAGGACAATGTCCCTTCTGCTGCGCAGAGGACACAAAGGCCCAGGCACTGATTCTGCTCCCCCTTGAAGCATTTTGGCTCCACTGGGCCCTTTCCCCCGTTGCTGTAAATCAGGGGAAATTCCACCCATCCCTGGGGTTAGAGATTAGAGCTGCAACCGTAGGGGAGCTCTGGTTCCCCAAGGAGGGCAAAGTAGGGAAGCCCACGTGCACCTCCAGCCTGGGCTCTGCTCATTGCTGTGGACAGGGGCTCTGGTGGTCTCCCTTTGGTGCTGGCTCAGCAGCTGTGGATTTGCTGCTTTGAGGGAAATGACTCTGGATTTCCACCTGTAAAGCAGATTCCAGGGCTTTGTTCTGCCCTGACAAGGCAAACTTTGCTTCTGGCAGCCCATGCCTGCTCAGCTCCTGGCGGCATCTGAGGGGCAGAGGCTGAGGGCCCCGTCCAACTTTCTTTGATATTAGTGGGAGTTTGCAGTTCTTCTGTGCCCTCAGGATGGATCCATGAAGTGGTCGTACAGGTTCAGGCTTCACTTCTTTTATTTTTCCTGAAACAGTTAGTAAGTTAATTTACATGAGATGTGCACCCTGGCAAATGCCATCTCCTAGCTATTGTTTCAGCTAAGCAGCTGTCATTTGCGTAACATTATGCATCCTTCATTGTACCATGCTAATTTTTTGAGGGGCAATTTTTCTACAATGAGCACTGCGGCTTCTAACAGAAACCTCTTTATGGCATTGGCCCCGGGGAGCTGCAAGCCCTGCCAAAGCAAACAAAGGCTTATTGCTCCAACTGGGCATGTCTGTGCCTTTAATACAGCGTGAAGTTCACAGAACACTGCATCCAATCTGCACATAGTTAACACCTGGTCCAATGCCTTCTGGCAATTAATCAAGATATCAATCAGTGGTGACAAAAATTAATAAATAACCCATGCTTGCATATTGCACATTCTCAGAACGGGAGAATTTGCATTGACACTTACAGCCTATTTACATTTTTTGACTGAGTTTTAAGAGTGTGATACTGTACAATACAGTAATTACTGATGTGTATATGTAACTGGTACTTTGGATACTTATGAAAGTTATATTGGTCTATCTTGATGAAAAAAGCTTTGACCTCATTGAATCACAGTCCCAAACTTTGATGTAGGACCACAAAACTCTACTGCAGCAAATGCATCAATGGGGCCAGCCTAATTTTTTCTTCTTTCGAAAGCAGTGGAGTGGTTTGGGGTTGAACATGGCATATTCTTATCTTGCTAATAAATGGGAATGTTTTCCTATACCTTAAGCTAAATTCCACTGTTACACCTTTGTTAACTCTGAACAAGTACCCAAACTTTTTCCCTTTTGAAGTAACTTGGAAGCTAGCCACAACTTCAAAGGAAGGAAGATCTGTTCCTCTCTTCATTTAGAATACATAAAAGTACTCTGGACTATGTTTAATTTATCAAAACAGAGGCAGCACTTTGCAAATATAGGTGCACAGTCATTTGTACTGGCCACGCGAAGGTGTTATCAAAGGAGTGGCTTGTCTGCCCTGAAAATAGAAATCACTTGGTCGGATATGAACAAAAGTATCCTCTCTTTTGTAAAAGCTGGTACTTCTTCTCTAGTGATGCAAGAAAATATTCCTGGCAAAGAATGAAGCAAGTAGCTTTTGTTATCCTACAGAGTCCTCTACTACAATGGTCAGAAATGGTAATTATAAATCCCCATCACAAATGGTTGTTCTCCTTTGCAGCCCGAGAGGCCGTGGCTGTACGGACCTGGAGCTCAATATTTGCTGCTGCTTTTAGGTCAGGGTTGAAGCTCATTAGCAGTGCAGGGGTGGGGAGTTTGTTGTGCTTTCACAGCATGTTTCTGTCCTACCTGCTCTGTGAATGAGCAGAGCTCTCCTTGGGTGTCAGCTGGGGTAATTAAACTCGCTGATGAGTGTCATGGCTTTGAAAGAGAGGGTCATGCGTGGCCAGGTAGAACCAGGAGCAGGCAAGGAGGAGTTGTACCCTGCACTGACCTACTGCGCTGCCCTACTCCCTTGAGCAATAATTTGGCTATCGTACTGCACTGGGTAGTGGCTTTCCAATGTGGGTAAATACAGCCTTGGAAATAGCAGTTTTGGTGAGTCCCAGTGCAAGTGTGAAATCCTGTCAGGACCTGCTAGAACTGAGAAATGTAACAGTTTCATAATAGTCTGGTACATGAAACAAGAACATAATTCTGCTACCTGAACCCAAACTATGGTATCTCTAAAAGGTAACTCCTGAAACAGTTCTGGTTTGGCTTCTGAATTATTTGGAGTATAACAGTGCCTATGAACTTCATGATTTAAATACTTTTCAGAACAAGGAGACAAGAACATTTAAATTAGCTTAGTAGAAAGGCATTTAACATAAAGAGAGCAATAAAAATACATCACCTGTCACATGTGATCTTTATATGACCTTAGCCACAGAACAATAAATATTACATAACCACACTAAAAGCAGTTTTTAACATCATATATTTATATTTAATAAGTCGTGATTTTCTTTCCTTCAAGATGCAATTTTGATGAGACACTTTAAGTGTGTGATCTAAAGGCAAAAACTTTGTGACTGGTTATGTAATGCTTCTAGTGGAGCATCATTTAAAGACTGAATGAAAACACAGTCACTTTGTTTTACTCCGTCTTGCCAATCTAATAGAGAAGTAACTATACAGTCCCCTTTAAATACGATTTTATGTTTTCTACCTTTTATTTGTGTTTGACAGTTGGGCAACTCTTCACCTAGATGCATAAAATTACACTTGCTGATTTCTGCATAGTTCAAGTGATCAGTTGCTACCCCAATTATCAGTTTAACTGTTAGATTTGCACTTGTAGTCTATAAAAGAAAAAATATTGCAAGCTAGTTAGATTTTAATTGTCCCTTTAAAATTAATTATGTGAGATTCAGGTTGCAGTATAAAAATGCAACAAGGGAAATCAAAGTATCCTCCTTTAAATTAAATTAGCTTTTAATTACAATAGAAAGCCAAATACTGCAATTGTAATTTTTTTTTGAAGGAGGGCTGATTTTTTGCATGTGCTATTCTGTCTTGCTAAGTTTTTTGGGAGGGCAGTACCTATTAAAAATAGATTTGTATAAAGGAAAAGCTGATAGTACTTTCTGTACAAATAGAGGCAATAAATATTCAAAGTCTAAAATAATAATAAAATTTTAATGTTTTGACTCATGTAGGCTTCCTTCAAATCTCCTAGAGTTTTATATTGGCCATTTTTCAGATTCATGTTGTCTGTCCTTAGATAATGCCCATAAATATGTAATATATAATGAGTTCATTAATCCGACTGGGGAGAAGACAAGTTTGCCCCTTCTTTCCCCAACAAGTTATAACTATTCTGTGCAATCAGCCTTTAGGCACTAGTCAGCTGAAATGGAAAAAATATTTAATAACAGAAGCTCAATAGCCTGCAGATCTCTGATGTCTGAGATGACTTCAACTCTTGTGATGAGCTACATTTAACCTAAGAAATATGATTTAATTCCACTTCAAAAGTATACTGAAATCTTTGATATATGGTCTGTGGCCTATTAAGCTTGATCCTGGCCTGACCTCTTAAAGGAAGAAAAGCTTTGTTTCTTTTTAAAATGCACAACCAAACAAAGCAGAAATTTCTATGTGGGTTCCAGTAGTTACAACTTCAAAAATGGAAAGGATTTAAATACAGGCTTTACTTAAGTGTTTCCATTGTCTTATTGACTTCACAGTCTAGATATTTCTTTCTTGCCTGTTGGGAAACATTGACCTCAAAATTGCTCCTTGCATTGGAGTTCCCTGATTGACTTCAGAGGATGTTACTTGAACGAAGCCATCTGAACTATGCTTGCTAGAGGGGTCGAATAAAATAAATTTGGATGTGGCTAAATTAAACTCTTAGCCACTTAATGCTCTCACGTGCAAAGAAAGGGGCAGTAGCTATGCCAGAGGGAGTAAGCATTCTAGAAAGACTAATGGGGAGAAAGTATATTCAGTATGTAGGCTGGGTGATCAGTGAAGGGTTGGATGTACATACTTCAGGGGACAATATGTAATATACTGAAGGTCCCTTCTTTTGTCTTTCAAAGAATATGACTGAAGGACTGGAATAAATATCTGTTGCATCTCTGAATTTAGTTTCCTGTTTTAGAAATAACCACATCCATTTATCACACTGTAAGAAAAAAAATTAGTCCTTTCCTCCAGCCTTTTAGTGATGGGCTGTCGCACCTGGTGGGTAGTTACCTTCAACTCACACGTGCATTAACTCATGACAAATTCATACCTAGTCCTCATGTCCCAGTTTTTCATTTGACTAAATAACCCTTCTTCCTCCATGATGTTTATCTCTGTGATCCATCTATAAAGAGCAGTCATAACCTTTCTAGCCAGTGTTTTGGTAGGCTTGCCATACCACACTGTTTGAGTCCTGCACAGACATTCTTAGGATTGTTCTTTAAAGCTTTTCCAGTAATCTGAGACTGAGATGTGGTAAAAGGGAGCACTTTGCTGCTTATCACCTCAATCCTGGGTGGCTGTAAGGTGGAGTGAAGGGACTTGTCTGGTTAGAAGAACTATCATGTGGTATTAAGGTCATCACAGACACTGTAATTACGAAGGAATGGGAGATTTGATCATCATCCCATCGGATATGGGATGACCTCAAAACAGCTTGGTGACTTTTGGTTGGGTACAAAGTAATTGATAATAGCTGAGAAGAAACCTTTGGTCATGGTGTATGTTGACATTGGTGTAGGAGAGAGTTTTAGAGAGCTAATTTCTGAATGCTTCAACAGAAGGTCTCTCTCTGATAGTTTTCTCTGGATGTTTCCCAGTGTTACATGGTGCAGAGAGGGCAGGGTAATCTCAGGTTCTCCAATGTGTAGCTAAGCAGGTGTGGCAGAGCAGAGAGAAGTTAAGCTTGGTCAGGTGTTTGTAGACATCTTAAGGAAGAGAAGAGCATGCAGGAAAGCTGGGTGAAGCACCTATCACAATAGAACCTACTTGAGGGCATACAGAAAAAAAATCAGGATAATAATTTATCTTGAGAAACTGATGGGAATGAAGAACTTGCAAATGGGAGACATCTGCCAAAGATGTGAGTGAAGCAAAGAATTACAATAGAGGGTGGGATACAAATTTTAATCAAATTAAGGGGGAGAAAGGATGTGGCAATACATTATGTGAAGTCAGTGGCATGTGAGGTTAAGTTAAAGTAAGTGAAAACCAGGCATAACCAGAGAGGTTGGAAAGCAAAATTGTGCTTGATGGTCTTCTATAAACCTTAATAAGAGGAAAGGTTTAGA
Organism: Peucedramus taeniatus; assembly: GCA_013400575.1. NCBI lineage: Eukaryota > Metazoa > Chordata > Aves > Passeriformes > Fringillidae > Peucedramus > Peucedramus taeniatus. The sequence goes on from WBNO01028427.1 coordinate 68,105, forward strand.
AGGAGCATGAAACACTGGTTTGTATATAGACATAATCATAACCTGAACATTTGCATATAAACCTGCTCTCTGATGTACTGGGCACTACTAGGTAAAAGAGGGCTACAAAAAGTTGGTCCAAGACAGTTAAACAAAAGGATATTTTATCAGCTCCCATACAGAGTAATTAAAGCTGCAAGAGGATCTAGTTTATGGAAGCAGTTTTTTTGATATTGTATATATATATATATTTTAAAGCAGCATATTTTAATGAATCTAAGTGGTTCACTCAATGTTATGAGTAATTTAGCATTTTAGTCACAGAGCGATGATAACTGAACAAGAAGTATCAGAACTCTTCTGAATTACCCTCAGTCCATAAAGGCAAAGTAGAGAGTGACAGAGTGATGCAAAAATTAAGGAAAAACATTTTCAGTTAAATGAAGTAGTTGAGAACAAAACTCTGCCTTAAAATAAAGGGAATAAAATCTTTTTAGGTACAATGAAAAATGTTTCAAAAGACACATTGTTTTCTTGGCGCCAAGGTCAGTTAGGTGAGAGAAAGCAAAGAATTGGATTTGAGGCTCATTTCATCAGAAGAAAGTACCAAGTTTGATTTAGATCCTGTGTTACTTAACATGCTAGTGGTCTGCAGAATGTGTGGGGAAAGAGGGAGGTAGCCGAATTTCCCAGCTGACGCAAATGTGGTGAGTGCTTTCTTTAAAGTAATGGGGAAGGTGGGCAGCAATGTTTACACATGGATCTCTCTGCAGTATTTCTGCTTTGCACCTAGATCTTACACAGGAGCTTCTGCAGAACACTTGGTTTTCTCCTACCATGGTGAAGCATAACGCTTACTGGTGGAAGGCTTATCTTGATTTGCATTGGTGCTGGATAAGTTATATTTATTGTCTAGAATCCCATTAATTTTCTTAGGCTAGAAAGTATTGCTTAAAATATTTTAATATTCTACTGTAAAAGGAGGTCCCAAGGATGTTAAAAATTTATATGAAATCTAAATTGTATAGGGATTTAGTCTTGCACCAGTGAAGTTGAGGCAAAATTTCCTTCAATCATAACAGCAACAGGTTCAGGACCTTTTATTAGTCACCTTTTAACTCAATTGATGTGGTTAGAAATTGCATGTATGCTTTTTCTTCTTCTTTCAAACAAGTAACAAAAGCTGAATTAGGCTGCAGTGATGAAATCTGAATCATTTCCTCCTCAGACTAAACTTGCTAAACTGGTACAATCTGGAGAATGATGTAATGAGGAAAAAACCTGTTGTTTGTCTCTTGATACCGTTCCTGAAAAAAATAATTGCTACGTAATACAAATATAGTCATCACCTTTTATATCCTTTCACCATTGCTGATATTGGAACCCTTCCAAATAAGTAGCATTCCAAAATTGGCTGTAGCCTTCTTCATAGTTTACCTACTTAATTATAGGTTAAACTGGCTTATTTTTCTTTTATTTTTTTTTCTTCTGCTTTTAAATAAAGCACTACTGTTTAAAAGGTTGTTTCAACAAGCTATGTAACAATATTTTCATTCATTGTTATAATAGAAATATCTATCTTTAATCTCATTTTTGCATTGATTTAGAGCTCCATAGTATCTTGGCTAGACTTCCTTTAGTCACGTATTGCTACAGTTTTGATGCTAAAATAAGAAACTGAGGAACTTGAATTATTCATGGGAGACTCCATTTAGGACTCACAGCTAAAACACACAGGAGTGTAAAAGTTCAGAGGTGGTGTTTTTTTGGTTTTTGTTTGCTTTTTTGATTTCTTTTTTTTTTTTAATAAAAGACAAAACAACTTGAACCAGCTGGGTAACCTGTGGTAAGCTATAAATTGTAGATGTCTTTGACAAAGATGATAGAGATGAGCCAATGTTGTATAAACTAAACACTCAAGTTCTTAAACTGTCTGGCACACATGCTTTCCCAGAAAAGTAATCAGCTTAAGGAATGAATTCTTTATTTCTGTTTGGCAATTCTATCATGATTGCCAAACTTATTTATCAGAAAATGGAGAGAGCTTGAGGCAAGATAATTTATGTTATTTTTAAGCATGAACTCAAAATGAAAATCTTCTGTAAGTTTTACATGATGACAATTTAACTTTATGATGCGAGTTTGTTATGTAACACCAGCCTTACACAGGCATCGCATTGCAGAAGTGATGAATTGCTTCAAAAGAGGAAAGGTAGCCTCCTGCATTTAGAGCCCAGCAGCAGGGGTCAGGAGATGCTAGTTCTGTTTCTTGTCCTGCCTCTGATTTGATATATCACCATGGGAAAGTTTTTGAAAAAGACACTGGCCTTGATCCTGGAATAGGTGCTTTATGGGTAATCCTCTGAACAAACACTGCTTCTGTGCCTTTCTGACTCTAACAGAGGCTCCTATTCAAATGGAGCTCATTGGAGGAGTAGGGTGATGGTGAAGATACCCTCTTTGCACAGATGGAAGAAAAATCATAATACTTCCTTATGTAGCTGGGGAATTCGTTTTAGAGTATTCTGAGCTCTCAAATGGGAGAGGCTTGTAATGTGACAATAATAGATTTTAACTGAAGAGCAATCTCTGGTGTCAGAAATGTGAATAGACCTTATCAAGGTGCATGAAATGCCATGTAGGAATTTCTTATGCAAACGCTTCAGAGGGAAAGATTTCTTGAGAATAATGAATTGTAGGTAGCTGGAATATTGTGTAGAGCCGTGATGATATAAAGCAGAAATGGGTGAGCAATTACAACAGGTAAAATAATCTGAATAGAGAGACTGTTGTGGGAAATGGTAAAGTGTCAATCTTGGCTACAATAGAGAGACAGCAGCTTGTTACTTAAAGACAAAACAGACAGGATTTTTTTTTTTTTTTTTTNTTTTTTTTTTTTGTGAATCCACAGCTCAATTTGGCATTACAGTGTGAACTGGGGGGTGGGGGTGGTGTTGGTTGTTACTAATTTTTTTTTCCTCTTCTTTTTGAATGTTCCAAGTCTTACAAAGAAGAAATAAATTTTGGCCTTGCTTAGAGCTTATGGTCAAATAATTTGAATAGATGCAGAACTGAAACATAACAGCTTATTGTTAGACATACTTTGTGTGCTGTCCTATGAGAGTCTTATCCAAAGGTGCTTTACCTCCTGAAAGCCTGATTCATTCCAGCAACAGGTTCATGCAGTAGATGTTTTGCATATGCCACCATCATATGGTTGAGCATTCAGCTAAATCTATGTAATTGCTTCATACAACGGGAAAGTATTCTGCTCATTCAGTCATGAACAGCACATATGCAAAACCTTCCTTGAGAAAGGGTGATCAGCTAATCTGAATTTCTGCATGGCACAAGCTGTCAGGTGTCACTGTAATAATTATATTCTGAATTAGTCTAGTATGCTACTGGTACCAGTTGAGGAGTCATGGTGACGTTGGAGCACATCTTTCAAAGAAATATCAACCATTGCAGGTGTAAGTTGTTCCAATGGTTTAAAAGTGGCACTGCTTTTCTAGACTGAAGTTGTCTGACACTTACAGGGCTGAGTGTCAAACATTTGTGAGATGTGGAGTTTTTCGAAATAGCTTTTTATGCCAATGAAAAGTTGAAAATACTAATTTTCAGGAAGAAGGAGTTGGGGAAGAATGAAACAAGGACAGAGATCACATCTTTACTTCTTGTCTCCTGTGTCTGTGAAGACTGGACAGCCCAGTGACTAAGGCATAAACCCAGGGTTTAAGATACTCTGATGCAGTTCTTTGCTGGGTAAGAGTTAGAATAGGAATTTGAAACTTGCTGGCTACTTGTGGCACTCCAGTACAGAATTAAACTATTCACTGTGTATTTGAGAAAAACAAATAAAATTAATTGCTGAGTAACTTGATGATATATTAGCAACAAAAACGTTTTTATACCGTGGTCTAGAATATTTTGCTAATGGGTTCAGAGGCTTTTATATAATCATCTTTGTCTTATTTTCTAGAGGTGGGCAAAAAAAGGAAGTATTGTTATCACTGCTTCTGCATTTCCCATGGCCCCAAAACCCAACTAATGACCAGTCTTGACAAGTTCATTTCTGTGGAAGACATTCTCTTACTTCCAATTCACTACCACCCACAGATGACACTTTACAAAATGTCACTGTTACATAATTGATAATCACTCAACAACTGAGAAAATGGAACTTGGAAAGAGGCAACATTTCTGTGTCCAGAGAGGAAATTCTCTTTCAGCTACTCCATCCCAGAGTGGATAAAGGTTAGTGTTCTACAAGTTAGGAAAAAGTTCATTTTTGCATGAAGGCATATTTCCAAAATGATGACCATAAAATTAAAAAAAAAAAAATTAAAAAAAGAGAGAAAGAAATAGCTATTTAATACTTATTAAATAAAGTGCTCATCTCAAATATATCTTGCCTTCTGGAGAACAAAGACCTTAAGAAAATCCAGAGCTAACACTCCCTCACAGGGGATGCAGTATGCTGAAGGAGAATCTTGACAAATTTCAGTGGTATATTAAAGCTGGGACACTGGAGACAGGAAGTGTGAAAGATATGTTTTTCCCTCAGGTATTATATATGGATAATTCCACTGTAACTGGACAGTCATTGTGATTGTACAATCAATCCTATTGGATTCCTAGGTGAAGGGTGCAGTTTTTAATAAGTCCATCTCTTCAGGCTCAATCTTTTATCTGTTGAACAGAATAACGCATCTGGTGTTTTCCCCCACCCCCATCTCTGGGTAAGACTGTTAAAAGCACGTTGCAATGGAAGATATAATTTCTTTAGTCTGTGATGTATACACCTGATCTCAATTAAATTAGTGGCTCTCCTGCTGCCATTCACAGCCTGATGGTAGCCAGAGAAGGCCCCAATATTTGCACAGCAAAGCAGGTGTGTGTGCAATATTTCTGGTTGCAATATTTCTGGTTGCCCTACGAGAGAGCTCTTGGCTGGTGTGCGATGAGCGGCAGCACCAGTGGAAGGGAAGGGCCTCAGTTTGCACCCCAGTACTACAAGGGACAAGTACTACTGTAATTAAGCAAGGTACTTACATAGCACTTATACACTGATATTTCCAAACTGGCATCCACAGGCACTTCCAATTCCTCTCATTTATTATTGAGGCTCCTCACAGCAGTGTACGGATTCCTTCCACTTCCCCCTGTGCTTGCATTCGTCATATGCATGACACCTTGGAACTGGTGTATGCATCCGTGATTTGTGCTGTGATTAACACATTATCAGCTTCCCGTTTCTTGTTAGCTAAAAATAGTCCTGGCTATCCCTGCTAGTCTGTCGCTCAGGTGATGGAGATGGAGGCTGCAGGAACCTTCTGTAGCATTTGGCAGGCAGGTCCATCTCTCTCATGCATTTCCCAAATCTTTCCTTGATCTCCTGGCATGGGTAGTGGTTCAGGGTTATTTTTTGATGTCTCTTGCTCAAAGAATTGGAAGAATTTCCAAAACCTGCATTTCCATCCTATCTTTTCTTCCTTTTCTGATGCTTTCATGGACACCAGCAGTCTCTCTGTGTCCCTTTCCCTGCTTGCAGTGATGCCCACACAAGACACATGAGGCTCAGTCCCTTCTTCCTGCAATGCTGCCTGTTGTGGTCGCACCACACAATTTTACAAACAAAAGAGAAACACAAAAATACCCAAAAAGAGTAAATGCACCAAAAAGAGTGCTTGTCATCTTGTATGACTCAAAAAGGCCCAACAGTGTTTTTCTGAAACTTTCCTGGAATATTCAGCCGTAGGGTGTATGCAGGCAGAGGAGGGTTTTGAGAAGTAATGCATTTTGGTTTCAGGTTAAACTTGTATTTTAATACACATTCTGGAAACAGAACTTTAGGTTGGTGCAAATATGAGGAGATTAAAATATTAGAGATCAAATTAGCCTCAGAATTAGAATCTACCTATGTGCATCTCTTTCCTTACCCCAGGCACTCGCTTATTGAAGCTTCAGAATCTTGAACTATTTGCAAAACAGAGCACAATAGAGAAATGAATGCCTATGGTACAGAAATATGAATTCCTGCCACTTCTGTTCTATGCTGTTTGCTGTCTCCAGAGTAAAAGCTTCTATTTCAGAGCTGTGTCAAGAACCATGAAGCGTTATAGCCTGACCAGGCATCGACCTAGCACTAAGCAAACTCTTAAACCCTGGAGACAAGTCAGTGGAGAGATTGAATAAACTTCTTTTAAAAATGCTGTCTCTAAACAGTGGCAACAGTAGCACAATTTTGTTGCTCCTCAGGTTTTCTTAGACTTCTGATTTATTTTACCCTTGCATATTCTTTTTTTAGCAACTTATGCATCTTATTTTAGTAATTTTGTGCCTTCATGAAGAATTATATGCAGTCCTCCACTTGTTAACGTTTCTAAACCTTCCAAAAAGCTGGGTATTTCATCCTTTATACTCCATTGTCTTATCTACTGCATCCCAGAATCCCCTGCACGTCTTTCAGCAAGAAAAAAAAATCCATTTGGACCCATTTCTGAAGGCTGTAGGAATAATAACTGAGCATGAATAAATCAACTAACTAATTTGATAGTTTGACCACACACATGAATATGATGCTAGGTGCCTATTTTTACATGTATGTAGAAAACCTTAATGTCTGTGAGTGGAATAGCTGCAGGTTCTTTTACTTAATCTAGAAGTTGCTGAATTAGAATATCAGATTTCTGGGATGCTTCAAAGGGAGGTGGGTACTGTAAGTGTCTCAGCTGAGGTATCTTACTACTTTTCCCACTGTCTGTGGCTCAAAGGTTGCCATGAATGTGTAGCAGGTGGCAGCCTAAGGTTGAATGTTCAGAGATTTTTAAGACTGCAAAAGGTCACTGTTGCAGTGTGATCTGACTCTTTGTATGTAAAGTCTGTGGGATGGCATCTAGTTCAACAACTAGATGAATTAGAATGTCAGTTTTGGAAAAATGCTAAAACCTGATCTCGTTATTGAAAACAACGAAATGTGTTTGACACTGATATTTTGGACAATATCTGTTGTTTGAAGTCTTGCACAAGGAAGGAGCAAGCTTGGCATTGCTGCAGACTGAGCTGGGGAAGGTCCTCTGCCCCTGGCAGAGCTGGTGTGGGGAGACAATGCGCTGACAAGGGAATGTGAGTGCTTCTGTATGCACAAAGTCTTCCCAACTACTTGGCATTTGTTATAAATGTGTGTCTGAAAGCTGTTTCAGATGTTTCAGTCCCTTTTCTCCTCTTTGTCTTTAGGTTCAATCCTCATTTCCCCTTGTCAGTGCAGCATCCAGAACACTTGCAGACACTCACTGGGAAGTGCAACTGTTAGTTTGTGCAATTTTACTTTTTTTTTTCCTCTAGAAGGAAGACAATACAACTTCCTAAAGCATACATTTAATCTGTTTGTGGTACTGTGCTTTATTTGTTATTTAAGGGAAGATGAAATAAGAATAATTGTGCTTGATGTAAAAAGGGGTGTGATTTAAAACAGTTTTCCTGAGTTTTGGATGTGCCAGGTGCAGGTGTGTGTGACAGGGAAGGTAAATCCCAGGTTCTGGGGTGGATTTGAAAGGAGCATTATGTACAGACAGAGCCTTGGCATGGTGCTTTTCTTCTGTTTGTGCTTCCTTTGGGACCTGGCTTGAACAAATACGTAAGACCCTGAAAACTTTCAAATAAGGTTAAATGCATGTGATCTTATGCTCCAGGGATGAGTGGAATTAGCTGTGCAAGTAGGGTTTTTTTTTTCTTTTTTCTTTTGCTTTTTTTCCCCCTTAGTTTTTATTTTGGAATGCTTTGAGTTGTGGCCATGTGTGGGTGTATGTCATTGGACGACAGGGCTGTTTAAAGTCAGCATGCATTGTAGGTCTGTGGGCCATATCTACATTTAGAGTCAGTGCCACATGGCAGAGCTGGCTCCCACCAAGCAATCTGGCTGAATCTGATGAAACAATCCAGATATTTTTCACACCTTATATGTCCCCACCAGCTAGACAGGTTTATCGTATAGCAGTTCACTAATGTCCCCAGGAAATCACTTGCTACTACTAAAACATATTTTTCATTCAACTTTAGCCTGTCGGGTGTTCAGTTTTGTCATGGAAATTAAAATTTTAATAGTTAGTGAATGGGTCCCTCCATTCTCTGTCATGGAAAGCAACCATGATAACTTCATGTGGTAAAGTTTCACTTTGGAGATGGGGGAACAGGACTCTTGATGTCCCTGACCAACAAAAGGCACCACAGGGCAGCATTTAGCACACAGAGAGAACAGGAAAACAGCTAATCCCAGCCAGATCCCATTGCAGAACATCTTACTATCTGGCTAATCAGGATAAGTGCTGAAAAGCTCTGAGTGTGATGTCAGATTTATTTCACGATGAACAGGGAAGATCTCTTGATCCTCAAACACTTCAAGTAAAAGTTAAAAGGGGGGGTGTGAGGTGCGGGGGAGGAGGCGGAAAAAAGATATTGCGCTTTTTTTCTTTTTTTTTCCAAGTGTGATGAACTGTTTTCTCCTCTAAGTGTTTTAAATAGCGGCAGTGTGAAAATTACATTTGCTTTGAATAATTGCTAGCGTTTTTCCCATTGCAGTCCTTCTATCTGGAAGCTTTGTATCTAATATTGCTCTTGCCTGAAACTCGGAGGAGCAGTGTGAATGGAGCGGCAGGTCCATTTTTAAAACAAAAAATATTTTATAATATTTTATTTGCTCAACAGTTCTACGCTGTGGCAACACAGGCTTACGCAGCAGTTTATAAGCGTAGGCCCTGGTCCAACAAAGGCTTATATCGCGTATGTTTAGCTTTACGCTGACTCCAAAGGGAATATCATGTGTGATACGGACTCTAGGTAAGGCCCATTTCCTGCCCTGAGCAGCTTGCAAGTGAAGTAAGACAAGACCCAGAACAACCGTGCGCGAGTAGGAGTCTTGAACAGGGAAAAGATCCAGGGGGAAATCCCTGCTTGGAGGGATTTTTAAAGAGGGAGGAGGAAAAGATGGATTTTTTGTGTTGTGGGTCAAGGGCAGCGAGAGGGAGAGGTCAAGGGTGGCAGGGAGACCTTGTGGGAGGACAAGGCAATGGCTGGAGGAGTGGAGGCTCTCTGAGGAGATGGGATGCAGCAGAGTAGCGGGCCTAGTGCGGTCTCTTGGTTTTATCTGTTGACTAAATAAAACTGGTTGACACTTCAGGGCATTCATTTTTATTCAGTCTAATGAATACTGTCAAATCCTGAGAACAGCTTGTGGAATTCATACATAATTGTTTCACTGATGAAGAAACCGAGGCAGAGAGACTAATGATTTTCCCAAGGCCACAGAAGGAACATCATAATTAAAAAAAAAAAAAAATCCCTTTCCCAGGCCTGGGCTGAACCACTAATTTATCTCTGAACAGAGGGCAGTATTTACAGAGGTGCTGTACTCTCATTTTGAAGTGATTTAGGCACACCTAGGAGTTTGTGTCATTGAAAGGCAATGCTATTCCTGAAAGGCTAGATCAAGTTTAAGAAGGAACTTTAGACTCCTAAAGATACTGGAAAAGATGATCTGATATCTGAAAAGAGTATTGATAGGAAATTACAGACACTTTATACTATAGATATAGCTGGGCCAGATTGTGCTCTGCTGAAGTCAAGCAGATCTGATCTGCTAAAGCTTGCTGAAAAAAAAAAATCACAATTAATTCCCATCTTGGCAGTCAGCTCTATCAAGTGTCCTGCTTTACTACTTTCTCTTAGAAGCCACAATACCCAGGCTTGTCTTAGTATATATAGTAGCACTTCCTTTTTTTCCTCCTCTACCATCAGTTTGGAAATCAGGTTCTAGTTGGCACCATCTTCCTCTTGTGTGGGTAACACTAGGAAAAAATGATTGTTAACTGTAGATACTCTGTTTAGGGAAACAGAATCTTTTCCCAAGGATATATATCACTTTCCAACTTAGTCATGTGCACACCCAAGCCTGTGCATGAACTGCATTTCTGTTGCATGATGCACACTCCCGTTTCATTCAGGTGGAGTCCTGGTAATATCTAATAAATATCTGCTTCTAGCTATTTTGAAGAATATGCTCTGAATCACCTGCTGTTTGGCAATACATCCAATATGTAAACAAATTCACTTAAAACCACTGTATGGATAAGCTGAAACTCAGAGGAGCTGCAAGCAGTATGCAGGATAAGTTATTTGGAGAAAGCTTCTACCTGTTTGAGCAGAAAGATTGCCTAAATGATTCACTCTCAGGTGATCATGCCCTGCCCCAAGTTACTGTAGGGTTTACTTTTCCCTGGGACAAAGTGCAGTGATGCAGGAGGAGAAGAAGCTGCAGTAGAAGGGGTTTAGCAGAGGGAAGACCTCTGGCCTGTGTTTACATGAGAACCACTGCTAGTTTTAGCAAAAGGTCAGGGAAAGCACAGTCTTATCTGCAGCCCTGCATTCATTCCTGCCTTTACTTTGCTGAATCAGAAATATCATTTGGTTGCAACTTCACTCATAAATCTGCAGTTTAGGAGTGGGGATCAGGTACATTCAATTAGGAAAAGACATAGCATCCCCTGCTGCCTGTGGCCAGAGAAAGGGCCACATGATCTGCAGGTGAGATTTGGGACACCTGTGCATCTCTTGCATGTGGACATATGGGAGCTCTACCTGAGCGAGCCCTTTGAAACCAGGCCCTAAGTGTTTGAGCGAAACCTTATGTTATGAAAGGTCCTTGTGTAGTGTCCTTTGGGAAAGGGCTTAGTGTGCTCATTTGCATCTCTATACCCAGAATGCTTTTCCAGCTCATTGCTGTTTCATAGTCGCTCTGGTGTCAGTGCTACAGAGCAGCTGAAAATGGCTTGATGTGCTTCTGCATGCTGCTACTTTCCCTCTGGAGCAAAAGAAAGGATGTCTGTCTGGAAAGGGAGGATGAAACAAAATGTCCCTATCTTCCCCACAGCATGGGTACTCTTTCTGGCCACCCAAACAACCAGCAAGTGCTGCTAAGAGGACAGATGCTGGTACTCAAAATCTTAAGCTGCCTGCAAAATATCATCGCGCTCCCAGGCAGAGTCGCAGCTGTGTGAAATTGTGAACCTTTAACGTGATCCCACCTCCCTGACACAGACAGTTCGTGGCAGCTTGGAGAAGTGCTGAGGGTCTAAAGATGTAAAATCCTGACTTTTGTGTCTGTTATAGGGAAGAAAATATGGTAGATTTTGCACTGAAACATCAAATGTGGCAATTGCGAGTGAATCTGGTAATGTTAAGAGCTCTGGGATCAGGTGTGAGGGCTACAAAGCATTCACTGTGCTGCAGAATGAGAGCTCAAATGGAAGAGAGCCCGACCAAGTGGTCATCAATTCCCTTCCCTGACAGGCAAAGGCTGTGCCCTGCAATGAATATTCTGGTTAAAGACATATCCTTGAAGATTCAGCATGTAATGATTTGCAAGTTGTAGCCTGAGATAACTCAGAGGAAGTACTATATAAATGTCAAGCTACTCTTAATATACTGGTGGTGGTACTATACACTGGTGGTGGTACTTTTTCAAGGAATTGTCACTGAAGTGAAATTAACATGCAAAAGATATGGCAAATCTACTAGCAAATTATGTAAATATTTTGCAAGGGGCAAACTTTCAGTGCCAGGCGTGAAAATTGGGTCACAATTCCCATTAACAATTACACAGCCTGCGTGCCTAATTTTCCAGGCACCATGCTGAAAATTCACCCCATGTTATGGAAGCAATTAATGGCTTAAAATTCTTTTTAGGCCAGTAAATGTGTAGAAGTGTTGATAGCCTTTTCTGTGTGGCATTTAATGAGCTATAATCTGATAACTAGATTAGATTGTTCTCTCATGATATCGACAAAGATTGCTTTATATCATTATTATTGCTATTTAAATACTACAGCAATGCCAGATGCAGGGATCAGAGCCCTGTTGCGCTAGGTGCTGTACAAATATCTGTGAACATGTGGTCTCTTCACTGAAGACAGATATAATAACTACTTTGCTATTCTGGTCTGCTTAGGCACCAGGGAAATGCTGAAGGTTCCCACACAGTATGAATCTATTAAAAAGATAATCTGAAGCTATTTTGGTTTCTCATATAGAGGATTTTTTTTTCCCTTTTCAATGCTTACACATGACTTTCATTAGCATTAAATGTGTGTGGAGGAAGAGTTGCTCTTAACGTTTGTAGCTCGGTACCTATCCCTTTCATATCAGTTAAATCCCAGCGAATATAACTGTTTAGTAATTGTCTGGTATTTAATTAAAATACAATAACCCCTTTCCAGAGACGCCAGTTGTGAATCTGGTGGCCCAGTCATAAAGATGCTAATTTAATGAATATTCATAAATCATGAATATTCATAGTGTGTCAGGGATGTTCTTTTGTACCCTGCTGCTATGCCAGGTCTTGCTGGCACAGCAGACGGCACATGTTGAAGGAGCTTTGCTCCTAGGGGAGAAGAGAAATATTCACGCTGGAGCAGGACAAGTGTCTGGGTGTAACTCCGAGTGGAGGTGCTGGGAGGAGAGGCGACGGCTGGCGAGGAGCGCACCCGACCCGCCAAGTGGATGTGCAGTCTTGATGTGGCTACCAGGTGGTAGGATGTGTTCCTTCTCAGGGCTATTGGTGCTTTTATAGCTGATGCATGGCTCTGGCAGAGATGTTACAGTCAACCTTTGCAGTCACAGTGGCCACAGCCACCACTATTATCACCTGAGCAGAGCCTGAGCGCTGGGATTCCCAGTTATTTTTGCCCTGGCCAGGCAGTACATGTGGAAAAGGCACTGTAGGAAGCTGCCTTAAAGCACTTCAGCCTGCTGCAAGTGGTGGGTATGACATGCCCAATACTGTGGGGCTGAGTGGGGTTCATGCAGGGGAGCCTCTCTTATTTAGGATGTTCCAGGTTGCTCCTTGTACTGGGATCTTTCCCCAGGGCTTCCAGGGATTTGGCATCCTCTTTGGTCCATGACAGTGACCCCGCTTGACACTGATGTTGTAGCCAAATATTTTTTTCATTAACTGAAAAAAGTGTGTGTATGGGAATTTAATGATACATCTCTTTATTAGTCAAAAAAGAAAAAAACAGTTCCAGAAAATTGTGTTTTATCCTGCCACTTGGGATACTGCAGAACAAAGTCAGTGTCCCTCCACAGCTTCACAAACTCCATGCTTTCCTTGTGACATGCTTTTAAAAAAACAGAATGTTTAACCTAACCCTAGGAACCCCTAATGTGCTGTCTAAGGAGCAGGCGAGGGAGCCAGCCTTGTATTTGTTGTTTCTACAGGTTTCAGTTGCCCCCGGAGTTGCAGGTTGATGGCTGAAATATGCTTGAATGCAAATGCTGTGCACCCTTATGGTGCCTGTGCGATGCCAGTGAGGCGCTTTGCTGCAGCTTCGCCTTGAGAGGCGCGTACCTATGGGTGCGGAGCAAGCCCGCTTCTCACCCCGCCGCACACTGCTGGGATGCAAATTTGTTCTTGTGAAAAAATGTCAGCGCAGAGAGTTGAGCTGTTTGCTTTGGCAAAGTGTAGTGCAGGAGCGAGCATCCGTCCCTCTGTCCGGGCTGAGATGTTGGAAAGTTTACGAACCCCGAGCAACATCGGTGCTCTGAGTACCCTGCTGCCTCTGCCCCGGGACCACCGCAGCGCTCAGGCTCTGGCTTTGTGCAAGTCCTTGCAAACCCCCTACCAACCCTTCAAATGTGTTTGCAAAAACTGGCAGGGAAAGGAGAAGGGAAGAAGAGCTGCTGGTGCTATCCAAGAGAGCTCTGTTTTCTCTGGTAATTTATTTCAGCTAATATACTTCTCTAATAGCTGCCGGCTCCAATCTTTGCTTACATAAACGCTTATTTAAAGCTCTTACGATCAAATCATTCATCTGGACTCAAACTCGCTTCTAAATTTGTGCATGTAAATTTTATTCATGGGCCCAGCTGTGTTCGTGCCGAATTTGCATTTGTGCATATGAATGTGTTGTTTTTTCCCTCTGTCAGCATACAACCACAGGCTGCAGCTGAAAATATGGACCTAGATTTCAAAAATTTTAATGACCATACACTGAAAGTTTTAGTTCCTTTCCCCAGAGCTGGTAAACTTGTCTGCATAAGCCTTATCTTTATCCTTTGCTTTAGGGAGCTTGCTACTGTGTATGTCTGAAGACTTGCTTGCACGTGGTGTTCAAATATAAAATGAGACTTTGTTTTGCCAATATGGGTATTGACATGAAAGGGCAATTAACTTTTTGTCTTGCCTTTTCTGCAACTAGTCCTTCCTTCCTTCCTTCCTTTTTAAGTTTGTGCCACCTCGGTTTGTCTACCAAAAGATTGTTTTGAGAAGAGCTGAATTTTTTTTTGTTCGTGGGGGGTGGCAGGGCAAGAAATCAGTTCACTGGATGCTGGGAGGAAAAATACCTTTCTGCCTCTGTAAAGAATGTAAATAAATACAATTCAGAGAGGGAAACAGTAAATCAGTCTTGCAGAGCAATGTGGATATCTGATGTATGCACATCAGATATGAGCATGAGTAACCTCACTTCGTGTACTACCAGAAGTGTGAATCAACAGTGGTGCTGCAGGTTCCCCACAACTGTTAATCAGAGGGGTCTTACAGGATTCTTTTCCTGATGCATTGTGTAGAAGATTATGGTGAGCATTTGCCTTCTGCATGCCCCATTCATTATAATGCTCTTCCCTTATTGTCCAAGTGTGGGAACACAGTTAAATTGGGCTCTGGTAAAAAGTTTGTTAAATAAACTTGCAGTAATTTCTGAACTTAAACTAGTTACAAACTTGTTAAAAATCAAGAAACTTTGCAATCTGCTGGATACAAAAATATTGTAATTCAGTTTGAGGGTACTAAACTTCACTCCAGTGCTTCTGAAATGAGTAAACTGAAAGGTAGCATAATCCTGAGTAGAGCATTGAGTCAAGGGGATCCCAAGCACTTTGCATGTAAGGGCTCTTCTGAGAGATATTGTTTTACATTAATTGCATCTCTACCTTTTCATGTGTCATAGGCTATTTCTTTGGGGTTGGGGTTTAGGTAACAGTGTAGGTTTTACCCAGGGAAATGCAGTTGTGAGTCACAAGTTGTTTTAGGTAAGTGAAGATGTTTTTGCATCTTCAGTGTTAAAGTGCTGCACGGGAGCTGTAGGCATTGGGAGTGAAAGGCACAAAGAGGTGAAGACCCCAGCATCATCTTTTGTTATCATTACAATTCTCTCCTCCAATGGGAAATGTTGGGTACTCATCATTTTGCTAGAAACTGGGGACTTTGGAAGGAAATGAAGGAGGCACTTGCTGATCTTGTGAGAGTTTGAGGGCATTTAACTTCCTTTGGCATCTGAGAAGACTGGGAGTTTTGGATGATGACCACCAGTAATGTCACAGGCACGTGTTGGAAGCACACTTCCTCACCAGTAGGTTTTGGAAAGCTTTTGCCATAGTGGTTGAAGTAGGGTTGAACAGTGATTAAATGATAATTCTGGAAACAATCCTAATTCCACTTCTTTTACTGCTTAGATTGTTTGTGCAAGATAAGTAATTATATGAGAAATGTGGTACAGGAAGCTGGGCAATTCCACACTTGAGCCGTGACTTTGCATTTGAGATGCAACCCTGCCTTTTTTTTTTCTTTTTTTCTTTTTTTTTTTTTTTTAATTCTCTTTTCTTAGTGGTTTTGGTGTGGTTTTTTGTGGCATGCTGAGCTGTAGCCTGTTTGTGCACTACTGACTTGATGGTAGTACAGAGTTGCGGTGTCCAGTGTCACTGCATGCAGGAAACATGAAGGGTGAAGTGAGAATTCCTTTTCATCACAATTTGCACTGTGCTGAGGGCTGCAGAGCATCTTGGATAATCCCCTACCTTGTGCTTTTGTGCCTTCACAAGTTTGGATGAATGAATTATTCCTTGAAATGATACCATTTATTTCTTCAGTGCAGCCTTTCTCAATAGGAAAATGTCTCAGACCTGTAACCTTTGCAGGCAACATCTGAGTTGTCCTTAGTCACAGACGTATTCTAAAATTTGTCAGTGTAACTAATTGGAGTTCTAAGATTTCATTTTGAATGCTTTAATGGAAAAAAAAATTCTATTGAGATGTATTTTACATAGACTGCTCATACCCTTTTACTTAATAATCTAAAATAAAAGTATATTTAAGGAGGGTCTAATTACATATTTATTCTATATTTTTAACTTAGATAAGAATTTCAATGGAATGTCTTCACCCGGAATATTCCTCAACTTCGATGAGGAACAAAAGATGATCTTCAGAAATCAACATTTTCTGCTTTAGAATCCAGTAGTGCTTGTTTGAAGAAATAGTAGTTACAGAAGGGAAAATGACAGTCTCTTTAACATATACTTAAGTATGGTAAGTGCAACGATGAAAGCAGACATAAGGAGTGAGAAAGATATAAATGGAAAGATTAATGACAGCATTAATTTATTTGCATCTATCATGGAGAAGTTATTTGCAACATAAAAAGTAGCAGTTTGTGAAAGGCACTGTAGTAACTTAATTCTCATCTGGGTATTAAACTTAATACGTGTAATATTTCTATGGTTTCACCTGCCTCCCTTCCTTTTTTGTTTTCTGCCTTGGAATTTACAATGCCCTTTTGTGTTCTTATTCATGGGGTGGTGAGCAATGCTTTGACCTCTTTTGCACTTTAGACATGAAGCATGTGTGTTACCTTGTCTGGTGAGTACAGCCGTCTTTACGCCATTTAAAGGGAAAAAAAAGTCATTTGTGCAAGCAGATAATGCAAACTACTTCTTGGAAAGTATTGCAGAACAGCGACTATGGGATATTCTCATTTATGTTGCAACTCCCTTTTCACTCGGTATCCAGGCATGAGTTCACATGGGTGCTCGAGGGTTGTGTTTCCTCCCCTGTAAGCTGCCTGTGTGGTGAGGTCTGCATGTCACCTGGAGGGGCCACAGCCCCACGGGTGCCCTTGGACCAGGGCAGCAGCTGCTGCCCTTTCTGCCATGGGATCCCTCTGCAGTTTCAGGTAGCAAACCTGTAGTAAGGATAGGTTTGATGCCAACTGACACAAAGAGGAAAACTGTTTCTTTGAAGCTGCGGGGGCTGGGCAGGAGGAGCAGAAGAGTTATTAGACTGACACAGAGTAATTGCCGGAAGCAGAATTTGGCCAAGCCTCGTGGTTCATGCTGGGAGCACCTTATGCAGTTTATGTTACAGTTATAGATTTTTCTTGTGATATCACTTACCTTAAATGACCATTGCCTCCTTAAATGACCATTGACTGAAAGACAGCACATAATGAGATAATGTTCATCCTGACACCTTCCTGGGTAATGGCTCAATGTTCACTCAGGAAGAAAAATTCATTCTGACCAAATTACCTCTACAACAATCTGATGCCTTTTTTTTTTTTTCCCTAGAGGGCTTATATCCAAAGACTGTCCAAACTTCAGGAAAAAATCTCACGTGTTCACAGTCTGATTCAATAGTTTGCAAAGAGAGATAGCCCATTAAACAAATGCACAGGATTGTCTTGGCTCAGCATTTATTCATTGTTCAAAAAATTTAAACCAACAGAGGTTCTCCTGCTTTTGGAAAGAGATGATCTTTATGATATATAATGGCTTTTCCTTTAAAAAAAGGTGAACTTGAGTATCAGTTCCAAAAGACCAAACCGTTATGGCAGCAAGGCCATTAGGCTGCAATTTGTCTTATAACAGATGTTGTAGAGTCTTGTCACTTCGAATGCTAAAACAGATGGGATATACACATGAAAATGTACTAGAAGTATTTAATTTCCTTTCCAGCACTAGAGATTTCTTCTCTCCAAGGTCTTTGATGCTCTTTGCCTGTTTGTTAAATCCTGTTGCATTGGTTGGTATGGTTTAATCTCCTTGAAAAGCTTTGTCTGAGTTTGTGTTCTAATACAATTACTCTTGAATTGCTTTGGTTTTGCCAAATGAGACATGATTCCATTTCAAGCTGACTTTTTATTAGCTTCTTTCAAGATCCCTTGTAAACTTGCTATTATCACTATGTACAAAACTGTAGAGGTGACACAATATCTGGCACTGATTTTCAGCAGTTATGAATAACATTAGCCAAATGCATATTATATATGTCTACGTATTGAAAAAAAACCCTGGATAATCCACGATACTCATATGCACTTTAGATTACAGGCTACCATGTACATTGTGAGGTTACTGTTGTTTACAATAACTATGATTTCTCATCATCTGCAGGAAGACTCAGCTGACTTCATTGGACTCCATATCAGGTTTTCTAATCCAATGCAGATGCTTTTTCAAAGTCTGGGGATTATCAAGTCAATCCCCAGATGAACTGGGAAGTTGTTAAGTAAAAATGACGGTCCTGTAGTGGTGGAGGAGTGGGGGGCTAAAAACTTTGAATGATTCTCCCCAAGACATGTGGAGGCAAACTTGGGAGAGCAGGTATTGACTTTCATGAGCTGGCCTTGGCCTCTTAACCTATGACTGCTGAATAACAGATAATACAGACACATCCATGTGTGTGCTTACATTTCATACCATATAATCAATTTTCTCCTTTTAAAATCAACTTTCCATGTAATACTTTTGTTTGGTTTTGTAAGTCAAAGGAAAAGCCCTGATATTACCACATCAGTTTCATTCTTGCTTAGTTTCAAGACGTACATAATACTCTGACAAAATTTGCTTTATGATTATCAGTGTTTAGATAGCTAGCACAAAGTTCAGCATCTTTAAAGTGCTCTGTGCTGGGCCATCTTGGGTCTGCCTCAATAAATTAGGGGTCTGCACTGGCTGAGTCAAATGGCACTCTTATTTTCAGCTCCTGAGAGATTCTTAGTGTGCATGTATTTAGAATCAACTTTAAAAGGAAAGTGCGTCCAGAATGCAAAGGACCTTTCACTGTCTTGAGCTTGGCAGCTTCATGAAGGAAAGCCATGAGTATAGTAGTTCATGTTTTTCCTTCTTCCTTTTATTTCTGGGCTAGTGATCATAATTTTTGAAAACAGTAAATAAAAGTTTTTTTTTATTCTTTTTCTTTCTGACCATTTTAATGAACTAATTTTCCAGTGGGGGTAGACCATGGAGCACCTATTAATGATTCCTTCTGTCATGCCATTAATACTCTTCTGCCTTTACTCCTCCCTCACCAGTTTAACTTGAATTTTTGTAATTTGAGGATAAAAATCAGGCTGTTAAAGGCTTTGTGCTGACATGAATTTGTACTTTAAGTGGACTTCCTTATCATAATACTAAATTCAAAAACAATTACACTATTTTTTATATAGCTGCATCTTTTGGAAACAGAAAACTCCGAGGGCTGTTCCAATGCACTGAGCTAGTTGGTGAGAATGCTGAATAAGAGTTCAGAAGATAATTCCTTAGCTAAGATGGAGGAGATGAACAAGGTGTCTTTCATGTAGCTCTTACGGTTTCCAGTTCTCAGGTGTTGCTTCTTTGTTGGCATTTTTAGTTTCCTGGTCTTGGAAGGGACTTGATCATTTGGGGAGCAGGGGGAAGTTACCATTTCATGGAAATGACAGCTGCTCCCAAGCTTTATTTGCCCTCCAGCTGCATGTATGGGAATGTGGTATGCTGCTGCTTTTTTTTTTTTTTCCATAATTTTTTCAAAAGGGTAACACAATTCAAAGTAACAAAAGACTTCAGAAAGTTTATACTTGCCGTTCTTTGAAGCGGACACAAATAGAACAAAACTTCACCACCTCAAGACAATCCGTCATCCTCAAATCATTTGTTTATTAAATAAAATATTGATCTCATGTTTACTTAAGCTTTTTACTGTCCATACTTCTTCCATGAAGTTTTTTTAATCATCTACCGTGTGAGTCAAGCTGTAAAGCTTCACATGGCTAAAAAGTTATGTTAAGAATTTATTAGCAGCTTAAAGTGATTCTGTTAGAAAGATAACATGTACTTGAAGCTGATATGATTTGTGTACCATAAGAAGAACTACGGGAAGAGTAAAATTGTGTAAGGTTACCAAAGATTCAACTGAAGAGGGTGAGGTTTATACAGAAGAAACTGCAGGCCTTTTTTTTTTCCTCAGTTAATTAGTTAAACAATTTAAACACCAAGTTTAAAATGAAAAAATAAATTGAAAAACACATGTCCATGCAATCCAGAACCTATCAATAGCTTGCCATCCAGACTTTAACAGTGACTTCTGTAGAAGCCATTTAGCCTGAAGCAAAAAGTCTAATCTTGCCTGAACCTTACAAAATAAGTGACTTAAAATTGAAGTACAAATGAGAGTACAGTTCGCTATTTTTTAAATATTGCCTGCATAGCAAGAATGCAAAAGCAACTACGTGCAAAAAACACTTTTCTGCATTCTAAATATAGCAGCACCCACTTGAATGAATATTTCATACAAGAATAACCTGTATAAAAGGAATAAAGGCAGGCAGCGATGATATTGGTAGGATATTGTTTTTAGATGGAACAGGTTTTAAATGAGTAAATGAATATCTAATAAAAGCACTAAATCTTTGTATGAATAAAAGTCTGATAGACCTGTGTTTTGTTGGCTATTTGATAGAAAACTTTTAAAACAGGGAAAATAGACATAAACTTAAGTTGAAATAGAAAGCAAAGTAGGAACTTGTGCATGTTTCTCTAGCTTAGATATTTTATTGCAGTTGAATGGTTCACCTGTGATGGGCTGCAATAAAAGGCAGATGTAAACACTGCCCTGTTGTGTACAGAGCCCAGAAAGGATCAGGCAATGCCAGGGAGGAGCCATGGGGTGAGCTGCCTCCTATAGCAGGGGGAATGGAATATTTTTTGGTGGTTTTGGTCTAAATCTCTTTGAGGAAGTATCCAGGGTCATGTTAGGCAACTGCTTTCCTTCCCAGAGGTTCACTTGCCTGGGGTCCTGCAAGGTTTCAGGCTGCTCCACTGACACACATTATGTTGGCACGGGATTACTGAGGAACACAGTGTGGGATGCGCTAGGTGCAAAAATTACACCAACCTTTCTGTTTCCTCTACCACCTAGCTCAGATGCTCCAGTTATGTTCTGGGGGATGTTTGGAGCATAAAACTGAAAGTGCTGGCAGAAACTTGACACAACAAAATGAATTGACTTTAGGCTCAGGCCAAAGGGACAAGGAATGCTTGAGCCTGCCCTGAGCAGGATCACATTGTGTTCCCTGTGTGCAGGCTGGAGACTTGCTGAGCTCCTGCTTGGGAGCCTGCTTTGTAGCTTTTGCAGTTGATGGGGAAGGTCAGTGGGGAAGCACCTTCTATGCAAGGACTGAAAATTTAAAGCTCGCAGATTTTTGACCAAGTGTCTTGAATTTGGTACTGTAGCCTAACAAGGGGATAGGAAGGAGAAGGGGCACTGATGAAGAGTGTTAAATAGATAGCGGAAAGGTGAGGAAATATCCTGAGGCCCAGACTGTGGGGATGAGAAAGAGATCTCATGAAAATTCTCTATAGAGATAAAAGGGTCTATGATCTATTGCGAAACACCAAGCCAAGAAGGTCAGATGGATTTGATGGTCAGAATTTTTGTGAAATTAATGAGAATTTTACATTCATCTGGAATTTTAAATGCTTGCAGACATCTCCTGAGGGAAAAACCATAGTGGGAAATGGATGATGCAACAAGTTTTAAAGAAGTAGTGGGGCTTAGTCCTGATTTTTTTAAATTTTATTTTTGTTTGTTTTGCAGAATGGAGAAATGTGTGAAGAGCAAAGGCTTTTTTTATATTTTAGACAACGAAGGTGAAGTAGCTGCGAGTACAAAGGCAATAGGCAAGTTGGGTGAAATTGAGCATGAAATGAGATTTCACAATCTTTGTGAGGAGATGAGGAGGAACAACAATGTAACAAAAATGGACTTGAGAGAATGATAGCAAAGATTTCTCCAGAGACAAATTTAATATTTGAAAGCAAAGGTGAATTAGCTGCCAGATCCTCAAAGACGTGACATTATGGTATGAGCACAGAAAAACCCAATAGAGAGATTAACTTGGATAAAGAGCTGGATTCTGCACAGGGAGCAAGAAGGAAATACATCAAAGGGGAAGAAAGAGTACCTCAAAATGGCACAAGTATGAAGGGATGAAAGGAAGGTCCAGGCACTAGGACCTGGTTAGTTAGCATTGCAATGCTAACTAGCTAGTTAGAGATGTTGAAATGAGGAGGAATCATCCTCAACATACATTAATAATAAGATAATCTAGTCAAGGATTGCTGCTTTGCTTACAGGAGAAAGCACCTGCTAATGGAACACAGAAGAGTCTTTTTTAATCCTTTCCTTTTTTTCCTTTTAATTGAGACCTCATTAAGAAAGTTTTTTGCTTTCATATTATTGATACTATTAAAATCAATAGAAAAGAGATACAATCCTAGACAAAAATAGAAAAAACCAAGTTAGGGATTTACAGATGATTTAGATGTTTTCAAATGGACTGGTTGTGATGGACTTTGTTCCAGGGTTTGTCTAAAGGAATCTCAGAGCCATTAGTGTTTTCTTTGAGAGCTCATCTGAGATCGATGATGTACCAGAGGCAGGGAAAAGAGAAAACATAATGTCTTTAATTTTGAAAAAGTGGGGGGAAAAGAGAAACCAGAGGATTTCAGACCAACCAGTGCTAACTCCAGCTCCAGTCCAAATAAAAATTCGGGGGAGGGGAAAGAAAAAATCAAAACCAAAAATCAAACATTTGAAAGCAGCTGAAGGATAACAAGAAAGTAAAAAGCTTCCAGCACAGATTTGTCAAGAATGAATTGTCAAACCACCTGAATTTCCTTGTGCAGCAGGGTAACAGACTTCATGGAAAGAGAAGGAACAATTGACATAGGCTCTTGAGTATTGTGAGATCTTTGAAGTTGGCTTGCATGACATTCTCTGAAACAAGGGAAACCTGGGCTGGATGAAAATGCTGCTAGGTAAAAACAAAACTAGCTAGAGAAACTGCTTTGCAGAATGAATTTTAGGAGGATGAAGTAGTATCAAAGCAGAAGTATGTACTGAGGAGTGCTCTACAGAGCTGTGCCCAGCTCTCATTAGACCCTCTACAGAGCTGTGCCCAGCTCTTATTAGACCATGACCTGAGTGATGCAATACACATTATACATGTTAAATTTACAGAAAACTGAGAGTGGAAAGTGTTATGAATAGAAAATGGCCCTGAGAATGTGGAAAAGGGTCTATAAGAATAGGTTGAAACTTTGTAAACTGAGTACAGAAGAGTGGTAGTTCAGCAGAAACAATAAACTGCAGAAATATGAGAAGGGGAACACCTGTTTTGACAGCAGTTCTTTGGAAAAATTACAAACCGAGCAATGTCACGCTGTTGAGAAAATGGCAAACATCATCTAGGAATACATAAATGGCAATATAATCTGAAAAATGTGTTAAGTAACTCCTCTGCCATGCTTAGCACAGGTGATGTCTTCCCAAAAGATGCTGACCGCTTTGGGGATACCTTTATCCTTCTAGAAATATGTTGACTACTTGGAGACAACCCAGACAAGAGTGATGGGCATGGTCAGCATGTCCTGTCAAGATGTTATGGCTGTTATGGAGACATGTGTGGATGGATGCTGTTTACTCTAGGTCAGGGAATACTCTTGTGGGGTCCTACCAGTCGTCTTCAAATATGCAAAAGTATGGTACAGAGAGGACGAGATAGGTTTCATTTTGCATAAAAGGAAATGGGATGAAATAGTTAGGATGAATTGGATATTAGGAGAAGTAAAAAACACCCAGTTTTCTGATAATTCATGCAGGGCAGTTCTGGAACAGACTGTCCTCTTTGTGGCTGGAGACTGTTAAGAAGAGGAATGACAAAATGTAGAGCTGATTCTGTCTTGGAGCAAGAAGTCCTGCAGACAGTCTCCCCAGTCCTGCTTTCCTCGATTCCACAGTTTCACTGCTAATGACAACCATCCATCTTCTGTAAGTACTTGGAAGGGATTAAATCATTGTGGAATTGCTGTTGCTCTAGGACTTTACCCTTAACAATGTCTGCTACAACAGGCATGGCTGTCAATATCCAAGTGAGATAGAAAGTACTTTGGGCAGGCAGTTTGATCCAGCTCAGGCCTGTAACAGACAGCACAAAGCAATAGGTTTTTCCTGCTGTTCTGAAACTCCTCGCTGTATATTTGCAAATAATTAATCTGTCTGTCTCTGTCTTTTATGTACTGTGTTGACGGAACTTTTGAGCAGCACAACTAAATGATTAGAAAATTGTTTATTTCAGTGTTTGTGTATTGAGTTTTAAATCAGGCTAAAAATTTTTTTTTTGTTATCCCAGTCAAACTGCTCGTACTCCCTTTTAAATTCCTTCACTCTGATTTTGATTCTCAATACCCCAGATTAAAGCTCTTTATCCATACCTTCATGCTTTCTCTTTTGCATTTCCAGTGCAGATTTGCATAGCAAAGGAGATATTTGTGTTTCTCCTGACCTCATCTATATTCTGGTGCACAGCATGCACTTATATGATAGTTTATTCCGGGATGATGAACAGATGCAAAAGTGTCTTCAATTGTCTCTGGAAATTAGCAATGGTCAATACATCCTGCAAACACAATGCTGGATGCCGTGGTGCATGCAAAACATGCATGGCAGGCAGAGCACATAGCCTTTTCCTGCCTCTAGCACACTTCATTTAATTTTAATAGTAGAAGGAGATGTGGTATCTTTTGAACATAAATATCCTTGTGGGCTAATGTAAGGCTTGGACAATGAGAGTTTTGCATAGGAGAATTTGGCTTAACCTGTCAGTCTTCCAGAGATTAACAACTTCATCAGCCACTGTTGATATTGACAGTCAGTTGCTAGGCTACATGTTTACTGCTAAATGAATAGGCGACTTGGGGCCAGTGTGAATATTCAACAGATTGGCAAATAAGTAAAACGTGCTGTGACTTGATTTGTTAATTATAGTCAAAATAAATGGCTGTATTGATGACTATGATTTTACACAGCATTAGTCCTCTGAAAACAGCAATTAAGTCTGCCATGTAAACATATATCTTGCCTGTGACAAAAAAAAAAAAAAAAAGCTTTAAACAACTGAATACACCACTCCAAGCAGTTTCACTAGGACTCCTGAAGTGCTTACATTAGTTAAATTATGTCCTTGGGTGTTTTTACACCTCTGACTGAAGCACAACTTCCAGGCAGGGTCTGAATTTTGAAAAGCTTTCTTGTTTGCTGCATGCAGTGCTACTTATGGTCATAGTTTATCAAAAGAAGCATGATCGCACTTGAGAGAGAAAACTCAAGGAGCTGGATTTCAGGAGGATGTTTTGGTTTGGTTTTTTTTCCTCCTGTTGGGAGAAAGCTGAGCATTTATTTTATGCTCTATATGCTCTCTTCTTGTGAAAGAGTTCTCACATGTATACCCTGTAACTGTGTTCCAGTTTATCAGCTGGGTTAACTAGAATTCACTTCCCTTGATCCTTCCTACTCTCTCGTTCTGTTTGAAACTCTTACTGTATCAATTCACTCATTTTGTGTTTCAAGACTTGCACACAGTGGCAGGTGCACTGAGTATTCAGCTTCAGTCATTGTTCAGTGTTGCATGTGTATAGGCAATGCCACTGTTCTGGGCTGTGCTGTGCCTTTTAGTTGAAACTTAGAAAACACATATTCTGTTCTCATTGCTGTTGACAAGTTTCGCTGTGGCACTGGTCATGCCTCTCTCCCAAGCTTTGGCTCAGTTTTGCCATCTATAATAAATAGTTGTTGGGGTTTTTTCCTTCATAAATAACAGCCAACCTGAAGAGCGCTGAAGTTGCCAAATGTGCCCCAAGATCTGCAACAGAGAAAGAGAGGTTCTTTTAAACTTGAGAAAAGTAAATGTGTTCTTGCATAGAAAAAAAAAAAATACCACTTTCCCTGGATAGGTCTGTTTTAGCAATACCTGTTCAGATTGGGTTTGAGTTTGGGCTGGTAATTATCTTTTTCCCAAAAAGAGGTGGGAAGGAGCTCCCCTGTTTCAGACCTCATTTTTTTTCCAGTGAACATCTGAGCATCTGCCCTTCTTTGTAAGTTCTTGAATTGTTGTCTTCTGCTGTCTCACCATGGGGTGTCCAAGAAAAAATTTGAAAAAGTAAAACCACACTGATCCGGTCTAATCACAGCTGGTCTGAGGCAGAGTGGTACCAAATGCTTAACCCAAGAGGGAGTTTTGGCTTTCTTTCAGTGTGTTGCTGAAGGAGAACCTACCCAATGCAGATGCTTGGCTGGCAGATGTTTGGAGAAAATCAGGCTGAAAGGGTGTTAGAAATGAAGCTAGAAATGGAGTAGGACTAGAGATTGAGCTGGGTAGCTTAGAAGGCCAAAATAAGAAGTGATTTGTATAGGGAGAGCTCCAAAATGAAGAAATAGCTGGGAGACAAGTGGTTGCACTGATATCAATTTGATGAGGGGAAAACAAAAAAGATTAAATAAAAACCAGAGTGATAACCAGCTGCAAATACTGTTAGCAGCTTTATCTTTGCTTAAGGATACGAGATCAGTTCTCTCTGTTAGCACATTGTCGTACATCTGCATGCTATTCATCACCTTTGTCACAAGTGCAGGTTATGTAGAAGGCTTGCAAACTACCCCGATTCCCAGGATCTACACTGACTGTTACAATGAAGGAGCAAGGTGCCAGGGATGTTGACAGCTCTGTGAATTCTTGTGTGCTTCACAATGATTAAAAAAAAAAAGTTAATAGTTACCAGGGAAATCACTGAAGACAACACAAAGAATATCAAGGTTCACCTTGAATGCACTCAGTTTTGGACCTTTCATTTTTGAATGCTTTTGTGGATAGGGAAAAAAACTTCAAAGCAAGGCAAGGATGTTCCAAAGCATTGAATGGCTTTACAAAGTGGGTGGTAGACCAGCAGAGCTCACTGCCAAAAGACATTGTGAATGTGACAGGTTTACATGTTTAAGTTCATGAAAGACAAAATCAGGGAGAATTACTAACGGCATGTAAACTATACACGGGTCAGGAAGTCTCAGAGCTGAAAATAGTCGGAAGCTGAGAGGCTGTGAGTCGGAAATAGGATTTCTCTGTCCTTCCTCATCTCCAGCATCTGATTATGGCCACCACAGCAGACAAAAGCACTCCTGATACATGGATTTTGTCCTGGACATTTTTTCCTGATTATTTTGCCCTTGCCTGCACTGTAGCTCATCTGACTCAGGGGTATTTTGAGGGATTTCTCTCCCAAGGGTTACACTTACCAAATTAGTTTTGTGTCATATGTTGCACCATAAGTACTGGGATCCTCTTCTTGGGAAGATGACAAATCTTCTTTCACTGGATGAAGCAGGAATATTTATGCTTCTGGGAATCATGGGAAGATGACTGTGTTTCCCCAGAGATTATTAACTGTAATGAGCTGCTGGACCAGGCATAGTTTCATAACCAGTGTGACTATGCAAACATACATTGCTGGTTCAGTCATTTTAGGATTCCCACAACATGGACCATTTTTGTAAAAGCTTGTTCTATGCTGACCATGAACTTCCTTGCAGATCCAGTGTGGGAAAACTGTTTTGTCGGGACATCTCCTTGTTGTGGGGGGGATTAATCCCTTCAGAAAATTGGGACTTTTGCTCAGTAATCCACTTTCCAAGTTTTATGTGCAGTTGCACTTGCCCCCAAGCACTAATGAGTGGAGAGGATGAAGAAGTCTCAGGGTGCCGGTAGCTAAGACAGGAACAATTGCAAAATCCCTTTTCAAGTCTGGAGACATTAACTTTACACTGACTTACTGGGACTTACTGGGTTTCCCTAATCAATTTGGTGGTTTTGCAATGCTAAAAAATATGCTGATAGTCTTGAAAACAAGAAGAAGAGTTCTCCCAGAGCTGGTGTCTATCCCTGTGCAGGGGCAGCTGCAAGCTCTGGGCAGCTTATCATTGTCCAAGGAAGTCTTGCTCCCTTCCTTGCTTGATTTGCCCAAGGTAAACTACCTCTTTCTGAAACAAGATCCTAGCTTTTCTATTTAGACAGTCTAAGACTAGCAGCTTTAAGCTAATTACAGTCCATTTATTAGTGTATCAGTTCTTGTTCCAACATTTTACCATGCACCAGGATATCATCTAGGTATAACAAACAGGCTGAGAGAGGCATGCCACATAATACTCTCTTCCTTAGACTTTTGAATGTAGCTGATGTATTGCACTAGCCAAAACCCATCATTTTAAATTGCCACAGTTCTTGTCCTGCTGTGAATGTGGCTTTTTTTTCCCCTGTCCCTCTGGATCCACTTCTACTTGCCAATAGCGACTTTTAAGATTCAGGGTAGTAAACCAGACCAAGCTTTCACCAGCATCTAGGGTACTATTTACAGTAATAAAGGAGCACACACTAAATGACTTTGTGTTGTTTTCTGTAATCTGATGCTGTCACCTTTTTTCCTTAACTGGACTCAGCCTGAGCTTTGGCTGAAGGGTCTGTTCTAGCTTCCTGACACACTTCTTCCATGGGCTTATAAGGCTTCTTTACTCCTTCCCTGCTGAAAAGAAGGATGCTGTTTAGGTATCCAGGATCACCTTTGTATAGAAGCAGTCAAGTACAACTCAGGTGTTTGTCAGAGAGAATAATTTCTAACAAAACAGTCTCAAAAATATTTTCTTGCTTCTCTTTGAGTGCTTTGTAGGGTGCCAGATTAAAAGTTAATACATTTTCTGAGTGTTCACATGTTCACACCCAAACTTCCTATAGTTCATATTAATTTACCAGATCCATTTTTGCCATCACAGTCTGCCTTTGCCCATCTCTTTCTGACCATTGTCAGAAGCATTCTGTAAATGTATAGAGATTTACTCTTGTTTCAGATCCAGAAGAACTTCAGCAGCTAAAGATCCCCAGGGATCTGGGGTTTCAAAGCAGGTTTCGAGCACTCCTCATATTTCATTTGCTGGAAAGATGTCACTGCCTGTAATTCCTAGTGGTATTTCTGCCCCTAAAGGTGGGGCTTGGGCACTGCAAAAGAGATCTGTAGGTTGAATGACCCATTCCCTTACCTTCTATTCCTGATGTCACAACCAAAGTCTGACTCAGTGATTCTTGTGTATTTCACATAGTTACTTATTACACACTAAATAGCCTTATCTGTTTATTTCTTCTTTTTAAAAAAAGTAACTGTTAAGCTCCCTACAGAAACTACAAACTGGTGTGTGACTGGTGTTTGAACTCCTGGCTTGGTTCAGCTTCATGCTCCCCTGCAGCCTGTTCTGCATCTTGTTGGGGGTCTGCTTTGGAACATGCCATGCTCTTTTCTCACTAGGCCTGTGTTTATAACTATTCTCCTTGAAAGGCATTTTTTTCCTCCAGGATCAATAATGACCTCATCTGCATTCCTTCATATTTGCCATTGTTGCCAATTTCTTTTGCTTTATAAACTCAGATTGATCATCACTCCTTCCACAAAGCATAATGATGGTATGAGCCATATCAAAATTGCTGAACTGAATTTGAGATAGAGAAACAGCACAGTAGAGATCTTGGCAAATTCCTGGCATCTTCTGTTTGCAGCAGCTGTTTCCTTTTGTGGTATGCAGCTGTGAAAAAAGTTCAGGATCTGTAGTAAATTGTACAGTCAGTACAATATCTTTTTGTCTTTTGCTGATCTTTATTTCCGGCTCTTACCTGAGTGTCTGCAAATTGGTGTATAGCCAATTTGCCCTTGAGGTCCTTGCTGATACTTGAGTATATCAGGGAAAAGGTTTGTTCCCACCTAATTCAAATGAAGTTTTGGGTTTTTTTTTTTCCTTTCCCTTCCTTTCAGCATGTCATGGTTGTTGATACTGGTTCATTTTCATTCTCTGGGACACTTTTCAATTCCCTGAGCCCTTTCTGCAGTTTATCAGATAGCAACTTCCAGGTTGGTCAAAGCTTTTGTAACCCTTTCCAATCTTATTTCAAACCACAACTGTTGCAGCTGCAACTCTTAGTTTCTTTGGGCATTTTGCCATTGGCTTTCTAAAAAGGGTTCATCTTTACCAGTAAGTTTTCAGGTGCTGTTTTAACTCCTCCAGTTCTTTACATGTTTGAACTGTGTACTGCCTTTTGTTCTGCCCTGATACAGGAGAGATACCAGCTCACAGGCTTTGTTCTTGGAAACCAGAACATGGGGGTTTTCTCTCTTTAACCCTGTTGTAGGAAGCCCAGAGTCTGAATGTTAAGAAGTGCAATTGATGATTGAGTCACTTATCTTTGATGCAATCCTGTTTATTTACAAAGTCCTGATTTCTGTTTCTGCAGGTAGAATCAAACAAGAGATAATTCCCTTGCTTGAAATTCCCAATCTCTTTCAGTCAGCACTTGCCTCAATAGCTTTCTTAAGGTTTATCTTGAAGTCATGCTGTTGATGCTTTTGTGGCTCTTTTTGATGCTTCCTTTTGGCTTTTGATTGGAGATTCTCCCACAACCATCCAAAACAAGCATTCTGCTACCAAAGTCCTAAACATCTAGACTCCAGGGCTTATTTTCATTCCAAACTTCCCATATGTTTATGCTTTGGTTGTTCTCCCATTGTTTTGATTATTTTGCTCCGCAAATGAGCTTAATGTTTATTTGTATTTAGTACAAATGAAAAACAGTTCTTCCACTCAATGATTTCAGCTAGTTTTGGTCAATCCTGCTGAGATGCTTTCTTATTGCTCTTTGGATAAAAGCCACAGAGGTACATAGACACACTGCAGAGAGAGGAGGGCAGCTGCATGGTGCTTAGTATGAAATCTTGTCTGACCTCCTCAAGTGGCCTCTTAGCTGCTGGTTGTCCCTTCGGCTGTGTCCAAAAGGACTGATAGTGAGATTTCGTTGGAGAACATTACATTTCTCAAATGAATAATTTAAAGATTTTTTTTCCTCTCTGAAAATGCTTTGTGGACTGCAGGAGTGAAAAAATTTTTAGTTTTTTAGTGGTTTAAATAAAAGGCACTACTTTAGGAAAAGTTCAAGATTCTTTATTTCGTTTTCTTTGGTACTGAATAAGTATGGAAAAGAGGAATAAAGTTGATTTCATTTGATAAACAATTTACGCAAAAAGGGTTTTGGAGAAAATGTTCACTTTGAAGGCTTTGCATCAGACCATAGTTCCCATGTCTTAGGTCACCTCTGAAGTCAAAATCCAAATTCACTCTCAGCAAATATGTGTGAATATTTTACTCCTAGCAAAACTGTTAAAATCTGAACTCCCAAGGATGCTTATGGAAAAAGTTGCACAAGACACAAGGCATGGCATAGTTCAGTGCTGGTATTTCCCTGTGGGATTTGAGCATTGTGTAACACACCAGTCCCTCACACAGACTACAGGAGCCTAGGACTTGCTCTCTGTGATAAAGTTCAGAGATGCTGCATGGTGAGTGATCACTACAGGTTTGCAGAGATGCCAGTTCTCTGCTTACTAAAGGCAAGCTTTAATATTCTCATCATAATACTTAACTGAATTAATCTACTCATTCATTTCTGTTTTAATATCTGATCAAATTCACCCTGTGGACTCAGAGTCCCTGGGGTTAGAAGTGACTGATCCACCAAGTTATATTGCATTGAGCTATAATAATTGCAATAGAGTGAGATAAGTATTTGGCATGGAGTCTGGGAATGCAGGGATGACCAGGCATGTGGGATGAGACAAGGATGCTGTTTTGAGCTTTTTCACAATCTCCAGGCATGCAGTAGAGAATGGAAATGACTGTGACCAGGTGCCAGCAGCCAGTGTCCTAGAAGTGCAAGTTTGATAGGTGAAAATGTTGAATTGTAAATTCTTGGCTTCCCATGCCTTGTCCATCTTCCCCAACTTTCATGCTTGCCAGAAGGGAACCTTATCAAGGGCACCCCATGAAATCATCCTGTTTCTTTGTGTTTCTGGGTGGAGAGCAGAGGGGCTCAAACCAGGGTAGTCAGAGCTTCTGGACTCAGTGGAGAACCAAAGCAAGCACTGCAGTGTTTGTGCCAACACAAAATGCCACATTGCACAGAATACAGCCTTTAATTCTACCAATTTCTTGTTTGACACAGGAAAACAGAGCGTGATTAAAAAATTGTGTCTTAACTGACTGCTCCATATTGTCATGCCAGAAACAATTAGCTTAACTAGAAAGTTAATTTAATTGCAAATGTGGATGGGCAAACTGTGCCAGCCACTTCATTATCATTATTCTATGTTATTCCTAATGCTTAGTGCTGTTCTTATGGTATATGGTGGTGGAATTAAAAGATTGTCTCTGTAGCAGCTAAGTTTGCTACTGAAAATAACTTCCAGTCTCAGTTTTACATGTCTTTATCTTTGGGGCTTTTAAAAGAACTTCTAATAGAATTTTCTAGCTTCTTTTTCACTTCTATGGATGAAAAAGAACAAAAGCAGAAAGACTGCCAGAAATATATGTAGCAGTAGGAATTGACCACAGATATTTTATGGTAGATATTCTGTATTTTTCTAGGGGAAGAGATTTTCCCTGTTCAATTTTTGTCTTAAATTTATAGATATTATAATTTATTTCTGTAGTTTTTACAAGCAAAAGAAATTTGCCTTGAAACAGTGGGTAAACACTCAAACCTGGAGATTGAAATGGCATAAAATGATTTCCCTGCTTTCTGGTAAAACTAAACATGGGAATAGACTCTTGCAGTGGGAGTTTTTAGGAATAAGCTCCTTTGGGGAGAAGAATCACAAGGGAAAAATGAAAATTTGGTAGGGAAGTCACCTATGGATGATTCTGGTAATGACTCAGCCACCTGTTATCCATGGACATTGTTATTACTACTGTTTTACCTCATATTATTATATTTTACTGTGTTTTGTAATATTTTTTTACCTGCATTTTATTGCTGGTTTTAGATTTGATTAGACTTGAAGATTGCTGTGCAGTAAACACACTGCACTGGCAGAATTTATTGCTGTTTTCTTTGAATAGCTAGCTGAATCAAAGATCCATCCTTGTCCTTCCCTGCACTGGCAAAATTTTGTTACACGTGTCTTCTTTTTAAGCAGTATTTTGTAAAGCAAAAAAAAAGAAAAAAAAAAAAAAGTAATACCTGCTACATCAGGCTTCATCATGACAGTTCTAATGCACAATATTGAAGAGTGCGTGGGTTTTATATTCCTTATTGAACAAAAATTCAACCCCAAAGCCCTATAAAAATTTGGATCCAATGTGATTTAAGCCACCCACCCTTTGGCAGGCTCCCCTGCCTGAAAAACTCAGCTTGAGACAGGGAGTGCTACCAAGGTTGAGTGATGGAAAAAATTATAATAAAATGGTATTTGCTTTAGCAACATTGACTGTAATCTTTTTTTGTGTACACAAGCTACAAAATGCATCTCAGCCCTCCTGCCTCAAACCATCAACTGATCTTTGCTCTCAAGCTAAGCCGTCCTACCTGTGTTTTCTAGGATTTGGGGATAGTTGTTTGCTATGGGGCACTAAGCCTTTGCTTGCTGTGGTACACAGTATTAGCTGACAGAATATCTTGGACTAAGCAGGCCACTCATCTGATCCAATATGTCATTTTTCATGTTCCCATAGAAACTTAGATTAATCGCTCATTCCTGATGCATTTCTTGTACAATATTGTCATTTTGATGCTCTTTTGCTGCTAGTTTTGAAGGCAGCTTCAAATCCATTCAAGGAAATAGAGCCAACTTTGTGCTGCTTTTTAGCAGCAGGTACTTTGCCTGTAATGAGGAAAATCTCATTTTACAGAATTCTTGCAAGGTAAAGAAAACATAGCTTCATCTCCTTAATGAGAGCTTTCTTATTCAAGAGCGCTTGACTGTAAAGAGTGCTATCCACAATGGTTAGTGTGGAGAGGAAACCTTAAGTAGAACATGCTATTGTGGCCTTTGAGCAGTTCCCATCTCCTCTATTCAGAAAGCAGAGTTAACTGAGGATAGCAAGAACAAACTGTACATGCGCTTGAGAAAAAGAACTTGACTTGGCAAGTTGGCATAAGTGTAACACAATATATTACCACTTTCTGCTGGGCTTATTCTCTTACTGTCATTGACCAGATCTGTTCAATGGCTGCCATTTTCAGTTGCAAGTAGAAGAAATCCCAAATACAACCCCTGCCACCCCCCCTTTACTTTCCAAGAAAGACAGTTTATGTAATCGATACTGGGTCTGTCTAGGAAGCTATTCTGAAATTTGTGGGGTGGGGGGGATGCAGGGGGAAGAGTGAGGGCTGAAGGATGAAGGAACAAACATTAGACCTGACAAAGCTTGAAATATAAAACAAAAAAAGCATCTGCGAGGCATAATAAAACAAAGTGTATATACGTGTTGTTCTCACAGAGTATTTGGCTGAGCCCGGGCAACGGGAAAGCATGCATAGCTAACGCTCCTGACTGTGTGAAACCCTTTGTATACTCCAGAGTCTCTGCAAGAGACCTTGATTACAGAGTTTGGCATGATACCCAATACATTTTTTGGAATGGTTTCTTGTCCATCACTGACACTCGTAATGAGAAATTTATACACCATCCAAAGCGGATAAATTAATTTCAAACACTTTTGACTTGGGTTAACAATGGCTATTGGCAGTGCCTATTATTTGCCTTTTTATTAAAAAAAAAAAACAACAAAACAAAACAAAGAGGAGAAATTGCTCTTCTTCACGGTGATAGCATGGTAAAGACCCCAAATATAGTGGAGATAGAATCTTGGCAAGCACATATATAGGTCAGGATAGATTATTTCACTTTTCAATGTAAATGAAAGTAATTTTCTTCAGTGTGAACAGTTTAATAAATTCCCAGGATGGTTTTCATTAAGAAATTTGCATATTGGCTAGTGTAAAAATTTCTGAAAGCAATCAGTTGGCAAAAATAATTTGATTCTACTTCTACTTTCCCAATGCAGTTAATAGTCAAGGAATGAAGTATAAATTAGCTTTTCCTTTGAGAACTCCTTTTAAAACTTGGATGCTTAAGTTAGCCTTTTAAAGATAATTGTGCATATTCTCATGCAGATACACACACCAGAAATGGGGAAAAGGCATTAAAACACACCTACACACACAAAAAACGTGGATTGGAAGCAAACAAGAAAATTGCTACATCTCCTTGGGAGATATTGAAATTATGGGGACATACAGATAAATTACTGGTAAGTTCCCATTATGTGCAGCCAAATTAGATAATTTACTAAATTCTTTAAATTCCAGGGTTTTGACTTATTTTAGACTTTTTCAGTGTCTTTTATTTTGTACATGCAAGGTACATGGATTTATTGAGGGCAAAGCCCTGTTTATATACCAGAGGAATCCAAATGCAAGAATCTGTTAGCTTCAAAAATATAACTGGAGAACTTAATGTGAATAAATTATTTCAGTTTTCAGAGCCATATGATAATGGAAAAACATAATGCCAGTAAATACTAAAAGGTGAAAAATAAAAATAGGATG
The DNA here is from genome assembly GCA_013400575.1 of Peucedramus taeniatus. Lineage (NCBI taxonomy): Eukaryota > Metazoa > Chordata > Aves > Passeriformes > Fringillidae > Peucedramus > Peucedramus taeniatus. The sequence goes on from WBNO01028427.1 coordinate 103,480, forward strand.
TGGATTTTAAGGAAATGTGAAATATGACAAATAATCAGCCAGGATTATGGAGTGTGAACACAGATGATACTGCATGTGCACTTTTATTTTGTTGTGTTTCAGTTAGCTTCTTTGTGCAGGAACTGTTTATGGTTTTGATTTAGGCTTATGCCTGAAATTTCGGCTGTGTTGCAATAGGAATGGCAAAAATGGTATATGTGATTTTTCTGAGAACTGCTTTGGAGGTTTTTTCCCCCCTAAAAAGGCCGATTTCCCTTTTATCTCCCTTCTTACCTACCTGCTTCCTTTGTGCAATAGGATTGCCGGAGGAAGGTGGTAGCTCTGAGTGCCTCGGCGGTTTGGAGTTGGAAGGATGCTCCATGCAGCTGATACGCTGGCTGCACTGTGCATAGTGACAACTGAAACACGAATCCTGGGATGCTGTGCTGGTAGGTCCTGATGGCATCGCATGGACACCCATTATTAGGGAAGAACCAGAGCAGGTTTTCAGATGAGCTCAGACTAGATGATCTAATGGTCCCATCTGGCCTTAAAATCTGTGAGTCTATGAAAGACAGTCCTGCAGTTATAAGCATTTTAGAACTGTCAATTCCAGATTTACTTCAGTGTAAGAGGCAATTGCTTCCATGCTGAAATGCTCAGTTATGTATTATGTGCACAGTGGCATAAATGCTCTATAAAATAGAGATATACAGCGTGAGCAAGGCACAACAAAGCAGAGCAGCTCATTGTAATAAGAATGAGGAGAGATAATGCTTATATTTGTAGAGGGTGGGCGTTTGGAAGAGATTTGAGAAAGAAGTAGAGTGCAATTGGGAAAGAAGAAAGGGTGCATTCCCGCAAATAGGAAAGACACTAAAGCTGCAAAGCCAAAGGAAGAGAGAAAAAAGCAGCAAGAGAAAAAAGGGGGTGAATGAGATAGCAAGAAATTAAAAAGGACCAAGAGTAGCAGACAGTGAAGTTGCAGGATACAGAGGATGAATACAACTTGTTTATTCACTCCGTTTATCATTACAGGACTGTGCCTGTATGGCTCAGCTGCTATGCTTTCTTCAACTCCCCAGCTAAAATATAGGAAGGGACAGAACTGGGATGGGGGGCAAAGGTGGGAGGCGAGAGAAAGGTATTTTTTGGTTCTTGTCCTTATTAATGGAGCTGGGTATGCATACCTGGGTGTTGGAGGGCATGCTTGAAGTACAGGTCCTGGGGTTGAAAGGGGCCCTGGCAAGTATCTGGCAGTTCATCAGAAAGAGTTGAGTGGCTGATACTGAAAAGAGGGGCTGCAGGGTCTTTTCCCCAGCATCCTCAGAGGGGGTTTCTGTAGACACAGTTGTATTGTAGTCATGTGCAGTTATATTAGTCACTCTTAGTCTGTTCTTAATTTTTCTTAATTTTTGTATTTGAGATGAATATTCAACTTTTTGCTGTCCCTGAGTATCCCAGTGCCTTTTTTTTTTTTTTTTTTTAATATACTGTGGATTAATGTTGAACATGCTGAGAGGGTAGAGCCTCCTTGCTGGTGCAAATGTCTGCAACTGAACTCTTTCCTCAAAGAACTTTCCCAAACAGCTCAGCAGCCTCTGTACTCTCGCAAACACAGCAAAGCCTGTGCTGGAAATACTTACGCTCGTAAAGCAGGCTGCACAATTCTAATGATAGAAAAATACACTTTGTTGAGATGAGAATTACTTTCTGTAATCTCAACAGTTTGGATGAATTTTTTCTGTAAGATTCAGTGGTTAGAATAGCTTTTTCTGGGAGAATGAGGTTATTTTTTCTCTGGTTGTCGACAGCTTTCACCTGAGATGCTGGAGATGGTCTAAGACAGTATTCCTCTAAAATCACAAAATCCTAAGCCTTATTCCTTGAGCTAATCAAAGGAGTGTGATAATCACTTGACTGTTATCTATGATACAGTATCTTGGGGGTTTTGGCTACAAAAACAGTGAAATGGCCAGAATTTGCACAGTCAAATATTTGTGGTTTTTATTTTGTTTTGTTTATTTTGCAAATCGGTTGTTTCCTCACCAGTTCCTAATTCCTATATCTCTGTTTAGCTCAAGCAATAAGGAAAGGTGCTATGAGGTGTGGCATGGCAAGGATGGGATTACGATTTTATTACAGTTTTCCCCACAATCACAGAAGGCAGAAGTTGATTATCTTGTAATTGGTATCTCTCTGGGGTGATGCATTTCTTAAATCCTCATATGTGATGGCACTATCTAGTTACACTGAACAGATTACCTGCTGATTGCTGCTTCTGGGATTTACTGATAATGCTGAATGCCAGAATCTTTCTTAACTGGGAGTGGAAGAATTAATTTCCACTGTCTTCATTTACTTTCTAGTGACAGTTAACACTGTATCTAGATTTCATTGTTTCAAAGCATAGATACTAAGAAATCTCTTTAGAACAGAGCAGACAGGATTTGCTGGCACTTTTTACCTGTTGCTTTGATGGGACAGGGAATTATTTTATTTCTAGCTGAATATCTTTGACTTGCTGTTCACTCTTAATAAAGCAGCCAGGTTTTACCATCAGAGGCAGTTTCCCTTGTGTGTTTGGATATGGATGTTACCTCTAAGGTCAAAACTGTATTCAAATTTCTTTGGTATTTCAGAAGATGTTCATCCAGGGATTTTATCTTGGGTTTTTTTGCAACCTAGCTGACAGAACACTTTTTGTTTCCTTTGGGATGATAAACTCTCTTAGCGTTATTTCTCACACTTTAAATTTTATTTAAAATATAAGATAACTAAATGCGATGGGGAGTAAGTAGAGCCAGGCACATTCAGATCTGGTGTAAATGGTAGAATGCAACTATTTACTGGAGAGCAGCGGCAGAACTGAAACAGGCCCCAAAAAATTCCCTCTTACAAGTTGGCTCCCTGGCATGCCTCATCGCCTGGCCAAAATACCGCAACCCATGTGGCTGCTTGGTTGTGAACTGGGGTGCTCCTGACGGACCAGGCAGGGCTTCACTAGTAAACAGTGAGTGGTGGGGATGAATGGGGCTGGGGGGTGGGGGGGGGGGGGGTAAGGGGGGGGGGGGGGGGGGGGGGGGGGGGAAGGGAAGGGGGCAGTGATATATTCCTGCCGCCGGGAAGCAAAGCGGAACCATGTGCCGGGTATCATTGCATAACAGATGATGTATTGTACAGCCTGTACCCTCTCCTAAAGAGCAGAGGTGGGCACGCCAAGGAAGGCTTGAGCCTGGCTCCTGGTGAGTGCCTGGCTCTGGCCTGCCTCCATGGCTGTGAATAAAGACAAGTTAAGGAAGAGGCAAAGGGAACATGCTGGCATCGCCGTACTCCCCGTTACTCACAGTAACGAGATTGTTGTGAGGGTGAAACAAAGCCTCGCTGCGGGCAAGGGACGGGCTTTTCGTGCCACAGAGTGGAGAGCCCGGGAGATCTGCTCTCTCCAGTGTCTCCCTGTGCGTCTCAGAGCCTCCTCTTCCACAGGCAGAAGGGTGGGAGGTCTCCTAACAGCATTCCTTCAAGGACATGGGAATTTGCTGCCTTTTCCCCCTTCAGAACCCCAAACACCGTACTGCTTTCTAGCATCATGTCCAGGCTCTAGCAGCTACTGCCACCTCAGCCCAGGGCAGCAGGACCAGTGTGCTGCTCCTTCCTGCACAGCTCAGACCACAGCTGTCTCCAGATCAGGATTTGCAAAAATGCAGCTCATCTTCAGCCTTTAAACATTTAGCAATGAGCAGAAAATGGGTCTGTGAAAAAATCCCAACAAGATACAATACAGAGGGGATGTCTTTTCCCTTTTTGTGGCAGATCAAACACATTTATCTAAGGTTTTAATTTCTTTTCCTTTCACATCATAGTGAGGATCTTCAGCAGAGAACGGAACAGCCGGGTGATATATTTTTGGGTTATAACTTGAGAACAAAAGCTCATTAGGACTCAAAGATTTTATATGGATAACACCACCCACGGTTACTTTAGATAGGGTAGAAATGTTTTTATGCTTTAGGGCACAAACTAGCTATTAAATTACTAGGAACTACAAATATCTACTAGACATATCGATGGGAGTGCAAGCAGAACGCAGAGTACTACATAAAATAATTACATACAGCACAGCTAATATTAGATCACATGAAAGTACATGACTGTTCTATAAAAATCGTTTGCCTCTCTGTATTGGACATTGATTGAGGGTGGCATTGGTGTTGTACAGGGAGATGCTGACCTAGCTTTCAAAGAGTCAAAACCTCGTAGCCTCTGCCAGCATTTCTCGGCAAGGCTGTGCCACTGGAACTGCTAGAGGAGCCAAGTTTCCTCAACTAGAACAAGTCCTCTCTTTTCTGTGGCTAGGTGGGATGTAGGAAACCCAAATGAGAGGGGATGGATTATCCATTATGCTGAGGATCCACCAAGCAAGCGTGTCCTTGACGTGTGAGCCTGAATTGGGGTCGGTGACAAGGACAACTCTGACATCATATGAGTCATGTGAGGAGGGAGGGGTGTCGCTGCCTCCTGACGGGGGGACGCATCTGTTCCACGCTAGCTCGTGAGATGTGAAGAGGTTGCAGTGCTAAGATGCACATAGGGAGAGTGGGAGTGTGCCGCTTAGCAGGGCTTTTTTGAGTTTGGGAATCTCATCGGAGCTGCCTCTCTTCTGCTCTGTGATTCCCACCCCTCAGGCGCAGGTGGTTGTTGGACCAGTGCTGGCGTGGTGGCAGAGGGGCCAGGGGCCAGGCTGGTGTGGGAGAGCACCACAGGAAAGTCAGGGCCAGATTTCCCACCTCTGTGGGACTTCGGAGGTCTGTGTGTTGTCCCTCAGGGGTGCCTGAAGGATAATGGAAGAAAAGCTTAAAGAAAGTCTTGTAGGGTGCTCTTTTATCAATTAGAAGGCATATAGACCTTGGAGTAGCTAGCTGCCTGATGTTCCCACTAGAAAAGACACACTTTCATTTGCTAATAACTTTGCTGAGCTGAGAAGTTAAGGCACGTGCACAAATGACACTTTCCAAGCTGCCATGTCTTTCTCTTTGTGCATCGGCGCTGTGTACTCCGTAAGGAAACATTCTTCCAAAGAGAAAAAACCTAGTATGTGAACTTATAATTAAGATCACCCAACAAGTGACTCCACTGACAAGTGGGGTCAGTTCTAGCTGCAGAATTGTAAATATTTAATTTTCTGACTTATTTCTTCAGCTTTGTTACATGGTCCCAGAGAGCTAGGTCCTGGGAAAAGGTAGTGAAATAAAATGTCTTCCCTCAAGTACTTTAGATGTGTGCAGTGAATACACATATGAGCTTCACTAGTAGTTATAGTTAGGTTTGTATTTTTTTTTTTTGTTTTTTGGGGTTTTTTTTGTGGTTATTACCTGAAGCCTAATAATTTTGAAGAAGACAAGATGATGGGCAGCATGGGGAGGTCATGAGGGCATGTGTTCGCAAATCTAACAGCAGGAAGATGCTAAGGTCAGTCACTGTATGCCAGCTGAAGTGCAGTGGTTGCAAGAGGGCAGTTCCAGTATGAAAAGGTTAAAAAAGCAAAGGGAAGTGATGAGACATTACATGCTTGGTAATCTGAAGAAAAGGAAGCTGGTGGGGAAATGTAATGAAAAAGCTGACACAGTCTATCAAGGGATGAAGAAAAGACCATTAGAAAGTTCTTGGTGTATGTTGATGAATCAAAACAGAAATAGAGAAGTTGCCATGGGTTGAAGTGGATATTAAGCAACCTGCTTATAAAGAGGGCGGTGATTTGTATTTCTGCCTGAGATTAAGAAATGACAAGGTGTAGAGGAAGTAAAGAGGATAATACAGATGCTGCTGAGAACTACTGTGATAATTACCCTATTGTGGATAACTGGCAAAACCTGAAGCCAGAGCCCTCAGCATTTGCATGTAAAATGAATGCTGCTTGACTTAAGGTGCTTGACCACCATAGCCATGGAAAATTCATGCCTAAGAGTCATTTGTATACTTTATGTTTTTAGTGTGAAATTTTTCTGCCAAATTTTCTTTGGGAGCATAAGCTGGAAAAGTTTTGGGTACAGCTGGATAGTACAAAAGCCACATTTTATATCTTATCAAAATCAAAAAGGAATTTTGTAGACCAAGTGAAAAGACAGATGTGCAAGGTTGGGGCTTTGGTCCAGCTGAATTTGAGGGGTTGTGTATAAGTGCAAGTATGATAGCTTCTCACGAAAAAAGACTCAGTTTTGTGTACTGGAATTCTCACTGAGCTCTACTCTAAAGCCAGCATCATAAGTACTTGTAAAGCACTAGCACCCAGTAGCCCAGCTTGTCCTGGGACGCTGTTGCTCTTGGCACTTGTCACACAGGGTGAGAAACAAAAGCTTCTCCTGATACATTGCAGACAGCATGGAATGAGCAAGTGTGCTTCTGACATGTCCTAGTTCAAAGAGCAAGCCAGTGGAATTCCAGGGACTTAGAGCATACCTGACTACTGGGGATTTTCTATTTGTATCTCTTGGGGTTTTAAGCATGTCTTTGGGCCTTAACATGCGTATTTCCCCCCGTCTGCTGCTGGTGCCCTGTCGTACACCTCTACATATGGTAAGAGAGAGGAAAGTCACAGCAAGATCAGCCTGATCCACTTGGCTAGGGCCACCCCATGGTCTATCCCAACAGCTTCCTCCTTTCCAGCAGTTCTTCACAGGCTGCTTCACAAAGCTGTCTTAGTTGCACAAAATCCTTTCTTAGGCCTTGAAACTGATGCAATTTACTCCTATTTTCTTCAGTGTTTTGTTTTTGTTGTTTTATTTCCCCTTTTATTTTCTTTTTGCTGAAAGGAAAGCCCCTAAATATTGCAGTTTCATTTATAGAATTCCTCCTTCTCTTTCCCGTGTTCTCTGATTTTCCGTGCTGTGTGTCTTTGGTCTGGACTGGATAATTATCCAGGAAAACGCTGGAAACACCATCTGTAAAGTGGTCACCAGCCACAGTAAAATGTGAGGGAACAATGAAGGTGTTTGGACTTGCTTCTCTTCTTATACAAAGATCTTTCAAACAAATAGCCTTGAGAATTTTGTTACATTTCAGTCCTGTATGGAGCCCTAAAGTAACCCCCATAAAAATATAGCTTCTGCTTTAGTGGATCTCCCAACATTGATTTTCTTATTAATCTCCCTAGCAATACTTACAAAAATGCTTGACTATGGTTACGCAGATTGTCTGATGTGATCACTAGCAATTATGCTAATCACAGTCTTCTCACAGTTCTTTCCCATCTGTTTTATCCACCTATGGATACTTAGAGTGATATAAATGATAAGAGAGGCTCTGATCACATCATGCTTTCATTTGCTAGTTGATGTATGACCAAAGATTCAAAGATTTTGCATATATAGACTAGGTAGAGGACAAGGAGTGAAAGGAAGTTACAGAGTACTACAATTTTCTATGGAAGAGGAATAAATAACTTTCCAGGGATGCCTGTGGCAGAGCTGTAGATCTGTGGCAGGCCTTTGGAAAACCTTTTCTTACAGGTATGAAGCCATGTAGGCTGAGCATCACTTAAAGGGAGTTTAGGGGGGAAGACAGCCTTTATGCTGTCATTTACTGAAACTGGAGAAAGAGGAATGCAAGGGCAAGGAGCAGATTTTGTTTGCCTGACCCTCTGATGTCATTAGCTGTAGGTGGAGGATAATAAAACATTGTTTTCTTTGCTGTGTGCCTGAAGAACTGCAGTTTGCCAAGTGCAACTGGGTTAGTGAAGACACACACTATTCAAAATGCCAGCCTCGAAGAGAGAGGCGGTGCAGCTGGCACCTACCCCTGAAAGCAAAGGGAAAGGGATCCTTTCTCCTAGGGGAGATCTCAGTGATCCTCCACTCTACAGCATTGCTTCTGCAACCCAGTGACAGTGACACTGCCTCTCAGCATCTGGGGAGAGAACAGGATGACCAACAGGGCATGTGGCTGTGATGTGTCTAAAATTGTTAATGCCAGGGCAGTAAAGCCTTTTTTGGGGGATGAGGCTGAAGACTCTGCAGTGGCATTTTGGCCTGAAGGTCCAGACTGGTGAGAGCTGCATCCCTGATTGCTGGTATGGGGACTACAGAGAAGGGGCACAACAGGACTAGATAAGAGGACGACATATTTTTGGGTGGTAAAGTATATCCTCTCAAAAACTCTTGGCAGCTGAAAAGAGCTCTGTGCTTTCACACCTCAGTGCCTCACTAACCTCTGATGCAACGATGAAAGAGATCTCAAAGAAGCACTTGTTTGTAGGATATTGCACTGCTTCAGGAAACAGAAGCAAAGGTTTATGACATGAATTGCTGTGGTGAATGGCAGTAACTTGTTTGGAAAGTAATGGCCCGCTCCTTTTTTCCCCTTCATAAATTTTTCCTATCTTTATGTGGAGACTTAGTGCTTGGGAGAAATGAAGTGTGGCCAGTAAAGCCTGGACAAGGAAACTGCTGGAGTTTCCAGGTGGAGATGGGATCTGCTGCTAAGTGGAATCCTTAGTATGTCAAAAGTGTCTCAAAACCATGAAAAATGCTTTAGTACCTATTTTTTCATTACATTTGACTGCGCACAAATGATGAACTTCTTGAAACAGGAAATGTGTTTTCATTATGTGTATGGACACACCTATCAGGCTGGGGCCCCAGCTCTGACCTGAGGGTGTAGATGCTACCTTGATAAATGACTATTACTTTTCTGAAAAACTTGGATTAATCTTCGACACAAAAAAACGCAACAGCATTTACTTGGAGATCATTTATGGCCGTTGGAGAGAAGATCATGCTTTGGTGGAATATTACCTGTCAGAAAAGAACCCCTAGACCAAGAATCTTTCAGGGCTTTATATGAGATTCAGTAAAATCATATCCGTCAGGAGATGCTTTCCTGCAGCAGATCCAGGTCCGTGTCCCGTTTCCGGCTAATACAAAACACAATGGGACTACAGATTTTGAAGGAAATAAATTCTTTCCAAGCAGTTGTCGAAACTGTTGAGTCTAGGGAAATATATAGAGATGGATGGGATATGTCATTCTTAGAGGGATGAGTTATTTAAAGCTAGTCTGGGGTATGCTATTCTTAAAGGAATGAGGTATTTATTAACAGACTTACATATTCCTGTAATGATTCCAGTGAGAACAATGAAAATTGTGACTGAGTAAACATAAATTTAGAGTTTAAAGTTAACTTAAGCTTGCAATTTTCAAAAGCACTTAATGTTGACCTAACTCTGAGCTCTTCAAAGTCAGTGGAAGTTTTATGCCTTGTGTCAGTAGAAAGAAAATTACTCTGATAGAGAAAGCTTCTGAAATCATGCTCTAAATAGATAAATACATACTACATTTCTGATATACCCCTGATAGATGCATATTATTCTAAGAATGGGTTTTTTCAAATGAGTCTGATACTTCCCTTAAGAGTAATGGAATCTGGAAAAAAAAAAGAGATCTTAAACCTCTTTATGGTAAGGAATATGTCTTCTGCATCTTACAAAGAGCTTATTGCATCAAAGCTTTAACATAAATGATTTAAAATGAACAGTGTTTTCCAATTCATTTGTTAAATGCCTAACTATATACTTAAGTCATTGCATATCATATATAGTCTTAAAATAATGTCTGGGTGTTTACAACAAGCCTTAAGATACTCAGCTGATAGTTAAATCCATAACATATGCCCCACCTGGAAAATATGGCCCTGAAATAGCTGTTTGAAATTAAATTTCCATGTGAAGTCTGTGTATTTTGGGCCTCATCTCCAGCTGGAATACTAAGATTAATTTCTTTGAGAGTTAACTCTCTTACCCCAGCTGAGCATAGCAACCCAAACTTGTTTTTGTCCTTCTGGTTAGCTGTGATTTTTAGAAAGGCTTGATTGTGCTTGGTCAGTGAGCACTGGGACATATGTAAGATATAGAGCAAAACCAAAGTGGCTTTAAGGGGAAACTTGTGAGTGAAATCGTAGTGCTCAGGAAGTCAGTTGGAGTTTTGCCACCAATTGACATGGGGTCAGGATTTTATTCCTTAACTTCTCTGATGTCTTTACTTTTGATGACTTGCTATCTAAGTCTTTAATATACACTAATGCTAGTTTACGTGTTCTCAAGATACAGTGCCTGGTAAAATGTAAGAGGTAAACCTAGTACAAACCTCTAGTGTGTGTTTCTGTTCTGTCTTCTTCAGGCATTAAAGGATGTGTCTTTTTGGCTACTGCTCTGCTGGAGCTGAAACTTTCCCAAAACTCACAGCTAAGCAGTTCAGTGTGTGTTGCATGGGACAACTACAGAATTCCAATTACTGCAATGGTGAGTAGCACTGAGACATGTAATCCTCAAATTTAAGTCATTAAAGAAGCTGTAAATGCACCCGGGAGCATTCAGAACATAAAACAAACACATTTAAATATAAATATAGAAAAAGACCTTTAGGCCACAATACTCTCTGTCAGAGGCACTCTCTGTCAGAGGTATTATTTGGTATTTGTTTAGTGTATCAGAATGATTTGCAAAATGAGAATTGCAGCCCTATTTCATTAGGCATTATAAAGTGCTTGCAGACAGAGTCTCAGAAATCTAAGATATGTATGCTAAGAAAGCTGCAGCTGAAAGCACGATAAAGGAGGGACAGAAGCATTCAGTGCAGTTCTTACATGTGTGTTTTTGTCTTATACACTACTCAAGCAAAGATCTGACATCCTGATTTATCCTTTAACCTGCTCATCAACCAGCTAATTTTCTGCAGTGTCTGTAGCAGAAATAAGTCTTGAGAAGGGATTTGGGAGAAGATTTAAAGACGGATTTGAAACGTTTGGCAACTGGTTGGTCAAATTTTCCATTACTGACAGTTGACCTGTGACTTCTAACTCTGTGCTCAAAAGAGGTTCAGATTAGATTTTTTTTTTAAACCAGAGGCATGACTATGGTTTTGAATATTATATATTTATTGTACAGTGTAACTTGATATTTATGCTGGTCAGTAGTAATCTATGGATATGAATTTAAATGAGATTATTATATGTTGGATATGCCACTAAATCCCCACAGTGAGGCAAGAGCTCTGTAAGCATTGCATGTAGCTGTACAGATACTTGGGTATAACTGAGTGATTAGTGTTATTTTAATGTTATCTCTTCTGTGAAAATTATAACATTAACAATAAATCACTTGTCTTTGCTACTATCACCACAGCATTTTTTAAAGAAAAATACAGATTCTTTTCCTGGTTGCAGCTTCTCAGCTAAAAATCAGATACCTTGAAGTTATAAGCTATGTAGTGTTATTGCTTGTGTCACAGCTTTAGCCAGGATTCTTTACAGTGGTCCTTCTGTGTGAGGCAAATAGAGAGAAAAATTACTAAGTTTGTTTAGAAAGCATTGTAATACGCATTTCCCTCTTGTGGGGTATACTTTTCTTTTGCACTGTTTCCCTTTATTTACTGAATTTGTGTCCTGTGTGATGAGCTGACAGAAGTTAGATTCTTTGGTTGTGCTTTAAGATTTTTCACTTGCAGCCAGTGAAAGCTGAATTGAACACTTTGAAATTCTAAATGCATCTTTTTTATTATCATGGTTATGGTTTAAGCTGTTTTGTTTCAAATGCCAAAGCCTTGCGGCCTAGGAAAATGTTGCTGATCTTTCCAAACCCGTGTAGTGATGCCAAGTATAAGGACCAACTTGTAGGCAGTAAATGCAGCAACGTCTCCCAGAAATGCTCAGCAGTAGATGCAGAGGTATTTACTCTTGTATGGCTGAAGATGCAAAATCAGTCACACACGCAGAAGCCAGGTTATGCCTTCAAACTGTAACCAGATAAGGGACCCATCACATCATCTGCCTTATAGACTTCTCTCCCCTCTATCCAAACTCACCTTACTCAAAGGCAAACTTTACGGAAGAGGAACCTAATCACAAGCTTCATTATATGCTGTACCATAGCAGGCAAGTGAATAAGCAGGGTTCAAAATGGGTTTTTTCGGCTGAAAACCGTATGTGCTGATTGCAACTTTGTTAAATACATAAATAACTGGAGCTCTTCCAATCAGAGCTAGCCAAACCTTTTAATCATATACAGAAGTGTTCCTCGTGACATAATTATGCTATCCAGACTCCTTCCCTCATTGGGAAATATTCTGTCAAACAGTAAAATAATTAACATGGATTTTAAAATCGGCATTGACATTCTAATGTCTAATTAGGTAATTGTCATTGGCACAGCAATACCTATTAGGAGCATGCAATTTGTGGAAGGGGTTTTGATGGAACAGACTGCAGGTGCAGATGGTCTAACAGCAGGACTCTTACCCGATGTAAACAAAGGTATTTTAATTAGCCATGTGACCCTGATCATTGTTAAAAGGTAAGGGCTGCGCATTCATCTTCCCACCAGCTACTTCCTGGTCCTTTCAAGGGGAATGTTGAAATATCTTGACCTGTGGTAAATTATGTACAGACTTGATTGAAATTCTCTTCAAATCTAATTATTGTTTCATTTGGCTTCTGGCAACATTAGCGCTATATTGCAGTTGGCTCAGAAGTCTTACCTACTTGCTGGGCTATTTTTGGTTTGTAGATCTCAATTGCTAACCTACACAAAGATACCAACTTTTGCTTGGTATACTAGGGAAGACTTCCAAGATGTTGGGGTTTAGTTTGCAGCCAGTGTGTGTTGGAACTACTTAAAAATGTGCAGAAGACCTGAATTCTATAAAATTATAAAAATCCCTTGCTGGTGAGTCTCTGTGTAACTCAGCACAGATCTTAGATGAATGAAAATTAATTGGGAAAACAGGAATGACCACACAGCCTCCGCAGCAGGGAATAACGTTGAAGTTAGGAACACAAGAGACCTGATCATCTCCCCATTCTGTTTGCATCAGCTGTGGTAGAAGCTCTGCATATGTTAAATGTTCCAGAACATAGGCTGCATCTGGTATCTGGAGGAAAACTTCATGGAAACTTTGTGCATTTCAATCTTCTTATTACTGCAAAATAAACAAGTAAAAAAAAAATTAAAAAAAAAAGTGAAGGAAAGACACTTGTGTACTTTTTTTTCCTGGAGACTTTCATTTTGCCTAAATTATATTACAGTTCTTAATTTAAGAGTATATTTTTCTAATATAGTTTTGTCTTAATCATGTTCAGGTTTTTTTGCACTTAATCACATAAAACAGTCACATGTGCTTCACTGCAATGATGTAGTTCTAGTAATGAATTGGAATTCCTCTTATGAGCAAAAAAATTAAGTATTTGTAGAACTAGGGCCTTAAGTTGTACAATGCTTAGTGCAGGGTCTGTCTCTATGGTATGTTTTCTGCAGTGTTTAGCTCAATGAATTACAGATTACTGATCTGCAGAGCTGATAATCAAATACAGTGAAAGGAATATATCTATATATCTTCCCTTTCTCTCTGTTTATTGGAATCTGTTTGTGCTGTGACAAGGCACAAGCTCTGGCTGACAAAGCTCCCTGCTTGACTATTTAATATGCATCTAATAAAAGTTTGCTAGGATGAGTCTAGGCCATTTTGAGAACTGGTTTAAAGTGTGTGTGTGTTGTTTTTTAGGATTTACAAAAATATAAACTAAAAATATTTTATTATAAATAATTATATTACCAAAGTTCTTCAAATTCTCAAGCAGCTGAGATGCATGAGAACCCAGCAAATAGATTTTTTTGAAGACAGCTGCAATGGCTGCTCAGGCATATGATTTCTTTGGCATATGAGAATCCAAACAAAATTTTCCCCAGTTATTTGATTTGCTACTGGTTTTGGGGTAGGAGGATCTCTGAGGTGCGGAAGCATAGGGTGCATCTTGGTATTTCATGAGGGACTTTTTCATCCTATGGCTTTATAAATGATGCCAGACAGAATCTCTAATGAAATATGTGATGGTCTTTTGACTTTGTGTTCAGATTCTTCCAGAGCTATTAAATGAAGAATCTATATTCCTGACACAGGTGCTAAGTGCAATAGTTTTGTGGTTTTTTTGAAGCTATCGGATCCAAGCACAGAAAAGTTTATTTAATCAATGGTGAAAGATAAACTTTTGTTGTCAGGTTAAACACCTTTGGGAAAAACCCTTTCATCTTGAGAATTGCATGGGATATGTCACTGCTTTCCAATCAATGTGAGTGTTTTTCCACTTCTCTCAAGCAAGTGCTATAGAGACCTTATTGTCTGAGTGTGAAATAATGTACACTTGTTAGTTAATGTGTTCAACCACCATGAGATAATCCTCAGGTGACATGATGACCGTCTGTGCTTAAAAATAAATAAATAAAAGCTAGAAAGAATACAAATGATAAACACACATTATATCTTGCCTACTGATGCTGGGGTTTAATTATGGGGAACAATTACCTACCATAGTCAAAGGATTCGCACATTAATAACATTATATAGGGATAATGTCTTTCTAAGCTGCTATAGCATTTAAAAGCTGGTACTTATGTTGCAATCCAGATTCTGTCTACCCGTCAGTCCTGTCTGGATTATTGCTACATTATGTAATGTGGTCTCTTGTGGTTTTTTTACTGTGTAATTAACATGTGGATCTGACTTATCCAGTCCACTCTAATAAACCATCCTTAATGAGTGAAATAATAATAATGATAATAATAAATCCTACATGATTTCTGAGCTTCCCTGTAACTCTTGCTAAGACATTTGTATTTAAGCAACATGAAAGCTCAATTAAATATATACATATCTAATTCTAATTCATGTGCAGTAGTCTTCTGAGAACTTTTCTCTGGTTTTATCCAGGAAAAAACTAACTGCATTGGAAGGGTAGAGTAAACAGACAAACTTTCTAACTCTGCATTCCCTGCTGCTCCTTAGTCCTGCACTTTCACAGAGGAGAGATACACTAAAACCCGTCAAAACTTAATCTCTTGCATATCCTTCTTAAATATTGTGTTTTGTGCTCTTCCTGCTGTAAAATCTGTTACTGATCTCTCCTAGGAATGAGTGAAGGATTTGCGACAATATTACAAAAGCACAGGTGATTAGAAAATCACAGAAATACTGCTGGTTTCTTTTTTTTATTTTATTTTTTAAATTTTGTTAAAAGTACTGCTTTTTGTGTCATTTTTAGCACACTCATTGAATGAGTGGAGTTTATTCTAGATGCAATATTACTTCAGTGGGTGTCAATTTTCGGCAGAGGAAGACAAATCAGTGGCTTGAGTTAATGATAGCTGCTAATTTTCAAAAGCTTTGGGGGAAAAAAGAGCCATAACTTATTCATAAGGAAATAATTCCTAAGAGTTGAGCACTTTCTTTTGCATATAGTACAGGTTAATGTAAGCAAGTGTAGTGTGCCTGTGCTGTGAAGAGCTCTGTCTAATTTACATTGATAACTTCGGTGCTTTCTGGTGAAATTAAAGAAGGGTTTTCCTCGGTATTTGTTTGCTTTATGCCCTATTTTTCCTATGTTGATGCATGAATAACTCAGTCAGATAATGATGCATTGTCATGATTTTTATGGGTACCAGAATCTTCTTGACTTATCACAAAGTTAATATTGCAAATATAGACAGAATGTATTGGTTTATAGCTGAACTACGAACCGTGGCATATATCAATGGAATTCAGATTGATTCCAGAGGGGATTATTAACATATATTACATATATATTTAATTTATGCCAGCTCTAAATTTGCTCTTGGATTTTAGGGGCTCTACTTTTATTACTCACTGCTGCTAGAATTTTTTTTGTGTGTGCCTTTAAAATTTGCCCATTCTCTGCAAATATCAGCACATAATTGGAAGCAGAGCTTTTAAGAAGATAATTTCTGATTAAAGAAGTTTTTTCATGAAAACTTGCATCAGCCTGCATGTAGAAATCCACGTACTAACGTAATAACTTCTTAATATAGATGCACCTGAATTCAAAGGATGCTATAGCATGTAATCTCTTTTTACATTAAGTATAGCTTAGGTAATACTTTCTCTTGGGATATGGTTTTTGCTGGTTTTATTTTTTTTTCACCAAACCATTTTTAGCCTTCAGAAATTTGCTAGCGAAATATTATATCAATCACCCTGAAACTGAAGGTAGAATGGTGTACTTTTATCCAAATTGCTTTAGCAAATATGTATGTGTTAGCTTTGTATAGCAAGGTTTGTAGGAAGCATCTTTTATTAGAACAGGGAAAATAGCTGGCAGAATAAAAAGGACAGTCTTAAAGAGAAACAGAAAACTTTTGCCAAAGAACACTTCAGAAGCAGTTGTTTTAATTTAATTTCATGTTCCTCTATAAGAAAACTTGTAGGCATAGTTAGCACCTGTGGAGCAGAGCTGTAGTATTGCTGAGGGAGATGCAATATCCTCAGTGGTCTGTGACAGAGGAGGCCAGCACCTGTGGAACAACAAAGTGCAAAATCATGATATACCATAGAATGAGTGCTTGTATTGAATGCATCAGTTTTTCCAGCTAGTGCATACTCCCAGGGCTTCAGGATGGTGCTGCAGCATTGATGGACCCAGGCATCACACCTCCTAATCTACAGGTAGCTACAGTCCAGCTCTCTGAAGGAGTGCGAATTAACATTTTAAATCAAAATACACAGTGTGGATTGTGACCATCAGACAAACTACAACACACTCTTTGAAGATGAAGATAGGAACTAAAATTCCTGACATGACTGGATACCAAGAAGTATAGCCTCAATAGATACACTTGATTTATGGCATGCTATAGCTTCCTTCATTAACCTAATTCTGCATTTCATGGGCTATAAACTACCTGCTTTTTTTCTTCTGCTGAGGGAGAACCACATTACTGTCTCTCTCCTCCTTTCCCTTTCTTTCCCCCTCTCTCATTGCAAACATCCTCTCTGTTTCACTGGTGCTAACTACCTTTTATTTCAGAAATGGTCTTATAAATACTCGTCTTAATTACACTCTAAGCAACTGTTCTCAACTCGTTTTTAGCTTTGAAGTCTGTTGCTTCTATTTCAGACAAGAAATAGAAGAGGACTCGTATGCCCAAAAGCTTGTGTTCTCTCTAACTACACCAGTTGGTTTAACAAGGGACATTGCCTCTAACTACAAACTTGTCTTGCCTCATTTCCATGTAATTGTGGGCCTTCCTGGATAATCAGGGTTGAGAAATTTTAGATGGAGCCATTGCTTTATGACAGACACTTCCCTGCTGGTAACTGAATATGTCTGATCATTATCAAGCTTCTTCCAGTGTATGTTGACTGTTTGTCCTCACCCCTGTGGCTGCTGTGCAGCTTTATGGAGGGATACCCTGTTCTGAGGTGCATGTGTATAGAATGCTGGGACTGGTGTTTCTTTTGCTTGTGAGCATTTATTTTTACTACTGGGAAGATGGGCTATGACTGTTTCATGACTTCTAGGGTAGGGTAGGATTAGCTGTATATAGGGTATTCACTTTGTGCTGTAATGAGTTAGAATAATATTAACACTGCTCATTCAGGGAGATTATCTGTTCCCCAGAGAGTATTCCTAGTGAATAAAGACCAGTTATAGGTTGGTTAGATTGGGTCTCATGATTGTTCTTCTCATTGCAATTATGATGGTGCCTCAGGGTTTGGGTGTCTGTTTTGCCTTTCTAAAATGTATTCTGGATGATTTCTGGCTCCATGATGTAGGTCTAGAGATTTTTACTAACAGTAGTTTGTCGGCTGCCATTTCTTATGCTGATCTGATTGTAGAACTGCAATGATATTATGGGTCTGATACTCTCTAGAAAGTAGATTTTTGTGAACTGCATTTTTATGGGAATAATTCCAGATATACTTTGATGAATGAATAGTTCTTACTGAATTTATGGTGGGAACAAAGAAAAGAACAAAACTTTTAGCCCTCTGTGTGTTAGTGTCAACCTATGGTTGCTGCCATTACCTAGAACCTGTTCTTTGTAGTGGGATATGAAAGAGTTGAGGTTACATGATCATTTCAGTGCTGGTTTCTTAGGGTCAGACAAAGTCATTTTGGGAAGTTAAAATGTAAATTTGTTAATATATTTAGATTTGAAGTCTGATGGTTGAGTGTTGCCTTCTAAATGCTCAAGAGTCTGCTGTCACAAGGAGGTAGATAGAGGACGAAGTCACTGAAAAAACCCAGCTCTATGTAAGGCTGTAGGATGTTTCTGTGAATTTTGCTACCGTCTTAGCAAGGATATCATAGATACCTATAAGTCTCCAGACATTCCTTAATTATACATCATGAGGACCATGTGACAAGCTTGGGGGATGAGAATGAATCTTTTCTAGCAGTTGTCAGGAGGTGGATCCAGTGGTATTGATCTGAGCTCTTAAATGAATGAGGGACTATAAAGTCTTTGTTAAGTCCCTTGCGGTAGGTAGAGTCTGCTAGTCTTATTCATGCAATCTTTGCAGGTTAACATGATAGTAGCCTTATCTTTGCCCATTCTTTGACTGAGTCATAAGGATTCTATAGACTTTAAAAATTATGAAGGTAGGAAAGGGAAGAAACGTCCAGAAGTAGTTTTATCCTGGCTGTAAAAGAAATCTTGGATATATGGTTGATTTAAAGAAAATATCCTTAAATGTTCGATACACTTGCAGGTTTTTGGGGTAGCTTCTCTGTGCAGAAGTGTACATCTATGGAGAGGTTTATTTGTTATCAATTTGACAGCTGTGACAGCCTTGTGCCAGATGTTGAGAAGGTACTCTGTGGTCATGGACATTGCAGCTTTGGGTGAGGTTGTGGTGTCTTGCCCGGCCTGATGGTTCGTGTGGTTTATTCTGTGTACTCTTTCTATGGTGGTATGCAGAACAGTAACAGAAATTGTTGATGTGTTTCTTATCTTAATATTGTGATTAAATTTAAATGACTGGAGATCAGCTAATTGTGCACATACAAAACTGACTTATCTACTACATTAATATTTGAGGATTTGCCAAGGCTGGGGCCCTGTGGTTCTTGGCCAAGCAGCATAAAACCCATTCCCAAAAGAGACATTGCTCTGATCTCTCCTATCATTGTTCCTCAACATTGTCTCTAGTTTTTACACCCACTTAGTGTATACAGATCTAAATTAAAATGAGAACTTTTCAGGGAATGGCTTGTTTATTACTTTGTGTTACAATGCTTACTGTAGTGGAAATTCTGCTTGCTGAGAACTCTGAGGACACCATGAATATAAACAATAATAGTACTGAATCATGGAAAGTTACCCTTTCATCTGTTTGATATTTACATTCTTTATGAGGGAGAGACTCAGCCGGGTTCATACTTTTGCATTGTGTGTGAACAAGCTTTTGCTGGAGTTCTGGGATTTTCAGTTGGTGTCTTGCTGCTTGCATTGCCTCCTGCACTTGCACTGCTCTGATAACTTTGCAACAGCTCATATCCACGGCTGAGTGAAGAAAGGGTACAAAGCTTAGAGAAAGCAGAGAAATATGGACTAAGGGGGGAAGCAGTCATGGACCCAGAGAGAGTAAATCCACTTGTCTTATTCCTGCCTTGGTCCTGTGCAGGGGAGCAAGCATGCCTGGAAGTGATGGGGACCCTGATGCAGCCTCTTCCCAGAGGCACCTGCTCTAAGAGAAGGGTGAGGGGGGCCAGTTTGGCCCTGCTTTCCTTTGTGAAGGTGTTGTGCTCAACAAAAGTACCTTTCAAAAACTTTTTCTCAGGCTCTTGTATAAAGAAGAGAAAAATGAAACAACCCTGACTCCTTTCCAAACACACCTCTATAATATATATATATATATATATACACACACAGATGTATAAAGGTACCTATATAAAAATACATGTATTTAATCTATAAAATAGAAAGCAAGTGTTTTTATCCCATCTATGGACCTCACAGACTCCTCTTCTCCCTTCTTTCATCTTTCACATGCTTTCCAATCATGAAAACACACACAGGAGGAGTCTCCATGGATTTGGGGTAGGAGACTTGTTTGTTTTTTGTTTTCTTTCATAGTTGTGTGGGCACACAGCCATGAGGTAAGCACCTTTAATTTCAATTTTTTTTAAGGTTTACCATTGGTTTATATCCTACCTATTTAATCTGTATATTTACATTTTTTTGCTTCTCAATATTTTGCTATGTACTGTTAGGTATACACAGGCAATAACAACATTGGTCCATAAAGCCATCCATGAGCCTTTGTACTGAACACAGAGAAAATTCCTGGGAAGTGCAACAGTCAAAATCATGCAAATTACCAACTGCAGCATCATAAAGATGTAATTACAGGACCAAAATGCCAAATTTTCATTCCTCTTCTGATTAGTTGTTGGAACAATGAGTTATCACAAGATTGCTACTTGTTAATATTGGCAAATCAACAGCTGCTATTCTTTGGTATAATAATATCACTCAATTCTGTGATTGTCATGTATCTAGTTTTACATCAGAAATGATTATGCCCATTAGGATTAAAGTCATTATACAGTAGGATTAGAATGGAGCATGAATTTGGATAATAACAGTGTTAGTGTCACTATAGATTTCAAATTATATTAATTTCTGTCAATATGCAAAAATACATTAGAAAATCTTTTCACACTAGAAAACATTTTCACAGTGACTGGGACATGTGTTTGTTT
This sequence comes from Peucedramus taeniatus, assembly GCA_013400575.1. Classification (NCBI taxonomy): domain Eukaryota; kingdom Metazoa; phylum Chordata; class Aves; order Passeriformes; family Fringillidae; genus Peucedramus; species Peucedramus taeniatus. The sequence continues at coordinate 124,003 of WBNO01028427.1, forward strand.
CCTGGTAATAATATTCAGATGATATCCAGGCTATAAATGAAATAGGATTGTATAATTTACTGTCTGCTCATAATAAGAATATGCACTCTGTCGTCAAAAATTCAAGCATTGTAGAAATGATCCCATCTTTGAGCAAATGTTGCAATTACTTCAAGCTGTCGAAACTCTGCTTCCCTTGAACAGAAGTGTCCAGAGCAAATACTGTAACAATGAATCTTTTTATCATTCTGCAATCCCATTTGTGATAAGAGGAATTCCTTGGGGATTACTTTAAATTCTGTACATTAGCAGCAGTTCCGTGGGTTAAATCAGATAAAACGGGCTCTTATCAGATTATTAGTCACATTAGGCAATTACATTCTTATCTCTTAGAAATAATTCGTGCAGCCTTGGTGCTTATTTCTCCTCATTAGAAGAGGCTAATTCCTGATTAAGATCTTTTGCCTTCCGTACAATAAACCTTTATATTGGATTTGCCACATAAATTGAAAAATACCTTGCGGCAGAGAGGGACAGCTGCACTTCCCTTTTAAAAATACCTCACTTATCGCCTAAACATCAGCCATGCACATTTGCTGCCTGAAGTCTGGGACTGAAGAAGTCAGCACTCTAGCTTTTCATCAGCATCAACATTAAGGGCCTCCAAGGCAGAATAGTTTTAGGGGACAGGGAAAGCGAATGTTTTCATTTAATTTTATGGAATTTGGTTTAAATTGCATGAAAATTGAAGAAAGGGAAGGATGTTTCACTTGCCATTTGCATAATGGCCATAAATACACTGCCCTGTGAGCAAACCCACCTGCGGGATGCCTTCATGGTGAACATCCTGTGCAGCGTGAGTGGGGGATGCTGGCTCAGAGATGGACACTAATCTCTGATATGTGTTGCTCTTTTTGGAAGTTTTCTGCCAACATGGTGTCACATGTATGGAGTTGGGTTTGCTGGCAGTTGTTTTGTGTTTATTGTAGGAACTGGATCAAAGTTGTGCTCTTTCATGTAATTAACTCAACCCAAAAGAAATATCCGATCAAGTGATTTATTTCAGATAAGCAAGGCACTTGGGAAATGTAAATACTTCAGTGGAAAGGATGCATGGGAAAAAAAAAGAGTGTCAAATTGCTCCATAGGTATGTCATGCTTCCATTTCTGACATCTGTGTCAGAAACTGGTTGCTGAAACAGATACCTCCCACTTCCCACCCTTTCAGGATCATTTGCTTTTGCAATCATTCCATACTACACCATCTCTACTGCTGTTCTTTGTGCACCATCATGTGTAAGTCTGTTTTACACTTGGAGGCCTCAGCCTCCGTTATGTGCATGCTTGTGTGAGAAATGAGTACAGTCACTGTTGCTTCGTTATTTTTGTAAAGGATTAGAAAAAATGTTTCCCTTACTAGAACTGAGATGATGGGAAGTTTTCAAAGACAAAAATGTCAAACACCTAACTCCTATTAAAAATAAATGGGAATTAAGTGTCTGCCAATTAGACCTGTGAAAATCTTTCTGGTGGTCTTTAAGATTGAACCAAATTACGTTGAAAACCAGAGGGGAATGTGTTAGGGGTGAAGTGATTGCTTGAGACAAAGTGTTGCCTGTTGGAGGTGGTCCTGTGTGAAATTTTCAGTGTCTGTCTGTCTGTCTCTACACCAAGGGATGTCATATTAACTTTACAGAGCACCTTTAGTAAGAAGTTCAGTGCAGTGACTGCACAAGTATTGCTATGTGCATTGCTTCCATTTAGTTTTCGTATTTTTCAAGTGGTGTTACAAATTCATGTCTAGAGTTGTTGTATTTGGGTATGTATCCACTGGATTGCATGGGAAAGCCTAACAGCTACTTAACGGCTTCACAGAGCTCCTAGAAGACAGTCCTGTGGCAAAATTTGAACCTTCGGGGCTGTAGCCTTTCAAAATAGAAAAGGAAAACTGCATTTGATTAAGAGACTGATGACTTGTGAAAGAAGCTAGAGCAGTTTCTTTCACAGATTGCAGGACAAGGGTAAGATGTTGCACAGGTCTTCAAGTGCCCACCTGAGCAGACAGGACAAACACTTGAACTTGGGTCACCTTTGTCATGCAATGACCAAAGAGCATTGAACCTTCCCCTCTCTCTGCCCAAAGCTCTGTCAAAGCCCTTCTCAGAAAATGTTTCCTCTGGGACAAAATTTCTTAAGGCAAAAATGCTTGACTTAGTCCCAGTTGTGTGGTGCCACACAAGCCCAGAAGCTCTGAAGATGCCGCACAAATAATTTCCATGACAGTCTGCACTCAAAATTACATTGCCTAAATAAATCAAAAGTCAAAAAAAGGAAGTATTATCTTTACCTATGTCTCTGAGGTATAAAGATGAAGCGATTTACGCAAACCTTGGGAAATTTAAGGTAGATCTGAAAAACTGAGCCCACATCTGCTACTCTCAAATGTTGTGGTACAGATCTGATTCTGTGATGTGCCAGTGTCCCAGTGCTGATTTGGGCCAGCATGATTAAAGGTCTGTGGCAATTGTGTACCTCAAGTGATGGGGCTGAAACCATTGCTCTGGGCTCTCAGGCTGCCCAGTCCCTTAATCTCCAGCTATGAAATAGAAGAGGGCTGGGGTTCTTGGGCTGCTCTGCACAATTCCTAGTTGGCCAGGCAGTATCTCCTCAAATATCAAAGCACTGATGAAGTGCCCATAGAACTATTTCTTAAACTATTGTAGAAGGAAGGAGTCCCATAATGGTAGAGTCTTGGATATCAGAAGTTTTTACAAGTGGAAGCTGACTTGCTGTTACCTAATCTTCACTTGAAGCAGAATAACACAAAACTGATCAATGGAGCAGTAGATCTTGGCTGTTTCCTTACAGTTATCCTTCTACTTCTCTGGACAAACCTGGCTGTTTTCTGACCTTTATTTTGATGTGAAACAGATAAACAGGTTCTGCTTGTGGCATTCTTTTATTATGAGTATTATTATTGAGACTTTTACTCTGGCTTGGTTCCATTTATGAGGAAAGTCTGGTGAAGCAAAACCAGCTTGACAGGGTAAAGGGGTCTTGAGCAAGCTCCTATGCTGAACCGAAACTCTTGGCTCTTACTCAAAAATCAAGCATGAAATGTTGGATTGCCTAAGGTGTGTTAGAGTAACCTCTTTTTCTAATAACTATAGCATTTTTCTCCCCTGTGGTATTTCACAAATTCTGTTTCCCTGTCCATTTAAGAAATGTGATGTGGGTTACTGAACTGCATGAGTTTATTAATCTTCTTCAGCTTCTAATAGATCAGCATTGACCAAAAACTGCAAACATAATTCTAAGGCTAATGGGTAAAAAAAAAAGAAAGTCTCTTCAAAAGCTTTGATAGATTTTATTTTTCCTTTTCTTAACTAAAGAAAAAATTCAGAGAACTGCTACTTTCCTGGAAAGCCTGTTAATTTCATTGGAAAAATCCCAAGCCAAAACATTTCAATAGGAAATTCACATATTTCTATTTGGGTTTTCTCTCCTACCTCCCCCATTCTCAAGTTGCTAGACTCAAATTGTTCTTTTCTATATATCTAAAAATGAAGTTTCCTACCAATGGATGCTGTTAGCTTCTATGCAAGCCTTCTCAGAGGTGTTAGATGTTGATTTCTAGACCTTGTGTTAGCAGGCCAGGGTAGCAAAGAGCTCAATTAAGGTGACCATAAATTTAGACCAGTTATGAACTCTATTTCTTCCTCACCTCATCTAGAGTTAGAAACATTTTCTCTCTTAAGTACCAGTATTTTTTAAATGTGCTTAATAAAGTTATTTTTGTTGCCTGGCCTTTTCTCAAGGTCTGATACTGAATGAGAAATGGGCAGCTCTCTAGGAACAGTACATCATAATGGTTGCTTTGCTGCAGAGGGATTTGTGAGTTTTATGCCTGTGGTTACTTGATTTTAACGAAGTCAGTCTCTCTGGGACCAGCGATTGTAGTGTAAGCATAATGGCCACTTGTGACATAAGGAGAATTTATGACAGATGTAACAACCTGCTTATGGTTCTTGTAATAGCCTACGAGTTCATATTCCATGACCTGCCTTTGAAATCCCATCAGATGTGGGCTCAGCTCTAAAATATGGAGCTGGCAGTGACCATATCTTCTGCTTCTCCCTAAGACATTACAAGGGGGAGAGAGAGGTGTACCATGTTTTCTGAGCATTGATTTAATATTACAACCTGTGCATCAAGGAGCAGTTGGCTACTTTCCAAGCTCTTTATGTGGGATGGAAATAGTTGTTTCTGTTACCTTGAATCTATCCCATGACCAGAGACAAGAAGACAACAGATGAGAAGCCTTGCTAAGGGATGTGCTAACCTGTTAAGAACCATATTGATCATAGTGACTAGATGGTCACTCCAGGGAAGGTTGTCCACTGACTCCAATTTCCATTCTATTTGATCTTAATCTATAGATTTTTCCTTCTGTTTCTCATTCCTACCCACAAGATCATTGCCTGTTAATCATGAAATGATGTCTGTGTATTCCCTGCAATTCTTCACTCTTGGAAAACATGTTGCCACATGGAATGTTTCCAAATTTCCTCAAGGATTGCCAAAATATAACTTAATAAGAAAACAGAAATATAACAATATTTTGCTTTCCCTTTCAATCTAATTCTTTGTTGTTGTTGTTTTTAAATCTAGAATTTTTAGCCCTGAGTCTCTCAACACATGTAGAAATAATTGCCAAAATGCAAATTTGCCAGATTAGAATGAGAGCGGCATAAATTCAGTGGCAGACCACAATGATCCACAGCAATCTGTGGACTAGCTCCTAGGGGTGTTGAAAATCCTGGAATAAAGCAAGTTAATAATCAATAGGCTTATGTTTGCTACATAGGGATCAGCAAATCCAAAAGATTTTAAAAAAACCCCAACCCCCTTTGGAGTTTATTCTGTGCTTGACCAAAGACATGAGTCCTCCTTTAAACAACCTTCTCACCACATTTTCTATGGTTCGATGTTGCATGATGCTTTATAATAGAAAATGTCTGTCTTCCCAAAAGACCTCAAATTCTGTTTAATTTTAAAGAGCAGTTCTTGCATATTATTGTCATATTGTCACTTGTTACAAAGTACTTACTAAGGTAGGTTTTGTGAACACCTCAAAGTTTCTCCTAGGAATTTTGAACATTATAACAGTAGCTTTTAAGAATTTTAAGTTTGGTAGTTGAAAAAAAATTGAAATAAATGTGCCAAGTTCCAGTTTTCTCCAGACAAAGTGTTATTCCCATGTATGCTACCTGAGCTCTTTAGGGTGATGATTTTTGCATATCTTAGGGCAAACCTATAAGTCATGGTGATAGATCATTTTTCTTTAAAATTATTTATAAAGAGAAGGAAAAAGCATCCTGACAAACCAAAACCAACCAACCAACCANTCAAATCTGAACTAGAACAAATACTTAATCTTTCCACTTCCTGTAGCACTGTATATTTAAAACATCATTACTTATATTCAACTGGGTCTTTTCCAATATCACTCATGGAACATGGAAATTCTCCAGCTGACTTCACAAGATTTTGGCTTGAGGCCTGATATGGAGAAGTGGACTGAGTGTCTGCCTGAGCACGCGGAGCAGTGCCTGACAGGAGGCAGCCTGAACCTCAGGCGGTGCTGTCTGATGACCTCCACAGTCACATCATGAGAAACTGATTTACCAAGGGCTCAGCTCATATCTTTGGCTGGGTTCTGCCCCATTTGTTGATCTTTAGCCTCTTTCCTCCTTGAAAGTACCGTGGGTGCTGAATGTAGCATTTTAGGGCCATACAAACCTTCAGATCCTGCATTCTTGAGCACACTGGAAACTTTACCAATAATGGGGGTGAGCACCTGCTGATTCCTGGTGTATGGGGTTAGCACTGATTTATAAGGATGATAATGGTATGGTCCATATAAAGGTCTGCTCAAGTCAAACTTTACAGTAGAAGTGATCTAAGGATAATTGCTTTTATAGCCATCCTTACAAAGATTTTAGTGCTCTTAAACTCTTACTTGCTTAAATGCAACAAAAGTTCAGTTGTAGTCATAGCTGTTTATTTTACAAGGCAGTTATAGGTGGATTTTGCTGCTGGTCAGGTTTGTAAAAAACACATGCTTTAACCTTAACTATTATGTTGAACAGAATAGTTTTCCTCCTTTTGGACTGTCCTTTTATGTGTTTGATCCGTTAGCACAATAACAGAAAGAAATGGTTTAATTCAGCTTTATTATGAATGGGATCTGATTCATAAATTCAGCTGAAATTGGTAAGAGCTTCATAGGAAATCCTCTTAACAAACCTCCTAAACATTTTGGTTTATTCGGTCATAATGAAAGAATTTTTTTTTTTTTTAATGTACATAATTCTAAGTTTTGAAGAATAATTACCTAAAGCTTTGGAATTTGGTTTTAATTTTGTTTAACTTACAAAATCTGTTGGCTGACTGGAGACTTCCAGTGTCATGATGAAGCCGCAAGTCTGTTCCAGTTGTATTTGCATGTGAACAATGTGAACAAAATATACAAAGCACCCTAGTTCTGGAATCAGTTAAATACCTTAACTAAATTTAAGGAAAATCTATGCATTTGACTAATTTTAACAGTGGAGCATTACCTAAGTATATTTCATTGAAGAATCAGGTAGGAAAGAGTTAACAAGTGGAATTTGTGTCCTCTTTCCAAAGTGGTTATTGCCTTAGATTACATGTGGCAAAACAATTAAAAGTCAGTGTACAGGATGGATTTCTGCGTCCTCTGAAAGACAAATAGGTTCATTTTCAATAAATGATGTGGAAGAACTTGAGCCTTTAACTTATTATTCATATTACCTGTGGTCCTGCATGTTCTGCTGCTTTGGTTTGCAGTGATACAGATGCTACCACTATCTGCAGTGCTTAATTTGCAGTTCTGCAATATAGCAAGAGACATTAAATACAAACCTTAAATATTTATTTATTTATTTATTTATTTGTCCCTACACCACACTCTGTCTTACTCCTGAGTGTTTTGCGGAGGAAAACATTTCACCAAAAAGAAGACTATTTTCACCCTTTTGCCTTTCTTCGGAAGGAGACAGAAATGAAACCTAGCTGGAGGAAAGCTCTATTGAGAGGGTGAGGAGAACAGAAAACTATTCTATTATATTGTTTGGATCAAGATATTAGTATGTGAAATCCGGTTTCACATAGACTTCAAAAACAAACAAAGACAAGTCCTTTTGAGCCTCTAGCGATGTGACTGGCTCCATAAGATCAGAGCTCAAATTTACATGGATCTGTATTAGTTCAGGTATGAAGAGTTTCATTTTGCTGATCTTTTGAAGCAAATTCCACATAGCAGCACAAGAAAGGGCTGCCACATCGGATTTGACACCCTCCAACTGTGCCTTATGCCAATGTTTTCGTTGGTTCCCTCCTTACAAAATAGCTCTTTGCCAGTTTTCTGAGGGCTCCATCCTTTCTTTCTTTTCCCTTTTTTTTTCTCCCTGTTTGAGAATGGTTTAGTTTGGGATTGTTGAAGTATGTACAGAAATAGCCATGAAGGAGGGGGAAAGGAAGAGCTGGCTTGCAATCCCCCTCTATTTTAGTTGAAAAAATAACCCTATTGGAAGGTGATCTGTTGTTTTCTTTTGGTCTGTAAACAGTTCTTACTCTGTGTGCATGGATTAGGCAAACATGGGTGTAATTGATAGCTTTACAATTTATAAGATCTGAACATGTAAAGTGTAAAATAAACCAAAGCTCAGCTCTTGGCTTATGTTGTTTCTTAGGCTCTCCCAGGCTGTGCTTGTGCATTGAGTACCTGCTTTGCCCAGTTGTTTCAAGCTTCTTCGCACTGACTTCAAGCTTCCTGTCCTCTGGGCACAAGACAGCTCAGAGACATGTGGCTGCATGCTCAGGACCTGTATTACAATCCCCTTTTCACATAAAGGACTGTAGAAATTGTCAGTGAATGCAAAAATTCCCACAGAGCTCTGGGTTAAGCCATGGCAGCGTGAGATACAGCAGAAGGCAGCCAAAGCAGCAGCAGAGTGCCCAGCACAGTCCTCGGTGCCTCTGGCTGTGCTCTGTACCACCCCCGTGTACAGTTCTTGCCCTGATGGTGCTTATGTGTTTGCTTGCTTGCAGATCACTCACAAGCAACCAACATGTGACCCACTGTACCCAGCAAATTGAATTACTGTTAAAATAACACAGCTAAGGCAACATAGAGCTCGTTCTGTATTGCTGTTGTGGCTCAAAAGCTGCTCTGAGCAAATGGTAGTAACTGACAACTCCTATATTATGCTATATATGGGCCATAACAGCCTCTTACAAGCTTATCTTTTGCAAGATGGGTAATATTCATAGTTACTCCCTCAATTCTGCAACTTTGTCAGAGATGTAGCATTTAGTTTGCAGGCATGATGCACTGTATCAAGATCAGCAGTTTTCATACTGTTTTTTAGATGCTCCTGCCACACAAGCCTCCCCTCAGTAGGTGGGAAGTGGTTTGTGATCTAAGCTTTGCGAAGAGAAACAAGCAGGGTGACTTCATGGCATTCAATGCAGGCTGTTTCTACTCCCCAGAAATGGTTGGTAAAAAAGGCCCATTTGCAATAAATGTCTTGATTTATAGGTGAGTTCATTAATGATTTAAAGTTTGGAAGGGGTGAGGTGGGTTGCACACATGTTGGCTCTTAGGTCTTCGTTTGTGAGGCTTTGAAGTTGGAGTCCATTTAGAAATTCTCTGCAAATCTTAAAAAATAACATTTCTGTGAAAACGTAACGCAAAATCTGGTGGCATATGGTTGTATTTAGGTGACTAATACTCACTTGGGGCCACCTTCTTAATTTACTGCTGGCTTCACCATTCATGAGTAATGCATCCATTCCTAGCTCATGCCAATAAAGCTTTATGCCACCACACATATAATATTTCACTACATGTCTTGCCTTCTCCATTGCTATGGCACTTAGGTGGTTTACATTTACAGATATTCACCAAAATGAATAGCCCAGCAACATTATATAACTTGTAATTAGCTTTAACAATTAAAAAGTCTAAAAGCAGACTTTGTAATGCCAAGACTCCAAAGATACTATTCTGTCAAGAAATTAATTTTTAGATTACAGTAACAGCATGTAAACATACCATACAATGGGAAGAGTTTTTTTGCAAGAAATGTTATAAAAATAAGGTTATTTTTTTCTTTTTAAAAAGGTGTAGCTGGTGAGTTGGACCATAACAAAATGGTCATTTTTCTGTCTGTTATGTTGTGAAAATTGCCAACGTTTGTTTCACCATAAATCATCCTGGGTTCCAGATATGAGCATAAACAATCCCATGAAACATTTCAGTACCTCCTTTTCCTCACATCCTGAATTTGGTTGCCTTTAACAAAAACTTCTCCAGGCTGTTTTAAGTGACTTGTACATAAGGGAGAGCCTCATCTGCCTCTGAGACTTGGTTGTCAGAATTTTTACAGATGATGTTAACTGGCACATCATCATGTTCCTGGGATGGAGACAAAGTCAAAAATAGTTTTTTGTTGTAGTGGTGTTTGGTTTTATAGTTTTTTTTCAAGTCAGCACTGGGGAGATGAGTGTTCTCTAGAATATAAATTGGAAAATCAGACTGCAGACCAAGGTATGGGAACTGGGAGCTATTTTTGCTGAGAACAGGTTCATGAGTGGAAGAAGGGGAGATTAAAGATGGCAAAGAGAAGAAACTCACTCATTGCCCATGAGCAGGGTACTCTTGCCCTGGCTCCATCAGTTCAGCATATGTAAGTGTCACTCATGATGGGGTCACAGAGTTATGCTTTCAGTTGTCTGTAAGCTGTAGGTCATATGAAGAACATCTCTTAAAGATCTGACAAAGTATTTTAGACAGAAGACATAATTTTTTAATTCTTCAAAAGACAAGTTAAATGTATTCATTGCATAAGAAATCTATAATTTAACAGCAGCTGTGCAGCAGCCTTTCCATGCTATAGTGCAGTCTACTATATTGATGATTTCAAATATTTATACCATCATCCCACATTCATGAAAAATATTTAAATTAAACATGCATGGGAACAGATGCCATTCTGTTCTGGCAAGAAAACCTAGTCATAAACTTCTGCTTATGAAATGTTATTTCACTTGACCCCTATCAGTAGGAACTCATGAAAATTAAACTGGGAAAGGAGAAATATTGTATGTAAGCTCTTCTCTCAGTGAAACCTTTGAGTGGGTATGTGAAGACAAGATGTTTCCATTAAAAGCAGAACACAGTTTGATTTGATAAGGTGAAGCTCACTGCTTTAACTTCAACTGCAAGAGTCAGTCCCCACTTAAAAGTTTCCTTTCACCTGCAGAAGACACTTGTTAAAGAAGTTTTCTAGACCAAATTGCAGCTATTCATTCCAATAGCTAATGCTTCTTTTAATTGTTAGAGATGATGAAAAGTTACTACATTTAGTTTTGTATTAAAAAGCAGAACTTTACTTTTGTTCTTGCTATACTAAAAAAATTCAGAGAGATATTGTTCCTTACTAATTCTAACTTATGTTATTAAATAGGGAAAAGAGAAAGGAAATGTCATGTAGAGATTGCAGGCTAAGGATGTCATCAGCCCCAATCTATTCAAGTAAAACTTTTACATCTCCTCATGTAGACCTAAAAGACTACATATGCATTTGACTGGCATATTTGTAGCATGGCCTGAACAAACAATTGGTTCTATCTATTGTATCTAATCTATCTTGGCATTTATACAATCCTTTGAATCCTGTTATCTGATGGAAGTTAGAAAAATAAGTAGGTGATTTCATGGTTCTCTCCACTTCTAATAGATCCTGTTTGAGATGTTAGGATTGGATTTTCTTCTTCTGGCCTTGCATTTCAGTGGTGTTAACAGATTTTATTGTGCATGTCCTCCCTTCCCCCTCCCCAGTGGATGTAAAAAATCATGGGACATACTGATACTGGGATAGTTATAACGTATGTTATTTGTCATCTTACTCCTGTTTTAATTTGCAGAAGGAAAAGGGAGAGGGGATTTCTGGACTTAGACACTTGCTCTGTTTTTCCACATGATACTGTTGTGAGAATCAGAGTTGGACTGATAGAAAGGTTTGATCATTCCTGGGGTTGAAATGGTCTCATGATACTGAGCAGTGACAATGAACCAATATTGCAAATGCATCATGCCTTACTTCTGTCCAGAGCACAGAGTTCTGCCTTGGTTTTAATGACAGTCTCATGATGAAAGGATTCTTTGGCTTGTGGAGGGAGATCTGTTAGCCCTGTGGGCACACAGCTGAGGGCAGCTCAGTATTGCAGCATTTTGGCCAAAATCATTGAGAGATGAGTCCTGAGAACATGAGGTGCAGTAGATTCCCCAGTGACAGAAACCTAAAAAAGTTATAAGGCCTTGCAGCTTGTATATTAATGAAGCTCACACTGCTGATTGGGTACAGTTTGCCTTATTTTGCTGACTCTACAGTACAATCTCTGGTAGCTTTTTTCCTCCCAATTTTTATTGATATTGTACTAGATGAAAATGTATTTTTACATCAGCAAAATTCCAGGGTTAGGAAGTCATCAGATTTCCCCCTCTACAATTTTTTCTGTGAAATATCAGAAAAGACAAAAAGCACAAGAGCTTACTGGTGATGTGACAAGAGGGTACCTTCACTTTTGTATTCAGAGTAGTGTACAAACACTGTTCCTTTCATGGCCTCTTTACTTGCCTTTGAACTTGATACCGTGTGAGTCGGAAGTAACAGCAAACCAAGATGCATGACCTGGCCTATGCAGACAAATGTTAACCCAACTCTCACCATGTCCTTAATTCTCTGCTCTTAGTCCCTGTCCTCAAAAGGCTGCATTAAAAAAAATAATACTGTGCTTCTTTGAGAACAGAAGATTTGTCAAGTTATTAAAAACCCACAGGAACAAAAGCTAATCGACTTGGGTTTAAATCTTAGCTCACTCAATGAATTGTAGCATGAGGCTTTTTTACAAGTTGCTTAATTCTGATTTTTTTTTCAGAAATATATACATGCTCACCTGTACTCTGGGAACTGAGAGAGAAGGAAATCTATTCTTGATAGCAAAGACTCAGTAACAATAGATTGCATTTCTCAGATAGGCATACTTAGTTTATAGCCAATAGCCTATTTCAGAATTTAATATATGTTTGAGCATTTGTGATGTCCTCAGATTTATATATGTATTTTAGAATGAGTAACATAAACACTCTGGGATTGTGTTCTTTTCTTTTTTTCACGTCATATTCTCCTCTGCCACTTATCTCCTATATAACTCCTCCCTCCAAAAAAAATTTTGAAAAATTACTAACTTTTGGATATTGCCAGGACAACACCATGGAACAATGAAAGGACATTTCTTGGGCATTTTGTCAACAAAACAGTCAAAGATTAGAGAATTAAAAATAATAGTTTTTTAAAAATCTACAAAAAACCTATCAGGATATCTACCTTAAGGAAATACTGACCAGAATTTTTGCATATATGATATAGTTTGCAAAGCAGGAAAGTATTTACTATAACAAACCATGCGTTTATTAGTGTCAAAGAAAGTAGACTATATTTCCCATGGACTAGTCTTGGAACATTTTTTCATCTTCTGGTTTTTGTTTTAATATGGCAACTCATATATCATTACTGTGAATTCTTTGCTTTTAAGTAGTAAGTGGATCAGTTGGACTGAATATTTCTGGCAGGTCCTGGATTGATAGTCTTAAAAGCTTATAAACCTCTGTTTACATATAGTTTACACATAGTACTGTTAGAGCACAGGCAGTGCAGCAATCCTCTCACCATAGCATAACATGGCGAAGGGAATGAGTTGCTTGGGTTCCTAGTCCAGCCATGGGCTCTCCAAAATGTGTCAGAAGGGTGATTTGCTAAAGACCACTGAATGATGGACAGGACCTGTTCTGGGACCCTCCAAAGTACTTGTAAGCAAAGCAGTTGTGGGAAAATGCCATTAAGATGCAGATAGTATCTTCCTGGCTGTTTGTATAATGGAAATTAGTGAGCTATCATAATTCTTCAGGATGGGTAAACTGACTGCAAATGTGCCCTCAGCCATACCAGTGGCAATTTGCAGTAAGTGCATTGCTTATGACAGAGTTGCTACAGGTCTCAAAAAAAGTAACTGAGGAAAGAATTGGCTTTATCTCTGGTCTTTTGATAAGTGGTATTTTACTAATATAATGTGTACACACCGATATCCTGTGAAATTCCTGCACGTCACCAGCGGTTTTTATTCATGCCCATTAAAATGCATTACAGTGAGGAGGTTGCTGAAATGTAAATTAAAGGCTACGGCGCTCATAGTTTAACAGCTGCCATGTAGATTGACAGCCTTTGTGCGCCCAGCTGGCAGTGTCAGGTTAGTGGGTCTCTAGTCACAACATTAATCAGCTTTATTAGTGCCACTAATACCAATTTGTAAGCAGACTGCAAGGATCAGACGGCCCAGCTGTCAGGCACTGCACATAGATTATTACAGGATTTCTTTTTATTGTTTAAGATTGGAATTATAATTTAATTACAGAATTTAACTATTTTTTACACCCACTGAAAACTAGCAAAGGTTTAATAAAAAAATTGCTAACTTCTTTACCCCACCATTCTACCATCTTTTCTACTTCCCGCTCCCCATCCTCCTCCCCGCCTCCACCCCAGCACGCACGGGAGAGAAAATGAATTCGCTTCACAAAACCTGTTGTAGCATATCACTTGCTGAGATGAAGAACTTCTTACACTGCAGCAACAGCTCATATTGTGCTAGTCAGGATTTCCAACTGATTTCAACAGATTTTCCTTACTGCGTTGATGTGATATACCCAGTGCCTTGAAGGACCAAGAAATAGAGGGATTGTGTTTATAATTTCCTCAAAAAAAACCTGCTAGCCGCCTGCCTGGTTCCTAGTTTCATCATAGTAATTACTAATTTTTCATCAAAATGTGTGTGTAAACTTCACTAATCTGAGGACTTTACTAAATTAGGGTCATGTTGTACAGTAAAATCTGATTCAAGAAAAGCAGAGCAAATATAAATACATGGACGTCTCTTAAAACTTCCTCTTCTTTTTTGGCATGGGACCTCTTGTCCTTATTACATTACACATCAGTTTCAACTCAGTTTTAATTAATGATTTTAAATTAGGCTAAGAGGATATTAGCTTGCAAAGCCTAGCAATGAAGAATGGATGTTGTGGCTCAGACACAACCTTCCAAAATCTCTGCAGCTCACATCTTATAACACTTTCATGTCGGTCATACAGATTACATTTCCTGCAACACTAAAGCAGCTTTTCTAGTGGGTCAGAAACATGATAGGTTTATCCTTCAGTGTGGCCTGAAAATATACTGAGGAGGGGAAAAAGCCTTTAACATCTTCTTAGAGCATGGAAAGAGGGAAACTTAAAGATAAAATTTCAGAGACTTAGAAGACTTATGCAGGAGATATTTTCAACAAGTGTTACAGAGATGTTCTGATACCCCAAAATGCAGGGTAAATGGAATTTCAGCTGAGAGGTCTCTGACCCCAACAGTCTCCTACCTGTACCTGTTGTGTGGCCCACACAACAGAAGGGTCCTTGCCCCCTGTGTTGCCCTACCAGGACTGCTGCAGAAATGGACAGGCTCTGCAGGGCTGTGGCTTTTGTGCTACTGGCTGTCCTCTGTGGTAGGGCAAGTCTCGTGTTCCAAATGGAAAGCCAATGAGATAGGCTATTTCTTGTTTTGCTGGATTTCTATATATCTCAGAAAGCACTGAAACATATGTGAAGTGGCCAGATGCAGCTGATATACATATCTGATAGAACACTCGGTTTATATTGCCATTGCTGGGCAGGAGCAGAAATACAGTTTCTCTTTAGGAAGATTCTGGTTTTAATATATGAATCCTGACAGCCAAATCTAATCCCATATTTTTCAACCCAAGTGCCACAATTATGAAGCTATTAAGAAGGGGAAAAAAAGGGGGGGACAAATTTAAGATTTATTTTAAATTTTTGATTTGTAAGGAGGCATTTTGGGCAATTTCTGCTTCTGAGATATCAGGCCCAGATGGCAAGTACAGTGGAAAATACAGGAGAACAGTTTTTAAACACAAGGTAAGAAAAGAACCTGTTACATGCAAAGACTAAAAAATTGAAAGCTTCCCATGATGAACAGTAACAGTGACCTAATGGACTTCAGATGACCAGAACAATAAGAAGATGGCCAACAATTGCTGCCCTGTTACATAACAGAGGCAAGTTATTAGCAGATGAAGTTGCAAAGATACAGTGCTTACTGCTCTCTGGCAGAAAGCCACATCTTCACTAAAAGAGTCAACTTGGCCCCTGTTGCCGTAAGTAATCCAGGGACACAAGGGTAACACCTCATCTTTCAATAAATAAAATCTGGGGAGTACTTAAAAAGGGTCTGCTTATGGATGCTTTTGTTAATTTACAGATGGTGGGGAAAATACTAGACTGCTGGAAAAAGGAAGCCTACTGTATACATTTAAAGAAGGAAAAAAATAATTGAGGCAGTGCAGCTTAATTTCTTCAGAAAATACTGGAACAAGACATTAGGAGATAATGTAAGCAAGCAAAGGCCACAGACTTATCAATAGCAAATAATATCAAATATGTCCAACTTCCTTCTGTAACAGAACAATATACCTTTTTAACAGGAGGGAAATTACATTCATTGTGTCTATTGATTTGTGGGTTTGATGCTGTTTTACAGTGTTTTCTTATAAGTAAACTAGAGAAGTATATTTCTGATAAAACCGCTGTGAATGGGGTGCCACTTTGACTGGAAAACTGTAACTACGGGTTGGAGGGACCAGAGGAGACCAGGCAAAATGGTCACAGATAGAGAAAATTTGGTATGGAAGAGAAGAATGAATGGAAGTTTTGTCTATGAAAGAGAGGATTGAGGGAAGGCAAAGTAATCTTTAAAAACATAAAAGGGAGCAAATAAACTGTTTATCTTGCATAATACAAAGTAATACACTCAGATTGTAAAGTGAGGTTAGTCATTAGAAAAACCCTGACTTTATAATGGCAAGAATTGTCAAGGCTTCCCGGGAAGATTAGGGAGCCTTTGGTATTGGAAGCCTTTGCAAACAAGTTGGGTGAGCATCTGTCAAAATGACGCAAGCATTGCTGATCTTGTTTTTGGACAGAGGTGAGCTAGATTTCTCTGGAGGCCTCTTCCAGCTGCCTTCTCCTATAAAATTTGATTCTGTAACATCAGCAACATAATGCATGAGTTGGCTGTGGGCCTTGCCTTGCCGATATCATCAGCAAGTGCTACTTGGTGGAAAATAGCACAGGTTGTCTCGGGGCCAAGAAGGCAGTGCACTCCCTGCCGTGCCCCGGGGACCTGATCCACTTGGCGTCTGGCTGCTCCCAGCCCTGCTCCAGCTTATTTACCTGTGAGTCCTTCTCACAGCAGCTCTCAGCTGGAGGATCAGGGCGTCTCCATGCCAAACCTTGAGTAAGGAAGAAGGATGCACCTGGACAGCATGCTTGGCTCGTCAGTATAGGCAGCATTTCAGAAAGGCATCCTAATGACCCGAGGTGGGCTCTGGGTAGTGGGTCCACAATGATGACAGCAGAAGAGATGGCCCACTCTATACCCAGAGTATAGAAATACTACTGCTGTCCTTACTGGAATAGAGGCTAATAAATCACCTAGAAATTGTGCAGGATCACATACAAGTGCAGCTCTAGCAATGAAAGTACAGGATTCAAAAACCTGAAAGTATTAAGAGGTTAAACCTGTAAAGGCTGCAGAGTTTCTCTGTAAACTAGTCAGGCTGAATGAAAGGTCATCACATTTTCACAAGCTCCTCTTGCTAAAGAGTGCTTCTGCCAAGTTTTCTTTTTAGTTTAAGTATTTACAGATAACTTCTCAAACTCAAAAACCTCATTCTAAAATAAAAGTTTAGATCATTAAGCGTGCACGTTCAATATTTGATGGACTTAAATATTTTATAGAAATCTTGAGGAAACAGAGGAAAGTTACTGGAACATATATGTTCTGATTATAATCCCTCTAGAAATTTGATGGGTTTATTAACCTTACGGAAGCTCAGATAAGTTGAGCGTTTTAATTAAATGTAAACAACTTTCTAATAACAACCTTGACGTCTCTTCCCAGAGAGTGATCCTAGAGGCCCAGTGCACTTAGAAATACCAAGGAGTTGCATTACAACCTGCTGAGACACTGCTGTACTGTCAAAATGATGTGGCAGTGAGCGCATTTTGAACAGTCCTTACCCGATGTTCTGAGTCTGTCAGCTTTAAAAATGTATTGTTTCCTTCCAGTTTTATTAGTTCTTCATCTCTGTGTAAAGGGTAAACTTTCCAAAGACTAGAAATTTAATTCAAAGTTTCAAACTTGTTCTGAATTCAGCAGATATGAATAGAACAGAGACATTTTGGCTACCTGTATTTGTGGGGTTTATGCAGTGATGGTCCTGACATTCTCAGGTGCACTGAGGAGAGTCCCAGGGGCTGCTCAGAGTCATTTTATATTTTCTTTCATCACAGTTTTCAGAAGTTATGATCATGCCCAGCATGTATTTCTCTGCAGTCAGGGAGACCAGGATGTGGAAAATCTTTGGTCAGCAGTAGAGGTATAAGTCAGAAGTTAATCTGTTTCTGCTGGTGAAGTCACCCTGCACATCTTGCACAGCTGCTGCAGACAACTTGTCATGGCAAGGATATGGGAGTGAAGGTTGGCATGTCCTTCCCTTACTTTCATATATGGCTTTCACTATCTAAGAGAGTAGAGGGTTAGTGCACAGTTATCTTATAGCTCTTGTTTAGGGTTTTTCTGAGCGAAGAGTTGGTCCTTTCTGAGTCATGAACCTGCCTATTGCTTCTGTTCTTTAAATGCTCTATTGCCTATTCTTGACTTGCTTCCTTTGGGCCAGTGAGAAATTGTATCAACAAGCATACTTATCATGAAGTAAGAAATAGATTTTATGCATCTTTGCTAGAAACTGAGAGGGGTCAGTTATGTACATACATACTATATGTAGTTTTGTACTAACATGCATGATATGTTCAGTGCTTATCATGAGTAGCTGAGGCAGTTCAAGGTTTGCTTATCAACAAACAAGGGGGAGTAATGGAAGTGGAGAGATTTGTTCATTCAGACAAAGAAAAAAAAAGGTTCAAAATACCCCCAAAAAGCTTGCAGTCAAGCCATCAAGCAACAGCAAGGCTGCCTCTCTGTAAATGGGGGCAGCCCTTCTGACAGTCAGAGACTGGGGTCCTGCTCTTTAAAACTGGTAGGAGAGACCTGTGAAGAGCAGGCAAGAAGCAGGTCAGTGAAGCAATTCCCACAGGCTGAGAGCTTCAGGACAAAGCATATTGATCCTCTCCTCTGTGCTGAGGGGAAAGCCCCAGGGAGCAAGAAAGCAGCATGAAGATGGAAACTACTGTTACTTGCTATTTTCATCTGTCTCTGCATTTGGAAAAAAACTCAGCACTATTTCTCAATGAAAATGGGTTCATTCCTTTACAGAAATCAAGTCAGGGATAGGAAATATTAGTTGGGGAAAAGCTGAGGAAGAATTATTCCTGCAGAGAAGAGGGATGAAAGTCAGCAGGGAAGTGGAGGAGAGTGAAGCTCATTTTGCTCTCCATGTTTATGCCAAAGACCTGGTCTCTGGAGTCCCTTCTGTCCCAGCAATGACATGCCCATCGTTGGACCCAGCTCAAGAAGATGCTCATTTGCTACTTGTGTGTGTGTGTAAAAGGCTGTCCTGAAGTAGGTCATAACTGTGAGTTGGGAAGGGCTGAGCACCACAACAGAGATCCTGTCTTGTGGGAACCATACAAAGACTTGAGGTTATTTTAGAGAAGAAAAAATTCTACCTAGGGAGCTAGCATTCTAGTCAGGTTCCTTTTAAATGTCAGCTGCTCTGTGTGTTACTACAGTGAAGCTCAGTCTGCAATAACTGGCATTTATCAAGGCAATCTGTTTATTTTTTTTTAACATCTCATTTATGGCAGTTTTAAGTTCTTTACATTGGACTGTAGAAAATCCTCTTACAGATTCAGAAATGATCCCCCATATATTTATATAAACAAAGCTTAGGAATGGGAAATCTAAATTGTTAATCACTTGTGCTGTTTTCTCCATGGAAATATCAAGCAGCTTTCCTTTGAGAGGGTAAAATACCCTCTTTGCACTCCATACAAAAAGGTTTTCTTTGTTACACCTGCCAGCATGAAAAAGGATTAATTTTAACAGAGCTTAACCTAGCCATCTAGGGGAAGCCGTTTAAATGACTCCATGTCTTGGTTGCTTTTAATGGCACTGCTCTGGTGACTTCATTTAGTTTTGCAAAATAGAAGAAATTTTTTTGACCTATGCCACTCAAATTTGTTGAATTTCATCTCAATTGGTACAGATAATACAGGCAAGCCTTGCCTGTACCTCACTGTGAAAAATGCATACCTATTTCTTCAGAATTTTTTTCAAGAGCATTCATCAGGGAGAGCAAATAAAAAGTGCACCTTTTTTAGCATTAGGTCACTTTATAAGGCAATTAATCCAGTTTTTGGTGAACATTTACAGAACTCTTTCAGACTGTGTTATATAGTAAGCAGAAATTGGTGAGTGTTTTCTCTGGGTTGGATTATGGGCATTTCCTTCTCTTTTAAGCAATTTTAAAATGAACTTGTCTCTTGTAAGATAGGCAGACCTAGAATTTCTTCTCAAAGGGACTGGAAAGAAAAACGTTAATTAAAGCAGGAGTTAACAATAGACATATAGTGGCTTTTTATTGTCTTGACACCTTCTGTAGCCATTACCAGAGTGAAGGAAATGCACAGGGCTACAACGAGCATCGGTGTCACACATCCAAATTTAAAGAACTTGCTTATCAGAGTATCAGGCTGTGGAAACCCTCGAGGAGGAGGTGCTGCAGGCCTGCACACTGAGAACTCTGTAGTGAGAACTGGCCTGGAGCTGCTCACTTGCACGAGGCCACAGGGACATGGGACATGTGCATCTGTAAGGCTGGTACAGAGCCACAAACAGGAAAATCATGGGACAATTGGCTTTTTTAGTTTTTGTGATTTTACTGCCTTTAATGTGCTGGTAAATCTGTCAGCACAGATAATGGATTTTCAGTTTTCACTTCTGTGAGTAGGTCTTTGGGAAAGAAATTGTGGACAAACGATACTGCAGTGGTCACAAAAATCAGAGAGAAATGCAATCTCTTCAGTTCTCCAGTACTGAGGCAGAGTAAACAGCTCTTAAACCGTCCCTCTTGCATACTTCATAAAAAAATGCATCAATTTCAACAAAATAAGTGTTCCCCACTGAAAATTATTCAAACTTTTAGGATTAGCCGAAGTATCTTAAGCACAATAGGCTTGTCTAATTGCTGACATAATTTAAATATTTGAATTGAGCTGCTGCAGGCAGTATTCAATAAGAAAGCCAGAACAGTGAAGGTTTTTTTTTCTTAGTATCCTTCTTACTCTCTTCTTTTCTTTATTCTTGGTGTTAGCAGTGGTAGCGAATAGCTTATTTAAAATTTGCTTTAACCTATTTATAATGAACAACCTCACTAAGCTGAAAAGTAAATTTGTACAAAGGTCCAGGTGACATCAGCTTCTGCAAATACACTGGAGCAGATCAGTGAACAGGAAGTAATTAGACCTTTTAAGGGAAATAAATCTCACCATTTAATGGAACAAGCAAAAAGTTCCCTATTTTAGTGTTGATTTCTTGTAAAGAAATATTTTGTATCATAAAATATCCTCACTGAATTTAAGATTTGAAATCAAATTTTTATAATTTTGGACTTTGTCTTTGTGAAATCCCTTGAACTTTTAGAAACATGTCACTTTGAAATGAAGTTCCCTGAGATACAAAAATTTTAGTTCAGCTTAAATATAAAAAAAGGAATTTCCAGAAACTGTTAGTCCTTCCTCTACTACTAACAAACTATTTTAGCTCTATTATTTTGTTTCCTAGATATATATTTGCACATAAAACACTACACAATAAAGATTTCCAAAATCAATAGAAAATTGTAACTTGCCTTTTTGAAGGATTAAATCTTCACGGGTGCCGTATGTTCTTTCTCTTAACATTATAGAATCATTGTTTCTAAAATTACCACAGCAATTTAACTTTTCCCCTTTTATTTCTGTGAAAGTGATGGGAGAGAAACTGCCTCTAGCAATAGTCCTGTGCTTCCTGCCAGTGTTGACTTAGCAGTTATTTGGAAGAAACTGTAGACAAGCTCTGTGAACCTGCTGTTGTATCAATTGCAGCCATGGGTTGGGAGGTGTTTCTGTAGTGAAGATGTGTGACCATCACCAGCTCTGTGACTGTAGCACGAGACCTGTTAGGTTGTAGTGAAACCTCAAGACTTTCCTAGATCTTCCTTTTGTAGCCTGTGGGATTGAAGGATCTCTTTTTTTGCCATGCCAGGCTTTGCAAGTCTGCTTAGCACACAGCCATTAGGAGAATAGCTGCCCCAGCCACATTATTTATAAATCTGGATAAACTCTGTAGCTGAATATTTTTAGCAGTAGGTTTCGGAAGCCAGGAAAGCACACACCAGTCTAAAAAGACAGTCTAAGCATTTAATGTGGTATTTGATTTAATTTAGATTAAGCCCCTTGAAAAAAGGTTATATCTACAGATTGATAAGGATTTGATCTGTACAGATCCAATGGGTCCGTGGAACAATAAGTGCAACTGTATTGCACTTAAATATGATCTGCTTTAAATGGATCATCAAGTGTAAATTATTTATTATGGAGGAGTACCAATGTTAGCTGAAGATGCCACTCTTCCCTGTGACACTGCTGCTGTGTGATTTCTAGGCAGGAAGAAACAGAAAGCTCCTTGCCATTGCCTATGTAGGAGATGTGCTTTTATTTTTTTCTCACTTGGGATAGAGTAAAATATTCATATAACAAATATTAAGGCACAAAACATAGATTGTTTAACTGGTGGCACCAGATTTTGCCCTAAGAGTAAGCAACTTCAAAGGAGGTGCTGCTAACTTTTAGCTGCATTTTTCTAGGGTGACCTCTTAAGTTTTCTTGCATTTCTTGACTGAATTTTGTGATAAAGTGAGAATTTGCAAGCATCTCTTTGGTTATATAAACTATATTAACTTTAGTTTTTGGAAAGTGAAGTAAATCCCATAAATAATCTAGTAATTTTATTTACAACTTTCTGAAACCATCTACTACTTAATTATATATTATAATTAGTGTTTCTGTAAGAGTACTTTGCTTTATTCTTTTCAATCCTCTTCACATCCATTTATTCTCCTACACTGGCATATTGAATTTTATATGACGGGAAATGTTGATCTCAAGGTGATCTTGAGCATGACACAGGGGTCAAGATGAATAAAAGACTTCATCTGGAAAGGAGGTGACACAATGGTAGTCAGGAAATTAGCTTTTTCTTTTTCCTGAGTTTTCATCTGTTCAACACTGATTGTTACTAGAGCAGAAACAGGAATATGACCCCACCTTAGGTAAATTTCTAAGGTTAGTACATGAAGGATGAAAGCTGCTCTGATGTGATGGTGCTGGAGAACTTGCAATGAATTACCATAAATCATGGTCTTTTTGTAGTCATTTAAGTAGAGGAATGGGGTTTAGCATATTTCATCCTTTAAATCTTCCCTATGTAGGTATTACTGATACCTGTGGCCACTGTGCCTCAGATTGCTGTGCTGTTGCTGCATATTTTTAGGTGCAGTGAAGCATTTTAGCCTCTCTGAAAGAGCCTTGGACAATAATTTCAGAGGTCCATGTATTTTGAGAACATGACTAGCCAAGTAAAGTGTGCGCTGAAGAACCCAAGTGTGGTGTAATGAATGTATTTGTAGTCTGACAACAACTTGTCAATACATCCAAAATTCCAAAAACCATGTTTTGCTCTCACCTCTGGGAGAATCTCAGTGCAGTGAAAAGAGCATGTTCATTTTGGGGGTTTTGTTGAGGTTTATTTTTCTATTATTACTTCCCCTCTGTCATTTAGTTTTCTGGAAAATAAGGAAAGTCCTGGACATGAGACAAACTTTTTTTTCTATGGTTCTGAAGAATAACCTAATGTAAAGCTGTTTGATAATAGAAAAATATATTCAGTCTTCCATCCTATTTCATAGTTATTTAACCCCTCTTGCAAGGTCAGCAGAACATTACAGATGAGCTGTTCAGTGAAGCTTCTGTTTACCCACAGGCTTCAGTAGCATATGAGCAGGGTAAATTGCTTTTCTGTGAATACATCTTACATATGAGTTCAGGAGTGGCAAAAAGTAACTGGATCTTCCTATCCATCACCAGTCTGAGTCTGTCCTTTCTGCATTCCAGCCAGGGATGTGCCAGTCTGTGTAAGTTCTGTGGCACTGATGCTCACTCCCTGGCAAGGTCTCTAATATACCCCAGCCTGCAGGAGGGCATCAGTATTGGCTTCAGGTGCTTTACGTGCCTGCTTCGTGCCCTCTGGGTATTCCTGTAATTCCTGTGTCCTCTGGGTATTCCTGTAAAACAGCTGGCACTGATGATGGTTGGGAGGGCTTCCCTTCTCCTATTTGTCTTGCTTCTTGAAATGTGTTTTAAATTAGTCAGGGCAGAGAGAGTTTGAAATCTGTGATTCTCCACTTGTACACTGGATTTGTTCTGTCCAGTTGAGCTGATCAGCTTCTCATCTCCCACAGATGAGATCCCACAAATTAATTTCCTTTCCTAATAGCATATTCAACCCTTTTGAGCAGCACCACATCATAGAATCATAGAATTATTAAGGTTGGAAAAGACCTCTAAGATATCATGGTGTCAGTAAGATCTTGTAAGGTCCAAACTGTGATAAAACTTTGAAGAATTGAAGTTAGTGCCCTAACTTCATGGGACAGATATATGTGATTTGCTTGATTAATGCAGTTTGTGACAATAACAGATTAATGTTTTTGTAATCATCTGTTTAAACTGCCTTACAGATTTTCATACTGCATTCAGTGCACTCTCAACCGTTGTCAGTTTTCTTCATTGCTGTCCTTTAGGAATAAAAGATACATATCAACAAAGTATATTAAGTAAGTTTTGCTTTGGGAGTTTGAGTTTATGTAACCTGGTTACAGTTTTCCTGTAAACAAATCCTTTTAAATATTACCTTATAGTAATTCTATAATAGGACAACAAATAACATATAGCAGGGCCTGACCTATAATTATTTACACTTCAGGTGCTTAACAAATGAGATACAGAGCATCTCCCTGACAAATGTTTACCCTCTTCTTTTCCTTGGGATGATGACAAAGGTTTTCTATCCCTGGCTGATGACAGATGAAGAATTTGGAAAGTCCCTATCTCCCATCTGGGAAAGGCAATTGCAAGCTCAGTTGGCTTCTTTTCGTTTCTAGGAACAAGTGAATCAAGGCAGGGATTTGGAGGATTCCTGCTTAATCCTTTTCTCAGAGATTCTTTTCTCCTTTTCCTTTGGTTTTGACCCCAGAGGGCTGACCTGTACATTTTATCTTGTATCTAATCTAAGAATCAGAAACACCATCTCTGCTTCCCTGCTACCCTACATTTCTGCAGTGACAAACTAGGAGGGAGGGAAGGAAGGGAGAGATAAAAAATGCTCTTCTAGCCCTCGGTGATGCTCAGGTCAAGTTCTGAAGACTGATGATCCTTTGCAATCATTATCCTGATTGCTGTGGTTTATCTGCAGGGGGGCTTCTTTTCTTTCCTCTCACATCAGGCTGTGTGACAATTGAGGGGAAAAAAAAAAAAAAAGGAAAGAAATAAGAGAAAGGAAGATAAAACACCCCACCAGAAAGCATCTCCAAGATTAGATGCTTGCCTGTGAGATGTAGGCTGAAATGCTTATCCATGCTTTTGTGATTAGCAGGCTGGATTATTACGTAACCCTGCATCACCGGGTCTCCCCGCTTCAACTCTCGCTCAACCCTCTTTGCTTCAAGTTGCCGCTGCAATGGAAAGGCCGTGGCGAAATCTCGACTCTAATATCCTTATGTTGACTTAAGCAAGGCTTTACATGGCCTTGGTTCATCTTACAGCCCTGATCTGACTTCATCCTGCTCTCTAGGGATGTCAGTGTGTTCTGCTAAAGCTGCTATGGATTAGATCACACAGCTTGTGAATGAGCATTTCCTTGTTGGAGACTCAGATGGAAAGCTCCCTCTAGGAAGCACTGAGGTTTTTCTACAGCTGAAATCAATGGTAAAGCTCTCACTGATTCCAAAGGAATTAGGATAGGACTCAATAAATTGATTTTTCCATAGATATTAATCAAATTCTACAATTCACATGGTGCCTTACTTGTCTATTTTTTTTTGTTAAATTTAAAACACATTTGAAGTGTGAGTGCAGTCTCAGAATGACAGCTATTAACAATCCAGTTCAGACTCCATTGAAACCAAAGGGAAATTTTCATTTACTTCCGTGGGATTTGAATCAGGCTCTGAAATAATATTTTGACTGTCTTCTTCCCTAACCTTTTGCATACTGTTGAGTATTAGAATCAAGTCCTTCTTTGCCTTCTTCACTCTAGTGGTTTTCATTGCTGTAAGTTCTTCAAGTAATCTATCTCATCATAACATACTTCTTGTTTTAATCACCCAGCAACAGCCCACACCCTGCTCAGACACACAAACGCACTCATCACCTTCCCCATGTCCCATCAATGCAAAAACATTGATATGCCCAAACTGTCTTTATGTAACTCAAGTATACAGCCTGTTCCTGCACAGCATGCCAGAGAGAGAGAGCAGACCCAACTAATTGCCTGAGGGGACTGATAAATAAGGATGTGTTCCTACTTCCACTATCAGGTGTCACTACTAATGGATTGGGAAGGGATCAGGTGGGTAAAGGATCCCCCTTTTGGAAGAAATTTCTTCAGCTAAATTTGCTTTTTGTGTTGTCAGATCCAAACCAGGGAGAAACCATCCACCAACCTCAGACAAGGTATAACAATGCCTTTAGCCAAACACAGGATGGGGAACTTAGACAGCAGTTTTACAGAAAATTGTTGTACTTGTGGATGAAAAATGGAATATGAGTCAGTAATATGGTACTAAAGAACCCTTCCTTGGTCCAAGAAGAAAAAAGACAAATATCTGAGCAGGAATGAATCTGATCTCTGTACTGGGAAGAGCCCATGCTATTAATAAAGTAGAAATACGGATAAATATGATTTATTGTGGAAACACAAGATGGCATTTATAGAGGGATTTTATCTCACAGATTTGTTGGAGGCTTGTGTAAACGAATTAAATACAGACAAATGAAAACCTCTGCAGTGGAGCTGATAAGGGTATATTTTTAATTTCTAGCAAGTTTCTCCAAACAATTTCTGCTTGATGGCTTTTCATAGAATCATCAATTGTTTAGGTTGGAAAAGACCTTTAAGACTGAGTCCAGCCATTCAGCCAGCACTGCCAAGTCCACTACCAAACCATGTCCAAAGTCTGCCCTCCAGAAGTCCAAGCTTGCAATTTCTGCTGACCCAACTCTTTACTTCTTCATGAACCAAAAACTGTATAATTTTGTGATTGCTGTGCTCAAGACAGCCTCCAGTCATCACATTACTCACCAGTCCTTCTCTGTTCACTAACTACAGGCCCAGCAGGGCACCTCCCCTGGCTGTCCCCAAACTCCAGGAACCTCCTAGGCTGTTTCCTTCTGCCAGGCTGTATTTGTAGAAGACACCTGGTAAGAAAGAAACAGCTATCATAAAACAAGAGGGACAATCCTTTTAGGGGTTAATAACTAGATAAAAGATGGGGGGAAAATAAGTGGGAATAAACGGTCAGCTTGCTTGGTAAGGGGAACTTAGTAGTATCCAGCTGGTAACTGTGCTGTTCAACATATTCATAAATGAACTTAGATACTAAATTGAATAATGAGAGCATTTGGTGATAGAAAATTATTCTGGAAATCAAACTTAAGCATAAAGAGTTGCAGAAGAATCTCACAGGAGTGAGTGACAGCATGCTAGAGTGGCAGATGAAATTTACTGTCAATAGAAGAAAAGGAAAATGTAGATGGGGAAACAAGTATAATGCACACAAGAATAAAATTACAACAGACATGGCAAATTTCATTTACAGAGAGTAAAGCCACATTTTGGATTTGGAGTGCCTTTAGTTAAAGAAATTGTCTCTGGTTCAGAGACTTTAGAAATCATGGTATGTGGAGAAGACTCAATGTGCTGGCTCTCATTTTAATAGCAAAAAAGTTTACTTTAATCAGTATACAGCACAAAGACACAAAGGACACTTTTAGCTGTATTTTGAGTTAATGCAGCTTCAGCCACATGTTGTGTTCAGGTTGAGGCACTGCCTTTGAACAAAGAAGTGGTTTCATTGGAATGAGTCCCAGGGAGAAAAAACAGGATGATTTAAGCTCTAGATAAAATGCTGATCTAACAAAGACAAGAACATATTATCATGGTAGCAGAAATTCTTCTAGAGTGGTGGGGATATTTTAAAACATTTATTATTATTATTATTATTATTATGACAAAGAGGGAATTGGTATCCACCTAAGCAACAGATCCTGGGCCTTTGGCTCCTGTGCAGCTTGTTAGTCAGCAGCTTGTGTGGATGTACCTAGCAAAAATTGTTCTCCTTCAACACTCAAGTAGCTCCTGCAGCTTTGGTATAATGTCTCCCATCTCCAGAGATGAAGCATTACCTGCTGTATATTTTGTCCCTTGAATTAGCCTTTTGTCTGGTGAAGTCTTCAGATCCAACTCCCACCATGACAGAGATGTGCTGCGTCTTCACTTTTTTCAGTAAAATTTAGGAGTTCATTTAGAGTTCATGAATTCTTGCCCAGGAGTTATCAGAAGCAGTAGATGTGTGACCAACCTCCTGGATATCTGTATTCTAGTGTAACTAAGTATTTTAGGTATTTTCTAAATCTATTATTTTCAAGGTCATCTCCTTAGTTTTTGTCCTATTTGACACAGACTTGAACAAAATACTTTGTCCTCAGTTGTCTGGTTCCAGATGGTGTCTGTAAAGAATTTCACCTCTGTGAGGTGCATACCTATGGTGCCAAATACTGCCTCTTGTGCACTGTGTTAACTGATGAAATTATAAAGTTAAAGAAATAATTAAAGAATAATACCATTATTAAAATTAGTTCTTCACATCCAGTTTGATAAGAATCCACTTATAACTAAAAAAAGAGGCCCCTTTATAACTAAAGAAAGAGGCAGACCAGGTTGGTTTCTTTGTATTTTCAACACAAAAGGTTGAGCTGTTTCATCTCAAAGTTAAACTAGAAAGTACAGGAAAGAGCTATATTAATATACGCATAAGACTATGGGATAATTCAGTTTCTATTTGAAAATGTTTTTGAATTGAGACTAAAAATGAACCTAACCAAACCTCAAATCTGAATTTTATGAGGAGGTGAAGAACATAAAGGAGGACAAGTCTGAACTGAAGACCAATAGCATTTGTTCAGTTTTCCCCAGACATCGTAGTAAACATGATGCTGCTTTCTAAGCTCAGTGTGGTGCAAATGCAAAAGATGTGTTGTGTCACATTTTGATTTTAACTCTGTGAAATACTTTTCAGTTTTTATGAGTTTGTAAACACACTGTTACTTAATAACACATCATGGCTTAATTTGACTGTTAAAGCAAAATTTCAAAATGCTAATAAAAGTAAAGTATACTCTTAATTTTCCTCTCCCTTTCCTGAGCATGAAACAAAACTGAGGTATCTTAATGCCATACAGGTTTCTTGAGTTCACTGTTTTTCATTCTCTAAAAGAATGTTTGGCTTCTGTTGTTATCAAAATTTTTTAGAGGCTTAGTGGAACTGGTTGTGATTTATCCTGGGAGGGCTGCAGCAGCAATGCAAACTGCTGTAGCAACCTGCCAGAAAGAAGCCACATCTAGGCCCAGTATGGATTTCTATAGGCAAGAAGAAAAACTGCTGTGTGAAAACTGCCTCTGAGATAATGTATAGAATATCCCAGCACAGAGCTCTGCAAACCCAGAGAGCTGAGCTTGGTCCACTTGCTCATGAGTGGAGCATGAACAGCCAGTCCATTGCTTAAACCTACAGAGCAGATATTGAATAAAATTATCTTTGTTAAAATGATTGTGTTGTTCTAAGTGAAATATTTGTAGACAGTGTTATCTTGTAACAGCTTTCTGTAAATAAAATGAGGCAAAGTTAACTTTTCCCCCATGTGAAAAAATCTCCCAAATTCCCCAGGACTTGTTAGTTGCTGCAAAATGAGCAGCACTGCACAGATAAAATGCCCATCATCTAGAAATCCAAACTGTTTTAATTGAGGATGTGATTTGCATATGGCAGATGAAATTCTGCTGTGAATTCCTGCCATGGAGAGAGGGATGAGGAGCTGCTGGCCATACCTCTGAGGGCAGGGTCTGGCCCAGTACCTTTATGAAAGAAATCTGATTTGTATGTTTCTTCTCTCTGCAGAGATCAAAGACAGTTTACTCAGCTAAATAGTGCGGGCTAGTGTAGATTTATGGAACCAATTTAGAGAATTAATAAACCACACCATAAATCTTGTTAAGGTCACACTGTATGTGATTGTGCCTATATGCAGACATGGAAATTTGGTATCCTTCCAAGTGAGAAGACTAGCTTTCTTGAGCTTAGTTACAGTAAGTAATTAAATTCATGCCCCTTAAATAATGGATCATTGAGGAGAGTGTTGTTGGTTGTTTGGGGTTTTTTTTTAACAGAGATTTTTAAATTATGTGCCCAACCCTTCAAAGTACAGAGCACTTTCAACTGCCTTGTACTTTGGAGGGAGCTGAAAATGCTTTGCATCTTGCAGAATCAAGGCCTTCAAGTGGGTCTGAATCAAACACCTATGAACTTCGAAAATACTTTGTCTGAATGCAAATGCTAAATCTTCAAACCTGTTTTTAATACAAACCAATATTTACAGTTTGCATGGTCCTAAAATGTAGTAGCTAGCAAATATAGTCTGTATAATAGATTGAAGGAACATGAATAAAAAGAATCATCTCGTGAATAGAAAGGTTTAAAATAGATGATATAAAAATAGCTTGTTACTTAGGAAATTTTCACATCCTTAAATCTTACAGAGAGACTGAGACTTGATCTTCAGGGGTTTGTTTTGTTTGTTTTAATTCCCCTTAGGTCAAGCCCTGCCCTGATAAGTAATCCATTCTCTCTGCTGTACAGATATAAATCTGCTTTTACACAGCTTTTGGCCCACTAATTCCCTATAATTGACCTTTGAGGTTTTCTAAATATTCATAGTTTTGCCATGCAAAAAAGACACAGTTTCCTCCTCAAATTTCAGTTAAGGTGCATATATATATTTTTTATTATTATTTTAATTTGGATGTGTGAGGAAAGGTCAGGGATATGACTGTAGGCCCAACCTTTCCTTATCCCTAGGAACGTGTGAACCATTTTTAGCCATGTTTAACACAAGGCAAGAGGAATGAATGTTTCAAGTCTCAAAGACGTGGGGTGTCTGCCAGCAGACCACCTGCTTTGTTTTTGTTGCTGTGTGTTTCCCCTTGTCCAGCTCCCACGGGAGCTGATGTGCTATTTCAAGTCAGTGATGGGACACAGAGGTGTTTAGCATCAAGGTGGAGGTGCAGGGACAAGCGGGAGGGCAGGAAGGACTGAGTGTGGAAAGAGGTTCTGATCTATGGATCAAATTCATCAGAAAATGGGAGTGGGCAAATCTGCTGTTCCAGAACAACCTCTCTGTATTCTTGGTCTGTGTGTCAGCATTGGTGGTGAGGTTGCCATAGCTGTGGAAAGCCTGTGAAGTTGTTTTTTCATTAATCAGGAAGCAGCAAAGCTGAGACTGAACGTGTTGCATTAACAGTGGTACTGCATCTCATCCTAGTGACAGGGTTGGCCAAGTTCTTTTAAAATACATGTGTAAAAAAAATGTAATCCCCTCTATAGCACCATCTCAATTTTTATATCCCGCCTGAGAGAACAGTCTCCCTCCAACAAGTCATTTCTAGCTCCGGCTCTTGGTTTGAAATGCTGCTTTGAATATGACATGAAAGAGATATGATAGTGTGTAGGAAGAGGAGGAAATACAGTGGGAGGAGAGAGACAGCAGCGTAGCTGTATTGTCATCTGTCTTGATTATTGTTCCAAAAAAACCCCCTGTGTGTAGTCACCTGCTCTGATGTCATTTAGTCGGAAGACCTAGAGGTCTTGGCCCTGCTGAGTGAGGTTGCAGGGGTAGTTTTTCAGAGGATTTTTCTCCCCTCTTCTCTCAGCCTGGCTGTGTGAGGTGAATTCTGCTAGGCCGGTTGCGGTTGCAAGCTCAGACTGTGAGCCACAAGGAAGGGTAAATATCTGAGAAGTCCCTAAAGCCATTCAGGTGGCTTTCAGGCTCTTGGAAGGATCCCTTCCCCCAGAGTGGCATTGCCTGTGCAGCACAGCAGTCCCTGCTCCCAGAGCTAACCAATGTTTACAGAGTTAGGGGACTAAGATGCTAAAGACATCTAAGACCTGTTGAGGGCATTTCATCTGTCTGCCCAGTTGCATATTAATAGGGTGCACTGTAAACCAAGTCTTGCAGCTGAAGGGCAGGCGGCTTAGCTCAATTCTTTCAAACTGCTGTGAATGTAATTACACCTAACAAATCAGCCTTTGAATGATGCCCACCAAAAACGAAGCACACACAGATTTATTGCCTGGTCTGTGTGTGAGAAAGGCAGAGAATGTGATTTGAAAGAGGGAGAATAAAAAATTAAAGGATCCCATACAGCGCAGAATTCTCCCTAGATGCTTAAATTGGAAAAGAGCAGCAAGGTTTTGATTTAATTTTAAAATACATCATCAGGTGTTCTGCCTCTCAGAATGCATCATATCAAATCAGTGGCTGCTGAAGAGGTACACAGCAGGGTGCAGAACCACACACTGCAGAAAATGGGAAACACACGGTGACAGCTCTGTTACTGTCAGTCATCCAGGCTGGTCCCGTACGGCAGAGCAGCTCTGACTGCCTACCTTGAAGTGCAGCACTAAACATATGCGCTTGCCTGCTTCTGACAAGGGAATAGCAGTTGTATCACTGACTCCCAAGGATCTGGAGTGATTTATTTTTCCTAAGCATTCCTGATAGGATATTATTATATGTTGGCTTATTTCCAGCAGTTGGGGTGACATCCAGTATTTTAGCATTATATTCAAAATGCACACACGTATCAGAAAAGGGACTCTAGTTGAAAAAAAACAAAAAACAACCAAAACCTAAGAAAAAAAACAAGTGACATGAAAACCTTACACTTTCTGAATGCTATGCACATACTCATCAACCAGGGATAATTAGGCCTGTTGAAGCCAGTGAATACTGAAAACGTACAGAGGGTTTATTTGTTGCACTGAAGGGGTGCAATAACAGGTTTCGTTTCTTTCGCTGTTTGCCTGTCAATCATACTTTTAATTACCTAATTGTTAGATCTGTTAACAGCCAAGACTGGTTGACAACTTTAGGGTAAAGGGCCTAATAATTTTACTGTCAACAGTACTCCAGTTTTTTCAGTACAAGGAAAGAAAACAAATGCAGCCTTCAACACAAACAAATGGAAAAAACAGCTCCAAAAGCAGCATGAAGCAAACGACAGGCAAGCTGTAGCACACTCAAATGATCAAGCTGCTGTAAGTGGATGAGCATTGTGCCTGGAGTTGCCCGCTCTGGGGTTGTTATTTGCTTTTGCCTAAAGTCTGAATTGAACCATAATTTGTGCTAAGCATTTAGAAAGTTTGAGAAATTCAGTTTCAGTTAAAAAGTGAGATAATTTGTGCAGTGTTTTTTTTTATCTGCAAAAAGTTTTGTTGATTGTTTTCATTCCTCCAGATGCTTTTGATGGTAGGAAGGACCAAATCTGGACAGTGTTGCTCAAAGGAGGCATGACTGTCAGGACAAAATACTGAACTGGCATTGACAGCGTCTGTGTTGCACAGCTGACAAACGTCTGGGCCACGTTAAAGGGAAACAAGAAACTTCTGAGAAGTCCCCCTGGTGCACACTAAGCTTTCTAGTCCAGAGTGTCATTCAGACAAAGAATATCATTCCAGGAGACAGTATAGCTTTAAAGGAATTTCTTCTTTATTTTTAGAATTTCTTCTTTCATACCTACATATATGCTTTGTGGCTATGCCTTATTGGCATATTGCTTCATGATTTGCTATTATTTAGTAAAGGGCACGTGTTATTGCTGCCTTAGGGTATGGCAACACACAGAGGTCAGAATTATGACAGATGCTTCTCTGCTATCAGCTATCTACAAATAATTTGTAAGGCATAGTCTGGCCTAAAGATATCACACTCTATTTCAAAAACAATTCATTTTTGTATTTGCTTTTTATCTCTATCTTCGTTTTTGTGGGATAAAACCAGAGATTGCTACTTTACTGGGAGCCATGTATTTCTCTAACTGGAGTGGAGCATTTGATGTGACCAAAGGTTTATTCCTATCTCTGGAGTCACTAGTTCAGTTTTCTCCTTTTGGATCAGTGTTTAGGCTATGAGAGTTTGCGTCATGATGAGGTAATGCTCCTATTTTGTCTTTTATTGATTAGCTTTTTTCCCACATTCTTCTGGCAGGGTGCAAAGGTTTGTAAAGCATAGGACACTTTGTCTGGAGCTGTTTAGTTAGCATTACCCTTACTGAACCTAGTTACTTTTACTAATTCCATGGCAGTTTCTTAAATACTGTCAGTACAAAACCAGCAGTATAAAATACTCTTATGCAAAAGAGTATGCCAGCCTTTAAATGCTATGCCAGCCTTTAAGCAGTTTCTTCCTCAAATGGTGGCCAAGAGGAAGATTGTCAGTTTATTCTAGATTTTAGCTCAGTCATGGTTACAGATTACTGATATATTATGTGCTGTAATACACAAGGAAAATAAAAACTAACTTCTACAAGAGGCAAGCTAGTTGCAGCTTATTTCCTGTCTTGTTTGTCGGGAAGAGGGGCTTAAACCAAAATATTTACTTGTAGGGAATGTAAAAAATTGCTATTCTAGACATGTTTATCATTAAAGGTTCTGATCCAGAGATTATTAAAGCCCATTATTAGACTTGTATGAATCCAAAGAGGCTTAGATCAAGCTCTAACAGGCAACTTCAGCACATTTTTACAGGATCTGGTGGATTGCAAAAAAAAAAGTATTTCATAAAACCTTTTCATGCTACTGCTGTTGACATCCCCACTGACAAGTCCAATGTCATAATTTCACTGTTTCCAGCTGGCATCCGATTTTGGAGCAGAATTATGGCTCTATTCCTCAGTGTGTTCACTCGTCCTGTAGCAGAAGTCAACATAACAGAAGCCAACTGAGACAAACTTGAAGTATCCTGGTAGGGTTTGCTGAGATGTACACAAGGAGAGATGATGATTTTTTTTTTTTTTCCAGTTATAAACAGGATGCACAGAGATAAGAAAATTACCGGGAGTTGTGTTAAATGACCCAAAAATTAACAGTATGCTATTGTTTCTCATCTTTGCTGTTTTGCTCTTTTCTTGGTATCTTAAAATATTTTATACAAATTGCTTACAGCTCATATGTCTGCACATTAGCAAAGCAGAAGGTTGCTGTTTTATAACACAACCATGGGTTGAGTGACTGGTACCAGGGTGTCCCTTGAGGGGATATGGGTCTGTTGCTGACTTTTCCATCACAATGAAGCAAACTTCAGCAGGATTGGTGTAATAGCAAGATCCAGGTCACAGATATAGATAAGGAAAATCACTCCTCAGGAGAGGGAAAGTAATGGGATTGTGCTGGCTGCTCAAAGCCTGGCTATTGCCAATATCCTTCTTTCATTCTGTGCAGGGTAAGAGTGCTTGTAAAACGTCACTGCCTGTTTCTTGGTAGATACCTGATGTAAATAAACCTGTCCAAAATGATATCCCATGCTCTGTGTGTAAATCCAAGGCTTTTGCTTGGTGCCCCCTGGGACGTGCCCTGTGCCCTTCTGCCTTCAAGTTTGAAAATTATGTGGGGGGTCCCTTGCAGCCTGCCTGGGGGTGGGAAGTCATGGCTTCTCACAGGGCTGGCTGCTTCTGGCAGCCAAAACCCTGCTCCTGCTCTGGCTTCTGCATGATCTCTCTCTGAAGCTTTCCTCCAGCCCTATCCTTGCATCTACCTCTGCTCTGCCAGTGACTCCCACGTTTATTACTCTGGGTAATTCTGAGATGGACTCTCCCAAAGGAGCCCCCAGTCCTTTCCCTCTTTGCTGCAGTGGACTGATTGCCTACCCTGCTGTCCTGAGGTGGCTTTTCTGTACTTTCTGTTGTTACAGTGACAGGCTAAATGCTTTTTGAAATTTTATTTAGGTTTCCTTCTGAGTACTTTAGCATAGAGGTGTGCTCCATTCTTATTTTTCATTTTAATTTTGACACCATGGTGCCTATGTATTTGAGAAGTTTATGCCTGTCTCACCTGGATTCCTTTTGCTCCAGCCTCTGGTATATTTGCTCTTCACTCTCAGTTCATCTAGATTTGATGTATATTTTCAGCAACTCGGTGCTTGCTGTTCAGAAAGACTTGTTGGGTTTGGGCTGTTTTTCTCAGTGGTCAGTCCTTTATGTTGGGATCACCTAAATTATTTATCCCATGAATGATCTTTCCTGTGTTTAATGAATCTTTCAGATCTCTCTATGTAGACATGAATACCAAGGCTCTGAGCAATACATTTTAAGCAAGAATTGATTTCCTTTGCTTATTCCAGGAGCTGAAATGTTATTCTCCATTCTCAGTCACTATTTATCAAATGTATTTTTTGTCTATTCACCAAATATTTTAGATAATTTGATCTTATTCTTTTGTGGTTTTTTTTCTGTTTCAAGCGAGTAGAGCATCACAGTATTCACTTTTCCTTATTTTTTGTATTTTGAATACCCATGATCTGCTTGGTCATGGACTGAATTCTTCTTTCCATGCTTATACAAGGCTTAGAATTTAGTGCTCCTGTTGTTCCAAGTCCCTTCTTTGTTCTGTGCTCAGAGATGTTTTTATTGTCTTCCTGTCAATTGCAATCTCTTCTTTGCTGTTGCTCTCACTGGACTGAAAGACTTTGTACACTATTTGCCAGCTAATAATATGAGACAATGCCAGGCTTGCCAAATGTGCTTGGCTTCTTACAAAAATAACTGTATGCAGAGATTCATGACCTGATTACTAGTTATATCCTCTGTATACAGTTACTTAACTAACTTCCAGTAAATCCAGGAGCAAGCTGACTCCTCCACACTCCTTTCTCCTGTAGGCTCTGCTCCCTCCCTGTCAGCTGAAAACAACTGCAGCCAAACCCCCTGATCTCCAGAGGTCCCAGGGTGTCCGCAGTGCCTCCCTCCCTGACCCTCCTGGGAGAGCCGGCGGTGCGGGCGGGCTCTGCGTGTTCAGCAGGGGATGAAAGGCGTGGCATCGCTGCCCAGCTTTGGGAAACCCCCAGTGAAAATGGGCTGATCTGGAGAGCAGATCCCACAGACACAGCCTCCGACCCACAGGGAGCTCCAAGGCGTGTGACAACAAGGAGGTTTTCTGGGATTTACCTCAGGGATACTTCACCTGTCTGAGGATTTCACACGGAATGTTGAGGGCCAAGAGCTCTTGGCCCCAAAGCCAAACCCTGAAGGTAGATAATTGAATTTTCTGTATTCCCATGTAAAGAAACCACCTTACACAATGAAGGATTCTTTTTAAAAGTGGAGTTTTTTGACACAGTCCCATCTCCAAAATAATGTGTTTTCAAGACTTTACAGGGGAAGTTATAGAGCAAAGGGCAGATTTGAGTTGGGTCAGGTTTCTTGCAAGCTGTATTGTACAGTGCTGAATTTGGTTTCCTGTGCTGTTCCATACTGTTATTGTTTTGATTTTCATTATCTGCATTGTCCTAACACTCTAAAATCCCAATGTAGAAGAATCCCACTGTGCTGGGATTTATACAGACAGAACACAAAAGCAGCTCTACCTGCTGAGTTTGCTTTCTAAGAACAAACTAGGAGAAGAACATAGTCTGCCTGAGAAGCCATCATGTAAGACATGTGGTCTGTGACCAGGGGAATTCACCATGCAGAATTTTCATAGATATTTTGACAAGCTTCCAGAGATGTACACATCCTTATCATAACTGTACATAAGTCTAATGAAATCTGGAACTAATAGCCCATAAATCTTTCCACTCAAGTCATAAATAAGATGTTCTAGAGCTGTAGTATTGTAATAAAGGCTGCATTCATAGGTTGATTATTCTTTTTTTTCCCTGTCCTCATGGGAGCTGTGTTCAGCTCCTCAGCTGATGCACTCCTAATCTCTGATTGTGCATTCATTACCATAAAACATACTGCATGTACTTTAGCATGAAATAGAAATTTAATACCATGCTCTTTTTAGATCCCCATTTCAGGTTGTTTATACAAAAAGGAAAAAAAAAAAAAAAGGTGGTTGATCCTTCAGTTTTTCTTTAAGGAAAATTGACAAGCTGCTTTGAAGACTTGCTTTGAGGCTGAGTTATTAGTTTTGCTGTGGTTTTAAGGAAAAGGTGAAGACAGAAGATGAAATTAGATCAGCAACAGGCTAAAAGTCCTTTCCCAGAGCACCTGGAGAGGTTAAATAAACTGCATATGGCCCACATTGAATTTACACATTGTTAAGACTTCTGGGAGTCAGGGGGAAAAGTAGGTAGACTGCTAACTTGCCATCTTAAGCAAAAAGCAGCTGGGGAAATGATTATTACAGTCTGAGATAGCCATAAGATATAATGAGATATTCATCAAGCTTACAAAATACAATTCCTTGATTTGACTAAAATCTCTGTGAGTCTAATTAGGGTCCTGCATGCAAGATCCTGAAAGCTACCCATGCAAGGTAATTTTTTGTTTGTTTTATTTGCAGTCAGGAGTTTAAGTTTGGGTGTGTTTTTTGGGTGAAGGAGAGGGTTGCATTTGTTTGGGGTTTTTGCTAAGCTACAAATGCCAGCTCCCTATGGGCTTGCAACAACATCAGAGTTTGCTGATGCCCTGAAATAAATGGCAATTATGGTATGCTTTCACCCAAGCATTCAGGGTATCAGGGATGGTTCACTGAAGTACCATTGGATGCTATAGGCTGACAATGTGCTTTTGTTTGTAACAAACTCTGAAGCCACAATCCTCGCCCTTCTAGTGTTAATCCAAGATCTTGGCTTGCTTTCAGGCTATAGAATTAACTGGGAAAAGTTGGAACTGCTTGAGATCTCCCAGCTGCCTTGCACAACGGCTTTTCTTCCAGTACACCTCCTGAAGGCAGTCAGAAGCAATTAAATGTTTGAGGGATGAAATACTAAGGAATTTTGAAAAATTTGCAGAGATGAATTTAAAAGCCACTGTCCTTTAATTGGCAAAATATAACAGGTGGTAGCATGTGATTTATATGTTTCTCCTGGGAAAAATTAACAAAGTCACATTTTACTTAGCTATTTTTGTATGGTTTGGGTAGCTTGGTTCTTTCCATATTGTGCTCTGGGAGTGATTTTTCTAGACTGTTTTCCAGAGAATATAGACTCCCTACTGCTAAGAACAGTTGCTGAACCTGCAGAGATTTTACTGTTTTGTTGTCATGCCTTGAGCCCTTCACTGATCCCACCAAACCTGCAGCATCAGCCCATTGAAAGGCCAAAAAAGCATTAAAACAGATTCTCATGCTAAAATCCCTGATCCTCATCTACACAAGGAAGCTTAAACTGTTCAGGCTGTTAGATTGCAACTGACACCCCACAAAACCTCTTTGGAGGGCCATTTCTGCATAGGATACATTGATTTCCAATGTGTATGGCAAGAACTAGCTGAATAGAATACCTCTGTTCTGGATTGTGTCTTTTAAGTCCCACCTTTATAAATATAGGTACATCTGAAATATGTATTGATCTTTGGTTTATAAATACACGGGATTTATGCAGCTCTGAGAATGTCCTAAGTTGGCCTTTCTCTGCTCTATTGACAGAAAAGGTACTTTTGACTTTTGTAGATGCTTCTGAAACCTCTTATGAAGAGTAGGAGTGCAAGGTCTTGGCAAGCAAGCTCATAGTTTTGTGCTGTGTGGCCAGGTTAGCCTTTAAGTATGCATGTCTGACAAGAGGTTATGTAAATGAGCATATTTTTGTGTTGAACTCAAGGCAATGGATGGGAGGCAGTAAACAGACATGTGGTAGCTCATGTGATACCTTTGCATCTGAATACTTAGAGGCATTGAGAAGCAGCCCAACATAAAGACAGCTGTGTGAATGGCATGTGGAGAGGAGAAAGCCAGTAAAGCTCATTGAACATGAAGATCTGTTGTGCTTGACACATCAACACATAGCCAGGTACAGGGACTGCCCAAAAAGGTTTCACCCTGAAGAGTTAAGGGAGAGACATTAGAAATAAACAGTCTGAAATAATGCGGCCAAACGCAAAATCCTACATCTATGGGCACACTTAAAAGGTAGAGATCACTTCCATCAATGCAGTGACATGAAAAGGGGATTGGGGTAATGACAGAAACCCAGGTAATTCTGGACTCCCAAATAGAGGATGTCTCTTAAAATGGCAACTATGATTATTGGCTGTGTAAGGAGTAGGAAGATAGGGAGACAACTCCAGGGTTACTGAGCCTCAACTTCACAGAGTGTGTGGAAAAAATAGAAACAGCATTTAGGACAGAGCTACCAGAATGAGTTGAGGACTTGGAAAGATCTTTTGATCAGTGGGAGAAGCGAGAGTGATGTTTTGTTGCCAGTGTAACAGAACGACAGATGAGATGCCCACAACTACTATTTGTGGCTTTAACTCTACTAATAGACTTCTTATGGACACAACCCTCTGGATGCCCAATCTGGTGCATTTTATATGGTTACATGGTGTCTGAATCCTTCTTGGACAGTGCTGGAGCAGATTAGGAAATGTACTCTTGCATAAGACTTCTTACATCTCATTTTTAAGATTGATAAGAAGATGCCAATACCTGAGCTTTTCAGGGAGGTTATATCTGAATTTTAGCTTTGAAGTTTCAACCTTTCTCAACTGTATATGAAAAGAATATTAATACTGATGGTCTAGTTTTTTACACAAAATCAGTGGTAGCTAGCACTTTGATAGCTTCTCAAAAGAGATGCTTAAAAAAAATAATTCTTGAAAGTCAAAGCTTTCTATTGTGTTTCCAGATAGGAAAATAGATGAAAGCTAAGAAGATATGCCAAGTAATTCCGAAATCAACTTTAAAGCACACGATCATGTCTTGGCAATCTGAAAGCAGTGTGTGGAGAAGAGAAAAGGGTTGGCAGAGGAATGAAGAAAAGAAGTATTCTACAAAAAAAGAAATGGCATGTCTTGGCAGAGAGACAATGTTTGCTAACCTGTTGAAGGGTTCAGTCGTAAAAGAACTGTGTTCATGAGAACTGAAATAGAGCAGAAACCATTTACCACTTGATGTTTTAAAGCAAACTGCCAAATAAAATTCTGAAAGGTTTCACTTTGCAGATCAACTCGACCTTATCATGTGATAACATAGCAGGAAAATCTGTGCTCTCGCTAGGTTCTTTAATAATGCATCTGAGAAGACAAGTCACATTCTGCTCTCAGTTACAGTGGAGTAAGCCGTAATATGTCTGTTGAATTCATATTTATTTTGGCATAGCTGAGAAAATGAGGTAGTCCAAAAGGTGCAGAAGGAGCAAAATCAGTCATTTGGGTGACAAATCACATATGCAGACCAGGAATCGGATGTTGAACAGGGCAAGTATTGGTCTGTGGTGGGTGCAGTTGAATTAGAAAGGCCAGGAGATACTATTAAGCTGGTCTTGCACAGCAACATCCTCAGTGTTTGTTTTTTCAGACTCCTCTTTATGTGACTTTCTAGATCATCTTTTATAAAAGTATTTTGCATACAATGAGATAAGCTCAAGAGAAAAGTGGAATCATGGGGAAAACCACCTGAAACACCTGAGAGTCTGGGGAAGGTGAGCCTCCAGTAGCCTGGAGAAGACCCTGCTTTGTGGGTGACTGGTTGTGGCTATCTTGTGCAGACGGTCCCTGGCATCACGGTCGGACAGTGCTCCTTCTCTTTTGCAGCACCATCAGAAGTGCCAAAACACATAACCAACCACCTCTGATACGTTATTAAAAATTATTATTTAGACTGAGGTTTTACTAATCAAGCAGGGAGCAGGTGAACTTTACTCACCCAGACAGAAGCCCTCTTACCCCTATCCAGCACCAGATAACCCAGCTCTTTGCTCACCAAGTGGATGCGCAGGCAGCCACTGAGCTGTGTTTGGATACATAGGGGTTTTGTCCAGCTTGAAAGATGCCTGTGTTTGTACTTAGCAATTAACTTTGCTGTTATCTGTCTGCAGCGTGACGGCTCGGCGGCGTGTGCTGCACGGGAGGGCTCTGCCGTGAGCACAGCCGAGGACGTCAGCACCATCTATACAGCCAGGCTGTCTCATATGGATTGGGCTTGGTATGCAAGGTGTTTCTGCAGTGACTCACGTTTTCTGAGTAGCAACTCTTGTTACACAAAGATAGGAGAAGGGTTAACGCAAGCCCTTTTCAGTCCCCCTTCTTTCCCCCCTTGCCAAACACACACGCTCTCAGCAAAATCTCTAAATCATGCTCTCTTCCCGGAGCTCCAAGACTGTGAGCTACACATAGGACCTCTGTAGCTGCACAGTGCCACACTATTCTGAACGAGATGCTGAAGGCACTTGAGTTTCTTTTACTCTCTCCCCTCCCCTCCGCCCCAGATTTAACCTAGTTTTTATGGCATGAACAGCCCCAAAGAAAGTCGGAGAGAAAAGAGATGAAGGCCAGAGAGCAGAGGAGGACCAATGAAAGAAGCAGTAACCATTCTGTCATTCCTTTGGAGAGCAACACTAGACACCTTTAAATGCAGAGAGTGTCCTCTGCCTTTTTGCCAAAGCCCTTTTATCTGTGTGAATAAAAAGGGAGGCAGGTCAGCCTAGTTTCTGTTGCCAAATAAAAGCATGAATAAATTAGGCTATTCTTAGTAGGCAAGTGAAAGGGAGGGGGGGGGAAAGTCA
Organism: Peucedramus taeniatus; assembly: GCA_013400575.1. Taxonomy (NCBI): domain Eukaryota; kingdom Metazoa; phylum Chordata; class Aves; order Passeriformes; family Fringillidae; genus Peucedramus; species Peucedramus taeniatus. The sequence continues at coordinate 166,091 of WBNO01028427.1, forward strand.
GTATCTATTTCTAAAGCAATTTCATATTCTGCCCCAACTGTTTGCACATGATAGAAAGGGGCTGGAGCTGCCTACTATTATGATTAGTACTATTGTTATCGCTGAAGGGCCTCATTGTTCTAGAAGATGTTAGGTTTGCACGATTCACAATCCGTCTCTATTCATCCAGGAAAGGTTAGGAGAGAGGATCTGATATTCTGCAAAGGGTTTTTTCCCCCTCTCCCTCCCCTTCTCCTTTACTGGCTTAAGGCAGAAAGCAGGCAGAAGGTCTCCTATTAACTAGAATTAGGAAACAGGGATCTAGGTGCCTGGGAACAGCCGCTCCATAGCTCTAATCCCAGTGAGGACCTTAATTGTATCTGGTTTAACAGTTATTCATGCTATTTTACTGCAGGCAGGCACGGTGATTAGGGACATTGGTTGGAAAAATCTGTTCATTAGCCTAATAAAGGCTGCCTAAGCCTGCTTGTTCAGCCACTAATAATCCAACTATTAGTGCCATGCTAGATGCCTTGGTATTAATATGTGTAGTTTACTAGTGTCACAACAGCAATATGGGTCAGTTTAGTGGCTCCTTGGTTTCACAGTCAGGCACCCTGTGCCAGTGTAGGAAGGAGAAAATGAATGAGTGAATGAGTAACAAAAGAGATCACACCATATAGCGAACCCCCAAAATGTTCTTTCCTACAACTCAGAGGCAGCCCAGGAGCCTTAGGAACAAGGTTGTTTGAGGACAAAAAAATCAGCCCTTTCCAGTGATGGATGTTCTTGAAAAGCAGTTTATTTTTTCATAGGTGGTTCACTCGTTTTCTTCAGAGAAGCGCTTTGGCTGTCTATCAAATATTAACAGAGAGTGATTGTTGGGGGAGAGGGGCGTTCGCCGTCCTCGCAGCACCGCCAGTGCATGGCAGTCACACCCCCCAGTGTGTGCTGAGACCAACACCCAGCCTGGGCATGGCCAGCTTGTCTTTGAAGGAGGAGAAAAGGAGGTATGATTGTATTTTTCTCTGCTTCCTTGATTTCCCTCAGATGACCTAAACTTTTCCTTTCTTGATAGAAGGAGGTAAAAATACTGCTCACACTTTAGGGATTCATCCCCCCTAAGCATAATCCTTGTGTTGCTAATTAGAGTGTCAGTGGTTCCTTTGGTAATAAAACCCTATCATTCATCTTTCTCTTTTATTTATGGGAATGATTTGTTTCATTTTCCACTGGAAGTTGAAAATTATCCTAGTGTAATATTGTAAGTGAATTGGTGCTTGATATCTTTCTATAGAAGTTATTTCCAAAGATTTTAATGAGAGATTAGAACATTAAGAGCTGGATTATTGCTTTTTCCTTCTATAGCTGATCTTTCACCTGCATGTTTTCAATAGCTCTTCCTGTGAGACATTATATGTCCAAGTTTGCCTTGACTTTGAACCAAACTAGACTCCTAACCACAAGCATACAAAATTAAGTATAAACACACACTGTGCATGTCTGTTAACAGCACTGACATCTGTGGTGAAATGAGAAAGAATAAAACCAACTAACAGGTAGGTGACCTGTCTCTACCTACAGCTACCCACCTAAATTCAAAGGATATACATTCTACTACCCCTGATAAATACCCATTAAAACACAAATGGCAAAATCTCCCATCCTTATGGAGAAAACCCAGACTTCTTCATCTTCACTGAGCCTCACCTGCTCTCTTTTAAATCCAGAAAAATACTAACCCAAACCCTCCCACAAAGTGCAAGAGCTAAAATGTGTCCTTGCTGAAGGCTGAGTTGTCTATTGGAAAATGATATGGCATGACTATAAAATAAGTTGTATATTGCTCAGTACCTTTGGGATAGGTAGATATCTTAACACATCTTTTTTCAGTAAATTACTTCACTTTCTCTTCTAGGCGTGTATTTTAATTGCAATTGCTATATACTCATTTATAAAAGGTATTATTTTGATCCATTTGATTGGTGTCTCATGGGTTTCATGTCGATGGTATCTATTATTTTTTGATAATACTGCATTTCAACAGTTTGTTTAGTGATGTTAAGAGAGAATATACCAGGTGGGCATGTTCACTGCTCCCTCTATATACAAATGTCTACATCTGGGATGCTGGTGGTGCTCTAAGTGGTGCTACACATTTCATGAATTTCAGTAAAATGAAAAAGTGTATTTTTCATGCTCCCATGATCATCAGCTTCCTGTGCTCCAAAACTCTGCTTCCAGAACTACTGATGCAGAAGCCATGTAGATTCAAGCAGCAGTGAGGGATGTACTTTTCCTTGCCTGCAATATGTTGGCTTGGAAAACAGGTGAAAAATAAGTGAGAGGCCTTATGACTGATATTTTCTAATGTTTAAGGTTGGAATTATATGCTTTACTCTTAAAGCTGGAGTATTTCTAGGACTTCACTGAGAAACATCCCATGTTCTCATATTTCAGACGTGACACTGTATCTTTCTAAGTAATTGCAATAGTTTGGAAAATACTATTAAAATCAATTCCTCCTCCCTACAGAATTAATCACAGGTGGTTGTTTAATATGTGGAAATCTTCAGGACTAGAAATAGATGTCTTTGTGTGATTCCTGCTGTGTCTCCCTGCCTGATAAGAAAAGCTTAATGTTGTAATACATTATAAGATTTTTTTTTCTATATATAACTTTGTTAAGAGTAATCAGATTGATTTCATGTGACTGAAGAGAAAGGCTGTTGAAGAGACTGTTACTGAGCATGAGGTACCTTTGAAAGGTCCTGTATGTTGGCTGCTACCACATTGCATTATAATAATTTTATTATTACCATTTTTTCTTTTGCTTTTTGACATTCATCTCTATAACTCTGTCAGCCTTACTTTTGATTTTATTTTACTTTTAAATCAACAATGATGGACATAGCAATATGTTATAAATATTAAACTTTTGTGGGAGTCTAGCAATAAGACTGATCACAGCTTTAAATAATATTAACAGGAACTGTTGCTACAGATGCTGCTGTGTTGGAGTAGTTCTGTAATAAGGGCAAAAGAGGCAACTCTCTTGTACTCTGTTCCCAACACTGATGGTGCTTTGTGAAAAGTTTAGCAAGAAAAATGAACTTTATGTGACTAGTCTTCCGAATATGTAAAATTATTATAATTGCATTTCCAGTCTTCAGAAGATCTCATAAGATGGAAATATCTTGGGACTTCTGAATGAAAAGCTCGGGAAAAAAACCCTTTTTTAACTGGTTACTTGCCTTAAAAAAACAGGATCTTCATTTCAGGAACTAATTGCTTTGTTTACTGCTTTGTCTATTTTGGAGGCTCTATCTGAGATATAGGGGTGCAACTGCTTTTTAGCAAAGTGAAAAAAGAATTGCTCTGCTAATGCATTCAGGGGAATTAAAGGGAATAACTTTTTCTGTTGGAGTGTTGCTAGACTTTGCAATAAAAACTGTATACTCTTCAATGATTTTAAGTGGTCAGTGAAATGATTTTGCCATCACATATTGAGATCTAGCAGTGCATTATCCCTTCTCAGGGATCATTCAGTGAAGAAAGGGCACCATACCTTATTTTTTTTCAAGCCTGCATCTACAGGAGTGAAGGGTGAGTGTAGAGTAGCCAGAATGCAGAAAATTGCCTAAATTTTGGAGCAAATGTCTTAGTTATGTAGATTAGATCTCTGTATGGACTGTGACAATGCAAGAGGATAACTCTTGGATCACTCCAGTTCTCCAGCATAAAACCTCAACACTGACAGGCAAAGCTGAGATACTCATAGTGTTTATGTTATAAATAGCAGTATTCAAAAATTGTGGTATTCGAATTCCAAAGTAAGGAAATCAAGTGCAGGACTAGTTATCAATTGACAACTGAAAAATCTAAAAAGCTAAGCAATAATTTTTCAACTGTATTGCATGCATGAACATCAGCTGTCACTTCATTAGATGGAATTTATTTTGTTTCACTAGCAATAGATGCGTTCAGCAGAAGCTCAATGGAAACTTCTAATTCATGTTGCCAATAGTTCCTGAAAAGATAATTCAGTCTAGACTTTGGTGCAGTTTTAATTGGATTCCATGGATTTTAGATAAGCCTATGGCTGGAAGCCTAATTCTAAGAACCCTTAAGGAGCAGGAAATGGTAACTTTTATTTCAACACCTGCTAAAGAATGGCCATGGAAATGTCTGAAATTCCACAGGTATCTGGCTGGGAAAAAACCAAAGAAATTCAGTTGTGGCCTCATTTTATGTTGTTTCTGAATATTTGGCAGTCTACATGAGGGTTTTCTGAGACATCTCTTGTCCACCTCATTGCTTGCTTTGCTTTAGTGCTGACTTGAAATTCACATCTTGAGATGAAAACAGAGATCAAATACATTTATAGAAACTTACTCTGTGACCTTATTCAGCCTCTAGTAAACCCTGCCCAGGGAGGGAATGGCACTCATCTACCTGCTGGTAGCAGGCTGACTGCTCTTTCTCAGCCACTTTCACTGTAGATGAAACCTCCTAGGTTTTCCACATGCTGCCAGTATTTGTCTCCTCCAATATATAAGGACACAGTTATCCAGAGTGGAGAATGTATTTTGGAGCAGACAAACAGTGAGTTACTGTGAGGGACTGTGCTATCTGATGGTAAGAATGCTGGATGGGGATCCATGAGATTTGTCATCTATTCCCTGTTCTGCCTTGTGCCTGTTGAATGACCTTCAGCAAGTCACTGTCTCTCTTTTGTCTCAGCTATCATTTTACCTGCTAAGATGTGATAATGAAACACTCTTTTTTTATAAACTGCTAGGTGCTGATGAATAGCACTGATGAAAAGTACTGTACAAAAGCTAAGTGGTATTGAATATGTGATTGCACTTTGCTTCGTTGAATTATGATGATAATACAGATACTGACCAGCAAGAAGTTTTAATGGTTCAGTAGATATTATACAATTACCAAATTTTCTGTTTGTCTACCTTTATGAGTCTCAAAAATAATGCTTCATAGATTACACTGATTTTGCTTTCTGCTGTAATCTCACAGAGAAGCTAAAATCTTGGGATCTGTTGGCATTTTTTTTGTTTGCTGACCTTGGGAGGGAATGAAGCTCAAGATACCTATTTGTATTAGCTCATTTAAGGTTAGTAAAACATAGCAGGCTGAGGAGTCTGGAAGACTTGTATTCAGTGCAAATTATTGTGCTTGTGCAAACATAAGACATAGAGTTTCCTCCAGCTGTGACCCATCTGCTGTCCTGAGTTAGTGGGAGCCCAGTGCTGTACCTACAAACTGCAGGAAGCAGAGGTGGCTGAGATGCTGTGTGGAACACCCTTGCTTAGGAATGGTAGGCAGATTTAATACACCCTTCTGTTTCTGTGTGGTCATGTCTGCTACTAGACACAAGTAACAGGGAGGTGGCTTACATGATTTGCCAGAGATCTGTGCTGAAATATATGTAGCTAAGATTTTGGAGAATATTTTAAGTCTCTTAGCAGACCAGGAAGCCCAAGAAAACAAGCCAAGGATCCATCATGCCACTAAACAAAGGTTTGCTACTAACCTCAAAGGAGTTTTGTTTTTAAAAGGCTTTGTCCTGATGCAGTGCTTTTCTGGATTCTAACTTAATTTCATCCTGAGGTTCTCAGCTGAGGTTACATTGAGGCTCTTGTTTCTCCTAACACTTTCTGAAGGATTGATAAATTCAGCCCTAACATACCAACAACTTGGTAGTGTTTCTCAATACTAACATATTTATTTTCAGTAGTAAAGAACTTGGTTATTTCATTTGTGGGATTTTTTCAGAAACACAGCAAACAAAAAGCTTCATGTGTACTTCTTTGGTGTAAAATTTGCACTGTTATTTTTACTTGCTGAATTATGGTGTTAATATTGCCATTCAATTTTGTTAAAAAACAGTCCTTTATAGGTCTGTACTTCTTTGGAGTTTATACCTTGAACTTATGGATCCTGTCTCTTGACTGGATGGTCAGCAGCAGAACTTTAATTGATAGCTTTTGGATGGGATACATGGAAAAATGATCAGAGTATCCCCCAAAAAAGTCCAATAGCTTTGAAAGTCATAAACTTGACTAAAAAAAAGATATATTCAAAAACTCGAGTCAAAAGGAAGTGACCAGAGTCCATCTGTTCTCAGTGGCAGGTAGACATCTATCACTCATATGTTTTAATATCAACTTTCCATCTTAGAAATTGAGGTTGTCCTAGGGGATCTGTATTTTAGTGTTTCTGTCATAGAAAAGATGAACTTGCTTCCATTGTTATGCAGTGTGCTGCAAGAACTGCAGAGAGACATTTGATATAATAAAAATAGTGAACCAATAAAATATGAGGCTCTGTTAATGTTGGCTCAACCATCAGAAACAGAAAATTCCATAAATCATGCTCCTCTGTCTGTATGCTGGAATGTGGTTTAAAGATCCTTCCTACCTATGGCTAAATGATGAAAATTACCAGGATAAAGGACTGTCTCATTTCCTGTCTCTCAGGCTTGGAGTATCCTTACAACACAAAAGGAATTTTTATACCAATACCTCTGTTTCAAGTTTGTCTCTATTATGAAAAAAAAACCAAAGCAATCCCCTCATACACACACACACACACACACACACACAGACACACACACACACACACACATACACAAAATTTGTTCTGCAAAGCCTAAGGGCATGAAATTTGTTCCCTAAGTTTATTGCTCACCAATGTGCAAAGATAAAATTGTCTCCCCTAAAACATCTAGCCTAAGGAGAGGGAATTCAGAAAATGAGTGACAGCTGAACAGCTAATTCCCTTGGCCTCCTCTCAGCTTTTGTCGTTAGAGTTTAATTTCCTATTTTTGGAAATAGTCATTCAGAAGATGAACTCCTTTACTTCTGTACTTCTCCATAAAAATTCTTATTTGCTTTGATAAGCCAGCCATTGAACTTCATAACAAGTAAGAATACAAAATCCAAAAAGTAGAGAGTGATTCATCCTCAGCTGTTATAGACTTGAAGCCATTGCTAAATGGTATTTTTTTAACCGTTGGTGTCCAAGATTGATGCCACTGAACACTGAAAGTGTTCCTTTAAATAATAAAAAAGATATGAAGATCCATTTCCCCAAGGGTTGGTAAACTAACACTGATTAAGTATGATCTTGAGAATTACTGGCAGTAAGGATACTTTTAAGGAAGAGTGATTTTTAATGTTACTTCTCATTTTGCTACATGATTTGCTGCAGGCCTCTCTCATATCTTATTTTGTGACATTATGTATAAATTTTAAGTAATATACATTCTGCTTTCTGCTGTTTAGATTTGCAAGTATGTTTAGAGCCTGTACTAATTTTGTGGAAAGGATAAAAAGAAGAGCTATTTGGATTATTTGAAATCCTTCAGCTTGCCCATAATTTCTATTAAATGAGCTATGGCTTCCAGATAGACTCTCCCAGACAAAAATGTAGTATATGCATATAAATGTATTTATATCTACATGTATCTATATTATACCAGATAACTTTTGTGTTCATTAGGATTCCATTTAGGTCTTTGCTATAATAAATTTACTGATGCACATGACTTTTCAAGGGTTTCATAGATGTGTCTGTGTTACAGCTCTGTGGGCACTGGTGTTCACTGTCTCCTTCTCAAGGGCAGAGCATGGGGCTGCTCCTGCAGTCCTCACTCTGCAAATCTCTCACCTTGATGCCAGAGCACTTCTGTGACATTGAATATGTGGATTCACACCAGGGAAGTCATATTTGCCTGTAGGTCACCTTCCTTCTGGTCCTTTTCCAAGGGGGGGGAAACTGGAGCCAAATTAAGTCGAGCATTAGCCAGCACACAGACTAATTTGCTGTTCTGACATTGAGCAGTTCTATTTCTTTAGCCTCTTGCTTCAAGCTGGGAACATTTTATGAAATAGTTATATTTTTCTCTAGAGCCTCTTTTGTTTACTTTTCACTCCCAAACTGGTGTTATAAGGAGCTGAACTTACATCCACCACAAGTTCCCTACCTCAACAGAAGAGATGCACTTGGAGCAGAGTGCAGCAAAGAAAATCTTTTCGCTTTATCATTTAACGAAGCAAAGCTGATATCTTGATTAAAATATCCCTGTAATAATAATTAATTTCTTTCATAACTTTTCCCCCAAGGCCTGCCTGGTTTTCTGTTCCTGTTTCACACGGTGTGTTACTTGTAGGTATGGGCGCGATGCAGGTCGTGGTGCAGCTGCAGTGCAGATGACATGACTCTTACAGTGCTGTTACCATGAGGCAGCTGCCAGTTCCAATTAACCTCTGAGAGATAAGGACTCAAATTAGCACAAGCTGACAGATACCTGGTAACAGGAGGAGGATGATGATTTGGGTTTATATGTTGTTAGGTTATGACCCAGCACGTATTAGTGAATTCTCTGGCTCACAGAGGCCATGTGTGATGACACACCCTCAGGAGGTCCCTGTGCAGGGTTCACCGTGGTGTGGGATGAGAACAGGAGTGACCAGGACCTCCACTGGTCCTCCACTGGAGTAGCCAGGAAGGGCTTGAAGGCACTTTGTGTGAAGGAACAACAGATCATGCCAAGTGGTCTTTGGAAGAAGGACGGTGCTGTCATCACATGGATGGTGGTTAGATGTTGCTGTGAGTCTCCAATCAGTTGGAAACTTCTTGGAACTGGTTATAGTCTTCTGTATTGTTCTGTTGTTCTTAAAAAGATCTCTTCCTCTCTCAAGAATTTTGTTATTAGAGAAAAATTAAATTTCCTGGCATAGGGTAGAAATGCAAATATTCACAGTGGTCAGTCCCAGGTATTTCCACAGGGGAGAGTGGTCATGCTTCTTTCACAAAGATGATGAACCAACAAGAGTCAATGCTATTTAAGACTTGGTTTTAGTAAACAAAGAATGTTTATTTCAAAAACAGTACTATCATAAGAAACTGTTACTGGATTAGGAAATCCTGATTTGATCCAGTTAAAATCAGCTAAAAGTGAAAAAGACAAATAGTTCTGTCACTGAAATTAGCTTCTACTTGAAAACAAACTTTGTTGAATTTAGAGATATACTAATAAAATTCAAAGAACTACAAAGACCAGAAGAATACAGAGTACAGGCAAAAACTACTTATCAGTGACGTAAAGTCTATCTGAGACTTCTGTTTCCAGAAGAGGAAAATGGAAAGTATAGACAAGGGCTCCGGAGATCCAACCAGAAATGTAATAGAAAAAAAAAAAAAAAAACCAAACAAACTAGAAAGCCTGAGAGTAATTTTATTGAAAAAAATCTATGTTTTGTAGTTCAGAAGGTTTAGAAATAAATTGAGAGTTTCTAGTAATCAGCTGAGTTTGACATGCAAAAGAAAGTACAACAGCAAGAAGATTTTTTTCAGGCACAGAAACAAGAAGACTAAGGAAAGTTAGGGAAGAAGTTCATGAGGCTGGGCATCCTCCCCCAGTCAGCCACAAACCCCCCATCCCTCACATGCACCACATCACAATTCTCCTGACACTGGTGGTACCAAAATGTCTCAACCCAGAATGGGGAGAGAAAAGAAGCCTGAATTATAAAGTTACCAAACTGGGCTTTCTCATCATACCCCCATCTTTAAATTTCATTCTCTAAATATATTGTTAGTATATACTTGGTAAAGGAGCAATTGAAGCTAAAGGAAAATACTGACTGGGAGTGAAGAAGTGAAAAAGTGGACACAGACAAATGTAGGCTGAAAATAAGAAGGTGACTGTAACAGCAGTGACAGTCTTACAGCCTTTCTCCCCCTGTTTGTATTAAAGCCTGACTAACTTGAGCTGGAAATGCAGTTTTTAAAGTAGATTACACGGTGTGGTTGTTAACCACAGCAAGGCACAGATTTGTGACCCAGACTGCTCCTTCCCCAGTTGGGCAGCAGAGCCTTATCTGGCAGTAAAAGTGGAAGCCCCTAATACTGATTTTTGACTAACTGATAATCAGAATAAAACTGGAAAATGAGCTGATTGATATCTGACCTGCACCCAAATATCCCAATAAAGTGAGCTAAGCTTCTTAAAGTTGACATAGATATTACAGGAGGATTTTTGGTTCTTGCAGCAGTTGCCTGCACAGAATATGAAGAGGAAATGAGTTTTGAGATGCTCTGTCACCAGTTCTAGCTCGTTTCACCTTCCAGCAAGTCTGAGGTCTTGTGTCCAAATGATGTATTCCTTACTCAGTTTTCTCTTTGCTTTAAAAAGCTTCGATAATCATTATCATATTGAATAACTAGACTTGTCATTTTGTCTTTATACTTTTGGCTTTTTAGAAAAAATACAGCAAACCTCTACCTGAAAACAAAGGATTTAAAGAGTTTGTCATCCTCTTCATGTGAAAGCATACACTTCACTTGTACAAAAACATTTCTTTTCAGTACAAACTCTGGATCAGCTAAATGACAAATAGTAAGTGGTTATAATTTCCTCCCATTCTTTTTTTTTTTTCTCCACAGTCATTTGTTTTCTTCTAAAAAAAAAAGCCCTAACAAACTAAGCAGTCCCAGCTTGAGTCATATGTGTTCCTTCCAACAGGAAACAGAATTATGGCATTGCATATCCAGCTTTTGGACATGGCCTCTGCTTTTGAAACATTCTTTTTGTGTACTCTGTAATGCTAATACCTAGATGAACTACAAAACCCTTATGAAAATCTGCCATCTCTACTGCAAAACATTATCTTTTCCAGTTTTCAGGGATAAGCAGTTATGTGTCTTGTTCACTAGACTTTTTTGAATTCATGTTTTTGGAGCACAAAGCCATCTACTGAAATAAGACAGTAATGTAACCTTTGTGGAGATCCATTTCCTTACTCTGCTGAGGTTCTGTGTAATGGCACCCTTAGATCAGGTGGGACCACTTTGTGTTTCACCAAACAGAATTTACTTTGTGTACATCAGCAAGTGACACTGTTTAGATAGAAAAATGTTATTGAATAACAGTCCTTAGAGCTTCTAGTGTCCAGTTCATTGCAGTTTTACTTGATCTCCATGTGAGGTTTTCTTTCTATATGAATTCAAAATTTTTCCATTTTAAAACTATGTCTTATGCTCCTTTAGTTTTATATGAAGGAAATAATAATCTTTGCCTGGAGATAGTTTGTTGATAGGACCTCTGAAAATGAGATATTTAGGTCTGCCAAAACTTAAATATTCCTAATAATTCCATTGTTGGAATTAAGGCAATGTAAAAATGGGAATTGATTAATTCTGTCATTTAGTTATGTTCAAACAGTTTCTATAGACACAAAGAAATTGAGTGCACAGGCCCAGATTTAATTTTTATAAAACCAAACTCTAATTCAAACAAAGCACAAACCCAGTGTACTGTTTCAGTCCTCAGTACTTTACCTCCAACCCCACAGGGTGTTTCCTCCTGTAGTCTCTGATCATCTCTTCTGGGCCAAAACTGAAGGTCTGGTTATTTTCTCATCCTCCTTGGTCAATTTTGATATCCATAGGCTACTCATTCCTTTCTTTTTTCTGCTTTTAAAATTCATTCCACTTATGAACCTGTTCACCTGATGAGTCTATGTGCAATGTCTTACAAGCCACACTTGCCAGAGACCAAGGATCAACTACACAATAGAATAAATGCATGGAAACCAGAGGGAAATGATGTTTAATTGACCACAGTCAATCAGATCTGAACAGGTACCTGGGATTTTGTTCACCAGAAAATGTTCAAGTTGTACAAAAAGTTCCTGAAGTTCCAGAGGGATGAGAAGTTTCTATTAAAAAATCAGATAAGGACAGAGGAAACTGACTGTCTAAATACAGCAAAGGAATTTGATGAATAACTCAGCTTGGATGTAATTGATTTTATAATTCTCATTTTACTGGCAGTTCAAATGACCTAGTGAAGTTAGAACAACCACAGCCCCTCAGTTAAGCTTAGGGCTAACTTTAGTTACAGGAATCTGCTTTTAATCATGATCAACTTGTTAGTCATCATCATACAGTGCAGACCAATTTCCAGTTCTGGAAGATCGCTGTAGTCAGTTCATAAATACCTGCATTTGTCAGAGAAACTGAATATCAGATAATATCTGAAGTGGTGAAGAGTAAAAATTAACATCTTCATCACTTCTGACAGCATCTGGCATTTAGTAACAGCTACTAATACTTTTTAAATGTAGGGACTATCTGCAGCAAAAAAATGCTCTAAGTGCATGTAATTTTAGTGCTGTGTTTTGTACTGAAACACAACTTCAGCTCAAAGCATGACTAGCAATAACAATCTTGTTTATAATTATAAACTTTAAAAAAGTGTTGAAACAGATAATTTACACATGAATTATGTTACAAAGGAATTAGTTTCAATATTTTTTAATAGACAGCATTAGAGTTTTTTCAATTATGTGTCATTTGTTAGGCATTAGAAATTACTGATATTGTCCAGTTTTGATGAAATGAAGTAAGACAGCTCCTGTTCCACGCCTAATGTTTCCTTTATTTATAATTTAGAAAGCGCTGAATGTTTTTGGTGGGGACCCTTTCTAGATCCAGTGCAGAGGAGTTTTCAAACAGCTGAGGGCTATCTTGCACAGAGATTGATTGAGCTAATTATTTTTTAAATATGCCTTTGTACATATTTTTTCACAACTATTTCTCTTCCCATTAGGCTGTATGCATATGTTGTATGTCTTGTTTTCTAAGTCATCCTTATCTCAACTATTCTGTTCTCCTTGCCTGTTTGGCTTCCTCTGACTGTTGTCCTGGGACACTGCAAATCAATGATGTTTTCCCTTGAGTCTGATATTCCAGTTTCTACATCTTCCAGTAAAGGGAGATCAGGTTTGATGGCAGTATTGTGTAATCTACTGCATGCCAGGAATATCTTACATACAGTTCTTTAGAAGGACAATCTGGTAATGCATGTCACCACACTGCTTTTTAAAGATGATTAATGGTCTTTTAAATGATTCCTCAGGTGAGCTGTAGATCTTCATTATCTTCTCCGAGGACATTGCATTAGATTTATTTGGAGAAAATGAAATTAGGGTCATGAACCTTTCTTGAAAAACTAATTTATATCTTCTGAATTATTGAGAAGCACTATACTCTAATGATGTGATATGGTTGTTGATATTATAAAGACAACTGTCAATAACATCCAGAAGATAACTGTTATTTCTTATTTAACAACTTAGGAAGTTGCTGCTGTCTTTAAAGCTATTTTTAATAGCTGCCGTTCCTACTTCAGTTTCATCTGGATACACTCAAATTTTATCTGACTACCCAATAATTAGCTGCTGTCAATCCAATCAGTGCTAGATTGGCTAAGCTATTTTTTTCTAAAATGCAAAAGTTGTCACAACACTGCTTGACAATATTATGTCATGATGACGTTAGGTACTTTGCCACCTCACCCACTGCATAATGGTTAATTTGAGCAATATTAAATGAATGATAGGATTTAGGATTTTGATGAGCCAGAATTTGCCTGAAGAAGTATTGCCACATAGAATATTTGTATATGGTTTATTTGGATGAAGAACATCACAAGGAAAGAATTCTGTCATTTGCTATTGATACATTAAACCCTTCCAAGTAAAACACAACATCTAGATCTGAAAATAGAGGCTCTGGCCTATTTTGCGAGCTCCTCATTAGCTGACTGGGAGTTTATGCAGTGAGGAATCTTAGTGCTTGGGTTTTTGATGCTCTATCACTATGTGTGGCCGTATATTTAATTCTGTCAGGGGTGTATGGAAAACTTTGCACAGCAGATGCCTTGTACCTCCATGATGTTTGGGAAGTGGGTGGTTTGCATGGAAGTACAATTCTTTCTTTAAAATTTTCTGCTGATCTTCAGTTTCTCCATGGTTTCCTGTTCTACAACTATTTAAACACCTCCAAAAAAACTGTGCTAGCTTTGAGTGGTCTTTAGTGGTCTCAAACATCCTCTGTGGTGCAAAGAGGTTTTGCTATTTGAACTGCAATCTTTTTAATACCCAATAAATATGTTTTAATATATAACCGAGATTAAAGAGGGCTTTAGCTGTGGACTGCTGATTAAACTGACATGTTCTAGAATTTCTGTGCATCACCACTCAACAGCCCAGCTCCAAGCACAAGGCAGCTGCTTGAAAAGAGTGGGTGTTTTGTGAAGCTCCAGTGATCCTACTCAAACTCAATGGCCTGGTCTCTGGTGACCCAAAAGCCCCCATGGAAGTCACTGGTGCACCCAGATTTCACCGTGTTGCCTTCTCGGGCCCGGAACTCGAGCCTGTCACGCACAAGCAGTGCACAGAACATCTTTCCTTCAGAGCCTGGCAGCTCAGGCTGTGTTCCATAAAGGGACTGTCAGCCCCACAATGGGCGTCATCGCACCAGCGTTTTGGGCAAGGAGCTCCATTGTGTGAGCACAATGTCTGCTTGAGGTAAAATGTTCTCAGTGCAGTGGCTGTCAGAAGAATAACTGTTATCTCCCAGATTCTGGCAAACACTTAAAGGTCAGAGTTTAGGTTTTCAGGTCCACAATGGTATCTTGCTAAGCGCAGAGTGTCCATAGCACGTGTAATGCTTTCAGGCAGCTCTCTATGAAGATGACTTAATGCTCTTCACACACGTAGGATAAATCTACAGCCTCCCTCCTGCACAACAGCTATCAAGGCTTCTTCAGGGTTTGATCCAGGCCCCCTTCCTTTACCAGGGCACACATCTTCTGTGTGATCCCCTACTAAAACAGCTGGAGCAGTGGAAGGCAGCATGGTCTGTGAGCATGCTGGGCCAGTTAGTATCTGTTCCTTTTGTTTGGGTATTTCTGTTTGGCTATCAAGTCCTCCAAAATATTAATATGAACTAATCCTTTCATCTTAGACATTTCTTTTGAAACCAAATACAATCTGTTACCCCAGATTACATCATTTGCTAATTAAGAAAGCTAGATAGAGTACTGCAAGAGTATGTATTTTCACCTGAAGTATTTCTAACAGCCCTTACAAAGGGAATTTGTGTGGTGAGTCACAGCACAGTGAAAAAGGCATTTTGTGGATCTCTGAAGAATAATTGTGGTACAACAAGTGCTGAGCAACTCCCCTGTATGTTGCTGGAGATGTCATTGCCTGTGATTTAAAACTCTAGGCGAACTGTGCAGCCTTTGGCTAAGCAGCTTGGAAGCAGTGGGTAAAATACCCTTCAACTGCACTATCACTTTCCTTTTTAAAAGTTAAAAGAGGTTAGCGAAGGTGACTGAAAGTTTTTTTTTTCTGCTAGCCTTCATTAAGCTTTTGTTTAAAAAAGAAGGGAGAAGGGACTGAAGCATGCAGAAATTGCCTCAATAACCCTGCAGCAAACTGCCAGAAAGTTTTCCAAGGCTCTCATGCAATTGAACCTGGTGAAAGGAACCTAGTCTCCTAGTCCTGCCCACAGCCCTCCTTAATAAAGTTGCTGGAGGTTAGGGTTTTTTTTTCTGAACACTTAATTGTGTAGGTCTCCCAACAAACTGGTGCCAGCCTGAGAGAATGGGAGCTGATGTTGATAGTGGAGAAGGGAAAAAGCCGAGCTGGAGGGAGGACGTTCAGGGGTGCGCAGGAGAGTGGGGACCAGCAGTCTCCAGTTTCCACTGCTGGCCTGAGTACAGAAGTCACCAGTTATGATTGGGTTACAGCTCATGACTATTTAGACTTGGACATGGACTTGAAGCCACTTCGCGTCAGTACAAAGGGAGGAATGTAACACTGTCTCTCCAGTGCCAGGGGGGAGAGATTTGTAGGTTGGTATGTGACCTTCACTGCTGGCCCATGCAGGTGCTGTTCAAAGGCTCTCCCCATTCAGCTCTTGATACTGATACTAGATTAAAAAGAGAGAATGAAAAAAGTCCTTGTTAAAAACTTTCCTCTCTGTTTTTTCCCTTTATCTCTGTGAACAAGTTGTCTTTTGATTTGCTTGGGTTTGTGGGTTTAGGAGGCTGTTTTCCTTTCAAGGACTTACTCTTGTACTATGTATTTTTTCCTTTAGCGAATAACATTTAACTCTGTGAAAGAATATTTGTCTTGAGGCAATTCTCGGGTATTTAAAAAAAAGTTTTTCGTTTGTGCCCATGCTGTCTTGTTATACTAGCTTTTTACATTTTAAATTTTAGCTCCTTACCTGTATTCCAGTGCATGTGTGAGAACTGTGCAGGGACTGTGCTGCGCCATCCTGTAGTCAGAAGCAGAATGGACCAGCCTTCCTCACCTGTGAAGCAGGCAGCATCCATCAGCAAAGACTTGGCTTAGCACAGATGTTCAGGACTAACTTTTGTACTAGAAAGATCTCCGGATTTCTGAGGAGCAGGAGTGTGCAGCAGAGCTAAGTTTATGTAAATGTCTTGTGCCAGTAAGTACTTAGGTCAAATTTCTTCTCACAGCATCTTTGGAAGGCTGCAGAACTATGATGCCCACTTTTAAAGATAGTTCTTTTCCTGTGTGCATGCTGAAAGGACCAAATGTATAGAACAGAGTTGCTCCTTCTGCTTCCAAATTCCCTCCCTGGAATGCTGTGCAACCAAGCAAGCCTGCCCAGCCTTAGCAGCAATTTTTCCTTAACCCTCATAGGGTTTTTTGATTGAAGTGGTTGGTATAATTAAAAAGCAGCTTGACTGCTGCTGAGTTTCTTTGTTTTATATTTACTGGAGAAAACCACTGGGCTGTTGATCTGTGAGTTTTATGTTATTATTTAATTACACTGAGGGAAGATCCAGCATTTTGGATAATTTATTTTGAGTGCTATATTTTCCAGGGCTTCATTTGTTTCTTGTATTAATCCCTTTCCTTCACAGAAGTTTGCATATTGTTTTGGATTATTTATACTTCACTGTGCTTCCAAATCCATTATTAATCACACAGGTATTGAAATACATTTCACAGATAATACTGGACATACTGCTGTATTGTTTGCTCACATAATAGTCATGCTTTCACTCGGCAGGTTTCTCATACATCAAATTATCATTAGATAAGAAAAAATGTTACGGTGAAGATTTGCCAACAACTTAATGCTGAATGCTCAAGCAAAACCCTGATGTTTCCCATTCCAGGTGATGACTCCTGGGGACAATAAATGAGCAGATGCTCTACTTAGATGAGAGCATATCACCTTCAGGGATGTGAACAGTGCAAGGTTCTGCTCAGTGGACCTAAAGGAAACCTCTTGTTCATTTTTTCTCCGGCAGCAGTCCAGATGACTAAACAAGAGAGATTTCTTTCATGGTTGCATTTTGGTCAGTATAAAAAGTTTTTTAGTTTTGAGAGTGTCCTGCAGCTATCAGTGACTGTAAGCCTGAGAACATAGGGCTAGAAAGGACCATCTGGGTCACAGTATCCAGTTTCTGGGTCATCCAGCCTCTAGAAACCCACGGGCTGCAGGCCATGCTTACCCAGGCTCCACTGCGTCATTGCAACCTCACAGCAAAACCCCAAAAACCTCAACTAAAAGAGAGGAAAATCAAAGGAAAAAACCAAGAGTGATAGAGAGTTTTAGCAACAGTCTAGACCCTTGCAAGAGCATAAAATATTGGATAAAACTCCTTGATGATCCCAGCAGGCAGCCCTAGCCTACTGCACAGAGGAAGACAAACTTTCCTGTCCCGTTTTCTTTGCAGGCTTTTTCACTGAACTCTTGTATAAAAATGGGCTTAACCCTGAGAGTTTGAACAAGTGTATCACTCAAACCCTGGGACCCTGCTGAGAGCTGCAGCATTTTCCCCCCTGTGTTTAGTCTCTGCCTACTGGCCACACCAGGGCCAGGTATTTTAGAGCCAAAGGAGAGCACAGCATTGCACCCTGGAGACAGCTAATCCAGGAACATGTTTCCCTGCTCTGTACAGAACAGGACAGTTCAGGGGAAAGGGGTGCAGCTATGCTGTGCAACAGAGAGGTTCAGGCAGGGTCCCTGAGAGTTTTTCCACCCTCAGTGTGGTAGAAATCTCAACATGGATCCCTAGCTGTGGTATAGCATGGCACTGGCCCAGGAGTCATTCTGAGCTGGCACTGGCTTAGGGAGCTTAAGTCTGGGCATAAATATAGTGCAGGGACCATGGAAGAGCACACAAAAATTGGAGATCTTAATGCTGTTCCCATGTCAGAGAAGAATCTTCAGATACCTCTCTTTTTTCCATTTCCACATCTGTACTTGAGGGAGAGTAATAGCACTTTGACACAAAAGCATTTTTCTGGTCCTTGGATGGATGGTTAGTGCTGACATTAAGACATAAATCTGTTAAAACTGAGGATTGGTTAAATAAGTAAAATATTATTACAGAAACTCTCTTAGCTGTTCAAAATGACCTTTCTCCTTAAATTAGCACAAGTGAAAAAGGAATAATTGCTTTCTGTCTGCCCACAGAGTCAGGCACACACAAAGTCCTCTAGGTTTATTAGACTTCACAACAGAGTGGAGGACATCCACTGTGTCATCCTCAGCAGTTCCTGCAGTGTCTGGCTCTTTTCAGCACAGTAAAAGGTCGCTTTCTGCAGACAAACAGCAACAGTAATAATGTCTACATCACTCAAATGGAATCTCTTCTCTGTAATTCAGAGGAGTAGCAGCACAGGTTTATAGAATTTCCTTCCAGTGATCTCAAAGGACTCTGCAAGTGGAAAAAAAAAAAATCTCAAAATCCCCACCCAGTCACTGGGCCCCAGTGTGACTGTTTTGCAGGTGGCAAAGACATGTCACAAGCAAGAAGTGACTCATCAGATATACACATGAGAGTTGGGGCACAGCAAAGAGCAAAATAAATTGACTCTGTTGCCTGCCTCTGCTAAGAGCTGATCTTATAAAAATGAAAAGATGCATAAAAGTGGGGATTTGTTTCTTATGCCATTTGAATTTTAAGTCACATGTAAATGACTCTGTATCCTTCCTTTTAGTGTAATATTGGCTTTAATTTGGCTTAGCCTTTGGGAAGGATGTTTGACTGAATTAGAGAAGGAAGCTCAGTCCACAGGTGACTCTACCAAAACCATTTTAAAGATTGGCTTAAGTTCAGCCCATTTTGAGGATTCATGAAATCTCTTTATATGGTGATATAATTTATGTGCAATTTTTTAAACCTTTATCATTTAGATGATTGTAATACATTCATGTGGTTGTTGTAGATTCATTTTTCTGCAGACAAACGCCACAGTGCAACCCAATTACAGCTGGGCCAGGGGAGCATCCTCTGACACATCAGCGTTCTAGCTCAGAAAGGCCTTGTAAGCCTGAGCTTCAACTTGCATTTACAAGCTTCTTGGTCATAATTTTTCCTCCCAGAACTGTGTATGAGCTTTCGATGTTTTACTAGCTGGTTCAAAAGCCTCTACACTGCCTGCTTTTAGGCTGTTATTTCTGGGCCCAAAATAACGGGATTGCCCAGAAAAGGCCAGGGAGTTTCTTGGGGTGGAACAATGTCTTCTAGATGGAAAGCTCTCTGGAGACAGCACCACCTTCATATTTTGTCTGTTGAGTGCCCAGCTCACTGGGAACTTGCTCTGGGACAAGAGATCTTGCCAAAAGCCATTTGGGTACAAGACAGTTTTAGAGTAAAAGAGCTCGAGAGTTTGCTTTTCCTGAAAGAAGGGGAAAGGCTGTAAAAAGGAAAGTTTTATCTGGGGGGAGAGGGTTGCTGGATTTTTTTTTTAAACAGCAGCATCATGACCCCTTCCATGTTTATGTGTCATTACTTCTGTCAAAACTTGAACTATCTCCTCTGTGTTCAGGTTTGCAACATCAAAAGGACCATAGAACAGTTTTCTTTGATGTTAAATTTTTCTGTTGATGCCGTCTGTGGTCAGGTAATACCACATGATTAATGTGAAAAGATTCAATTTGCTTATTTTCCCATGTTCACTAGCAAAGCAAAGATGCAGTGCATCAGTGGGATATGAGATACAGTCAATCAAGAAAATCCTCCGTATTTAAAAACATATTTTTGGCTTTCCAAAAATCACCCTTGATGCATTTTCTTTGGGTTTTTGTTTTGTTTTGTTTTGTTTTGTTTTTTAATGTGTGTGTTTGCATAATTGCTTAATATTAAAGAGAGAGTGGTTTGGTCATTTAGTTAGTAAAATGAGGCCTTGGGACTGGGAAGAACAGGCTCCTCTCACTCAGTTCAGCTATTGGCCCAGGACAAGCAAGTCACTTTGCCTTTTTATAAAATAAGGATAATGGTTCCTCCATTGTAAAGATGTGAGATCTACTGCTGAAAAGCAGTACCTGAGAGTTAGGTAATATTATTTCTGGCTCTCCTACAAATGTACTTAGTGTTCAGTTTTCCCATCTGTAATGTGGGGATGTTAGAACTAATCTACCTCCCAGGGTTGTTTTGCTTAATTCCATAAAGTACTTGAAAACCTCACATGGAAAGAGTTATAGGAGCATAAGGTTTCTTAATAAAGCTCATTCATGAGTAATGTATTTTTGAAGTAAGTGACTTGAACCTTCACCCATAGTTGGAAACCAACATGAGCCAAGTCTTCTTTGTTGTTCAGCAAAGGTTGGTTGATCTTTTTTTTTCCCCTTACATATTTAATTCTCATACAGCTTTACATCTCTGGTTTCTGGCTATGATTGAAAGCAGAAATTCCAAATACCACAAGAGAAGGCTGGGTTTTTTTACTTTTTTTCCCTGACCCTTCCAGAAGCTGGAAGTTTTGAAACGTATAAGAATCTCCCCACCATCCAGTTCTCAGTTTCTCCCCAAAGATTGGTGTCTGAAGTAGTTTTCTCTGAAAACTGAGACTTACACATCCAGACACAGGCTGTATTTTGCCCCCTTTGGGACCTGCTCAGCCACCTTGAAGGTGACAAGTGACTGAGGTGTAGCAGGGCTGCTCTATGCAGACAACCACTGGGTGCCTTATCAGCCCTGATCTGCCCTGCCTTCAGCGGTACAAGACCACATTCAGTCTCATCTGCTGCGCTGTTGTTGTTGTTGATTGCTGCACAGAGCACGGGGAGGCTCTTTAGAAGCGCTGCACAAATGCTGAGGCTGAGATGGTCTTTACGTCAAAGGGCTGTAAGAGAAAATTAGCCAAAACTCATTTATCTCCGTGTCAAAATTCCTACTAACTGGGGAGGAAGCGAAGTTGGACCAGGCTGGAGGCTGCCAGGGAGCCTGGCCATCACACCGTGGGATGCATTACAAACCCGGATTTGCGGGATCTCTGCCTGCAAATAATCCACACTCGGAGTGCTCTGCACATATCATTTGATGTGTGTAACAGAGGGATGGTGCCAGGAGCACAGAAGCTAACTTGGAGCTTGGGGAAGTTTTCAATCGGTTTTGCCAGGGTTTCCCTCGGTGGGAAGGCACGGACGGCTTTCTCCTGCCCCCTCCTGGTGCAGCCCTCAAATGTGGCTCTGGAAGCGGTAGGCTGGAAAAATGGCACCTTCATTTTCCAGGGGATTTGCACCTGGCATATATGGCAAAGTTGGTCTATTTTCATGGCATGAAAAAGTGTTATCATTATTTTTATTTTTTACTTCATCGCATTGTAAACCCAGTTGAGCTCTGTGAAACGAAACTGAAGCTGGGTCTGGTCAATGCTGGTCGAGTGGAAAGCAAAAATTAGAGTATTTCAGGTGTATGATCTAATGCCTTTCATCATGGCAGTACACTGCCTTGGGAAATATTTCTGTATTTTTTTTAAGCTGGTGTGATACTTAACCAACCAAAGAATAATGTAGTGCAAATAATTTAAAGAAGATAGATAAGATTATGTAGTCCTTGACTAAATTCTTTATTCTTTACTCTAGGAGATAGCTGCAAACCCAAAATTCCTCCTGAAGAGTAAAACTTGGCAGTGGCTGCAATGCTTCCATCCTGCACTTGAACAAAAGGCAGTCCCTGGGCACTGCACTGCATGGAGGACTGGGGCTGTTGGGCAGTGCCCAGACTCCTGAGGTCTGCAGCACCACTGGGTGCACAGAGCAGTGCATCCTTAACTTTTGCAATGGGTACCCACCAGTAAAGCAGTAATCAATGAAGAGTAAATCAAAATAGCTCCTATATGGAATCGCTTCACACTTAAACCCTTCAGCCTTTTGGATTGAGCACAAGTGTGAATACAGTCAAACACAAACTAAAACAGACCTGCCTAAAAGTGGGCATCTTAAATCTGGGCTATCATTCTCTCTTCATATCTGCATTAACCTGTTTCACTTTGCAAAATGATTATTGTTCGCAAAACCAGAAAAATATTTTCAGGCCTTTTGGTTACCATATTTTGAAATAAGTCTAAGATCTTTCTATCTGTGGACTCAAAACTGTGTTCTGCTCTTGATGTAAGTTCTTTAATCACAGAAAAAGAACTGAGCAGTTTCTGACTGTTTAGTTAAGTGTCTGTTCCCTTATTCTGCCTAACATATGACTATTGAAGAGGTTGAGTCTTCTGAATTTTCTAACAATTTGGAAACAGCTTTTATATATGCATATACATATATACATATACATACATATATGTACATATATATATATTATATATATATATATATATCTATGTGTGTGTGTGTGTGTGTGTGTGTGTATTAGCCAGCTGTGATTGTGCTGCATTTTCAGAGGCTTTGTATTTCCTGGGAAACTATTGGACGTTGGTTGTCCAAACTGTTGGGAACACTCTTTCTGCACAGCCATATCCCAAGCTGAGCTGAAGTTGGTGCTCAAAAGGGTGTTATCTTTCTTCAATATATGTGTTTGAAAAGCACGTCTTGCAGCACTAATTATATAGATTTTTCTCACTTAAAAATAATATCTTTTGTTATAATGTATTTTGGCTGAGGAGTTTCCATGTGAAGTCAACCAACTCAGCTCCCTTTCTGTACAGAGCTGGAGAAAGGTGGGTAATGCTTTGTGGTGCTGATGGCTGTGTAGCTGCAGCATTGGGCAGGGGGAGACACAGAAAACCACATCATTTCTGCTACATGGACAGTATCAGAGACAGGAAAAAGAGGTGGGACTTCCCATTTTCTTTTACTCGTGTCCAGTAGTTTTAAGGAAAAGGTCTGGCTGCACAAAGCTTTCTCTGCCTGAATGTTGTTTTTTAGGGAAATTTCCAGAGAGTAATTCTTTTCAATGAGTTTCTCTGGACTTTTCCATTGCAGCTTGTATCTGGCCAGTTTTTGAAGGGCTGTGACTCTCTGATCCAATTTGATACTATCTAGAGCCATCAGTGTATCTGTTGAAGCTGAAATGCATAGAAAGGTCTGAACAAAGCCACAAAAATTTTGGGAGGTGAGTCATTTGTTCACCACTCAAAAATTCTGTTATGGGTGGACTTTTGAAGAAAATTTTCCATAAATTTATGTTTATATGCAACAGACCACAAAGACAAAACAATTTCAAATCAAACAAAACAGTTTAGTCAGACTGATGAAAATATCTTTTTTTTTTTTTTTTCCATAGTTCTTTTCATCAACAAACAGACATGAACTTCACTTCAGGGCAGTGTGAATGTTTTTTCTCCCTTCAAGATCACCTGGCAAACTGAAAAATTAGTTATTTGTACAGGCCTGGTTGTGAATCATCTTGACTCAGATGTGTCCCTGCTGGGGAGGACACGTTAGCCCCTGCCACCTTTGCGTGGTGCTTTGAATTTTCAAGTTCACCATAATCCAATTTGGCCTCACATGACCTGAAAAATACCATTTCTCAAAAAGCACTTGAACTGCTACAGGGCTTCAGGGCAGGTAAGTACTGAGATAGGTATTAGATAACCAGAACCTCAATTTCTGATTTCAGACACTGGATAACGAAAAGCAGGCTGATGTACATTCTAGAGTAACTGAGCTACAGAAGTTTTGTAACATCACATAATGCAGTGTTCAAATTTTTATTCTATTACACCTTCTGCATAACAGAGGTCCCATCTATCCTCATTACCTTTAGCATCACGACCATGACTTTTACTTGAACCATAGCACAGAAATGATAGCAGTAGGTGGGACCTCAGGAGGTAATCTAGTCCTATCCCTCCCTAAGCAGAATCAGTGTGATAGAACAGAGTAGAGTATTCCAGTTGAAAGGGACCTACAATGATCATCTAGTCCAGCTGTCTGACCACTTTGGAGCTGATCCTTGTGGGTCCCTCCCAACTCAGAATACTCTGATTCTGTGACCAAAAGTTAAAGCCTCTTAAGGACATTGCCCAAATATCCCTTAACAGTGACAGGCTCAGGGCATCAACCACCTCTCTAGGAAGCCTGTTCCAGTGTTTGACCTCCCCGTTGGTAAAGAATTGCTTCATAATGTCCTGTCTAAACCTCCTCTTAGAATAGTTTTGAAGCATTTCTATGTATCCTATCACTGGATCTCAGGGAGAAGGGATCAGCACCTCTCTCTCTGCTTCCCTTCCTCAGGAAGCTCTACAGAGCTAGGAGGTTGCTCCATAGCCCCCTTTTTTTTCTCCAAGGAACTGAAAGTGTTTGTGTAAAGAAGTATTAAAAACTTCAAGGATTCTACAACTTCCCCAGAAAATTAGTCTGCAATGCTTAAACCTAGAAATAATTATTTCTCTGTCTCACATTTGGGGTTTTTTTCCAGGGCTTTTTTTTCAGCTTCAAAAAAAAAATTAAAAATCCACCCTTGATGTACAGTTGTTAGAGTTGTAGTCCCATCAGCATGTCCTGTGGTTAATTAGAGTCACTTTATTACTAATTTTTAGCTAACTTTCAAGTTTGGTTTAAAAATCTTTTCCCTACTAGTTTGCATTGCTCTACCAGATTGGAGGTAACTTTCTTGCAGACATCCAGAGATTCTGCACTCAGAGAAGACCATGCAGTCATCATATTTTCTGTCCCACATGTCGTAGACTTTTATATTTTGTGCTGTTACCCAATACTTTGCATCTGAATTAAGCATAGCTTTTATTTTGGCTAAAATATATTTTCTGGAAAAGCATCTAATTTTGATATGAATACATCAGGAAATGGATAATCAATCATTTCCTTTAGAAGTTTGTTGCAGTGGTTAATCGCTGTCACTGTTTGAAAAATTGTGACCGTTTTGAATTTCTGATTTCAACTTCCAGTTACCGGTTCTCATTATGCTTTTCTCTGCCAGATGTAAGAACCCTTTAGTATCCAGTACGTTCTTTTCTGGAAGTAACTACACAGTGTAATCAAGACATCACTCATCTTTTTCTTCACAGTGAACTCAGTAGATGGGTCTTTAAATCTCTCACAGTCAGGTGTCCCCTTCATTCATCAGGTCAGTCTAACACTTGTTCTCTCTTGCCATTTCAGTTGTTTATAGATGTTGGTAAAAACTGGACCAGACTTCTGTGAGATGTTGCACTATGAGAAGATAAAAACACATTACTGCTGGCTGCTCCCTTGTTTGTGGATATATGGATCATAGGAACAACTTGTCCTTTTTTATAGACTTTCTGGAATTAGTATTTTCATGGGGTGTTACTTGCCCCCTGTGATTCCCAAGCCATTCTCCAGAATCACAGCTTTCCAGGATCCAGGGTCCAGGGTCCTATCAGGTTTATTTTGTTCTCTGCCTTACAGATCAGCTTTATACTTCACTGCATTTCGTTCAAATGGGCTCCCTTTAACAAATGACCCAAAATACTCTCAGCATTAGTATTTTCTCCTCATCGTTATTTACCAGGCTGCTAATATTTGTGTCAGCCATCTGTCTGTCAGTGCTGACTTTATATTCCCTTGCAGAGCATCAGTGAAAGCGCTGAATAGCACCGAGTATACTTCAAAGCCCTGCGGAAAGCCAGTAAAGAATCCTCATTTGATGATGATCTGATTGACGCAGCTGGGTTTTGAGTTATGCTAAATAGCCATGTCTTAGCCATTTAACATAAGTTTCCTTCATGTTATATAGTGTTTATCTAGTAAGTATGTCATGCACTAAGTCTAAAGCCTCGAGAAAGCCTGCTACATCTGTACAGTTGGCTTTTTTTTTTTCAGGCAGAACATGAAACCAGTTTTATTTGAGCTATTTTCCATAAACCCACATTGACTGGCAGTAATTAAAATCTTGTTCTTTCATGTTTTAGCAGTTCAGTCCTGTCTCAGTTTTTCCACTCTTTTACGTGGGATTGATGTGAGGTTAGCTGCTCAATAACTCCCCTGTAATTGCACTTGGTTTCCTGTTCTCCCTCTCTCCCCTTTTCTCTCTTTATCTCTATCTCTCACTTTCTTTTTTTTTCCCCTCAGGTTACTACCAGTCACCTGGAATCCCTCTGATATTCAAATGTATTAAAAATTAACATTAGCAAGCCAGAGTTCTCCTCAGTCAAATATTTTAGGACCCCTGGGTGTTATTTATCCAGGCCTGCTGATTTAAAAATGTTTATCTCTACTGGATGATGTTTAACATCCTGCTTATTTCCTAATGGGCTGGAAAGTACTTATTCAACCTTGCTCTCATATAAACACCATCAAGATATTACTTTTCAAAATACCAAATGGAAACATTTATTGAACAAGTCTGGCTTTTTGTATTGTTGCTCGCAGTTCTATTCTATGCAATTCAAACACTCCTCAAAAAATCCTGCTCAGCATTGCCATGGGCTAGTTTTTCCCAATCTTTTTATTTTCCAATATAAGTTTTTCTTCAGACAGTTGCTCTATTTTCCCTGTTTGTTGAATATTTAAAACACTTTTAGTTTACCACTGGAGTAGTTGAGCCTTAGCCAGTCTGTCCTTGATGATGCTGATGGACTGACTATTCTGAAAGAACTTCTGATTTCCATTCATGTTTTCCTCTCTGATTTCTTCCTCCCACTCACTGTTTTCTCATAATTTTCCTCAGCTGGAGGATATTAGCCATTGGGAAGTACCAGCTACAATTGTCTTAATTTTGTCCACTTTTAATTACCAGCTCTTAGGATAATGTTACTTGCCAGCTGTATGACTGCTACATTCTCTGTTAATCAGAATGAGCTGCAAAATGAGTGGTTGATGTTGGATGCAGTATCTCTTCCTGATGTAAATGCGTAAGCACAGGTTGTCATCCCATCACTTCCTCACTCTCTTCTGGATGAACTGCATTGCAACCAGGGTTAATGAGATCATTAAGATTTCTCCAGAAACATGGGTCAGGTCTGGGAATCGTGCACTGGATTCAGGCCTGAACCTCACCTTCTCTGGAGGATAACAGACATCAGGCTTTGCTTTTCATTTTGGCCTTATCTCACATTCGGTTCATTCCTCTCTGCCTAAATTGCTCCATATTCTGATGCCTTCCTCAGGGCTCACTGCTGCAGATGGTGTATTTATATTAACTTAAAGATTGCATTCCATTCCATCTTTCAAATGAGATTAATATATTTTTCAGGCCATTGTGGTTACCCGACCTGACCTCCCATAAACGCAGCCTATAATTCTTCACCCGGATTCCAGCATCTGGTCCTATAACTCATACTTGAAACACAGCATATCTTTTTTAGAAATGCATCTCGTGGACATGTAAAGCCTCTGTCACTTGGATATTTTTCCTTATTTAGAGTAAAATCCAGTCTCTTGATGATGTATAAACATCGCACTACCTATGGCTGTTTATAAGAATGCAAGTGTGATACTTCTAACTGCGTTTCCATACCTGCCTTCTACCTACCTAAAATACTGCCCTTAGTTTCTTCCAAGTGGATGTTGTTCTAGCCATGAAGATGGGATCTGGAAGTCACTGAGAGTTCCAGATGCTTAATGAAAGATGCATGATAAAAACCAAAAGAATCCAATTATTTATGGTGTCAAACTTCTTAGACACATGTGCAGGGGTTGACTGTCTGTATCCCTGATTGCTATGTTTTACATTTCTTTAATGTCTTTCAAATGAGGATGGAGATGCAGCTGCTGGAATTAGGAGGGCATTGTCATTTGCTCTGTGGAATGGACACACGTTTTTGTATGTATGATTAGTGTCAGAAAACAGGAACTGGAACAGAGTGTTTAACATCTTTGCTAGTACTCTTGGGGTTTACACTTATTTTTTATTTCATTTAATTTCTTTTTCTGTGGTGAGATTTTACACTGAACCCTAATATACTCCTGCAGAATGGCATTCTCCTGGGCCTATTTGAAATTCTTGATCTTTTCTGCATCTGTTTAAATCCTGCGTTCATGCACGTACAGTACAAGGTCAACCCTTTTGTTTGTTATTTTTATGGAGTTTAAAGAAAGTCCAAATACCTGACCGAGGTACCTGTCTGGTGCAGCCTTGTGACAGTTGCAAAATCTTCAGGCTTGGAGAGTCACATGATTAAGTGTTTCTTGAGGAGCAGAGGGAACCATAAAATCAGGGGTGCACTTTGCAGCTAACGGGTGGCTTGGGCTGGCTCCCACCCATCAGAATGCAGGAGGTGTTTTGAGAGTTACCTCTCAAAGGAAACCAGCCAAGAGCATATTGCTGACTCGTGCTCCAAACAGAGCCCTGCGTGCAGGGAGGTTAAGAGCTCACAAACAAACCACAAAGCCTAGCTTTTCCTTAGGTTTATCACCTTCAAATTCAATCTAACTCCACAGTATAGCTGACCAGCTTCAGAAGACCAAAGAGTATGGAAGTAAAGATTATCTGCCAAGAATATTTGGGGTTATTTCTGCAGCATCTGGGACTGGCACTTTCCAACTCAGTATTGAAACGAGACTTCAGTTCAGTGTTATTAGAGGTGTCAAACTCCTAGGGGGTTGCTGCTGATCTCAAACACCAAGCTGGGCTGCCTGGTGTGCAACTGTCTGCACTGCTAAAATCCCAAGAACTTGCTCATGAAAGGTCTAGTTTTGGAATGGCTACAGTTAGCCCTGAAATTATAATTACTTTCAATTTTTATCTTCTTGGTTTTTTGTTGTTGTTGTTGTTGTTGTTGTTGTTGTTGTTTTTCTTCCCAAAAGATAAACTCCCTTCAGACGTTTGAAGGGATTTTGTTATATTTCTGCTACATTTTATTGGTGTGAATCTTTGGGGAGAGGCTGATGTCTAAAGGAAATTTATTATTAAGAACTAGCTATACTGTTTCCCAGCAGTGAGCTTGTTACTGACACATCTTCGTCTAAACTCTGTAATTGGTAATTATGTTTGTCTGACCTACATTTTTCTGTGTACTGAGATACTGATAATTGTACTGAGATATGGTATCTTTCAATTCCTGAGTAAAAATGTCCACACCAGTTGTGAAGTGTTGCTGGGCAGAAGCTTTCACCCTCAAAAGGCAGTAGTATTTTTGTGGCGGAGGATGCATTTTTTTAAAATGTATGTAGCACTAGAATCCTATGGGAGTAAAAAGCAATGTTGAAATAAGTTAGATATAATGACATGATTTTTCAGAACCTAGGAAACTAATGGTCAATTAAATCCCAGTGGAGGTTGTGTATTAGCTTCCTAATTTGTTTTGGATCCATGACTGGAATGTATACGCACATGCTATTCAGTCCAGAGCATTCATGTGAAAGATCCTTTGGGTAATTTAACAGCTACAAATGGTACTTCCATCTAAAATTGTTATTGTGTTGTGTTTCTGCACCAATTGAGCCTTCAGTAACAGATCTGATGATCAGGTTAGAAAATTCCCTCTCCTATTGATTTTATCATCAAAAGAAGGTAAAAATTCAGATTCCTTATAAGGTTCTTCAGAGAATAAAAACCCATCCTTTCCACTTAACAAAAAAAAATTATTTCCTATAAATAACATGGGAAATATCTTTCCTACTGCTTCACCTCAGAAGTTTTTCAACATTTTGCACCCATGAAGACTGGAGGAGCTAGTGGATTATTAGCATTTCCCAGTATGTGGACCAGATAATTCGACCAAAAACCTTGTTTCTGAGCCTTTCACTCTCTGGCTTATTGACCCAAAAGTTTTTCATCTGCTCCTTGGGGGCTGCTGAGAATTCTGATATTTTCTCCATCTGTTTCTCGAAATTTCCCTTGTGAGCACTCGGCATGTTTCCCTGTTCCTTCCAGATGACCCTCTCTTGCTGTTCCCACTGGGTGTCATAAACTCCATGACTCCTTCCAAGAAACGTTAAGGTGAGTCTCATTTTATTTATTGTGCTGAGTAATGCCATTAACACATTCCAAATTGATCCATCAAAGAAATCAGCCTGGAGAGTCTGCTCAGTGAGCAACTTCAGGTCAAATATTTAGGTGGGGCAGTGCCTCTCACCTGAGCACTCAGTGAAATTGTTATTGAAGTGTATCACCCAGAATACCCCTTTGGACTCAGCTGGAGTTGCCGGTCTGTTCCATGAAGTCAACCAGCTGCTCCTTTTAGAGTACCCCTCTGAAATGTGAGCACAGGACAGGGAAATCATTGTCCCACTGGATCATTCATCTGGAACAGACATTATTAATAAAGGGTGATAGACTTCCAATTGATTTGGGATGAATGGATGTCCATTTAGATGGTGGTTTGTTTTATCATGTTTTGAGCCCAGTGCTGAGCCCTTAAGCACAGCCTGGCAGAATCTGAATCTTGCTTTAGGGGAAGTGCACAGTGTTGACACTTCCAATGGCTGCAATGAATGCAATCTCTTCGTCTGAGGAAAACCAAATAAGTAAAAAAATCCCAGAATCAGATCATTCCTTGTCATGTATTAGAAATATGAAAGCTGCCGTCTGGAGCTTCTCATAAATTGCTTATTTGTCCTCAAGCTATCTGTGAGGGACAAGAGACAGATATTCTCTAAAATGTTCTCTAAAATATGTTCTCTAAAAACCCAAAGAGGTTAATTTAATAAAAAGTTATACTAAAACTATTTCTCCTTACATATTTTGCTAGATGACTTCACTGAAACTCTGTTGTTCCTCTTGATCCTGTTCTCTTCCACCTGTGCATCCACCTTGGTCTGCACATACCATAATGTTTCATGATCCACCATTTGGGGGAGGGGGGAGCAACCCTAACAGGAGTCCCAGCAGGAGTGCTGGGCAAGCTGGAAGCCTGGCACACGGGGGAGAATGGGAAGAACAAGTCCACAGAATGACAGTGTTCCTGGTTACCAGGGAAACAATCCTAAACTGGAGCTTTTTTTTCAATCAGAATATTTGTTTTCATTTGAAATATTTTGATAAGGGGTTTAGTTTTTGATTTTAAACTAATAATTTTCACGGGAATGTCTGTTTTTAAATTCTTAACCTTTCATAAAAACCAGTATTTATAACATGCAGATTTCATTTAGAAAAAATATGGGGAGCTAAGTCATCGTCATCTTTTCATAAACATCTAACCTTGTACACAACTTCACAGAAATGCAGAGATCATTGATGCAGCTGGAGGGACTTAGAGGGGTCCACTGGTACAGAACAGGATCAACCACACCTGAATTTCCTCCACCAGGTATTTGTTTAACATGCTTGCAGGGCAGCTCCCATTGTGGAGATTCCTCAGTCATCTTAGGCTTCCCTACCCCCACAGTTAGTAATTTTTTTCTGATATCAATCTAATCTTTGTCACAATTTAAAAACAGTTAAACACAAATGTTGACTTCACTCTGCAAAGCAATCTTTTGCATGTTTGCAGAGCATTACGTATCCTCTGCCTCTTCCAAATACAGTAATGTCAACATTACTTTCTTGGTCAGAGGTCTATAAATCCATGACCTCTCATGCTCGTTCTCTTCATGCTCTGTATCTTTCTGGAAGTGTCATGCCCACGGCTCACATCAATGGTTTTATCCCAGCATGCACATTTCTGATTGCAGAAAGGATCCTCCTTTTTAAGCAATATCTGCATCTTTTCCTTTGAGCTGAACAGATATCTCACTATATCCAAAACTGTGTGTTTAAACATATTTTACCCTTCATGCCTATATAACAACAATATTTTGACAATGTAATTCGTCAGTAGCATCCTCCTGTTAAGAGCTATCATCTATAATCTGAAGAAGTGATACAAATCTTAAGTACTCATAACCCTCTTGACTTGTTCATCGAAGATGATCTTACGTAGCCTTCACACCTGCCATTTCTCTGGCATTTTCCTCCACAGTATCCATTTGATGCTCATTAGGTTTTCAAGTTATTTTCCCAGCTTTTTAACTATGTGTGCAATCTTGTATTCTAAATAGGGTTGTTTATGCCCCATGTGTTTCAGTGAGTATTTTGGTAACAGTACACAAGCAGGCGATATATTTGTCCTACACATCTTTGTCCCAGCATTCTGCAGTTCCTTCCCACTCGTGCCTGAAAATTGGAGTACACTGTTTTTTTCCTTCATCTCATCATTGTTGTTGTATTTTTTTTACCCTCTAGCATTTTTAGAACATAACATATTTTCATGTAAGTAGTGTTAATTATGTAACAGTAATTTATCTCAGATAAGATCTTTTATTTTTGTTTCAATTTGGCAATTAGAATGCAGAAAATTTCATGCTTTGAACCCTGCCTTTTATGTCAAGTTGTCTGCCCACAACTGATGAGTATAAGTATCTTATTTGCTTCAGAAAAGGAAGTGAAAAAAGTACCATCTGCAAATTTATTGGGAATTTAAATATCTTGGAGGTATGGCTGAAGAAATGGATCAGGGAGTATTCAAAGAGTTGTTCTCTAATAGTGACCACAGAGTACTTTAATTCAGCATCCTAAGAACCATTATCAAAGGGCATCAAGAATAAATGTAGATATTGCTTCAGACATGAGGCTAAAGCAACTGGCCAGTGTTTGATGCACAGAGAACTGCATGGGAGGAAACCTAAATGAACCTTTTTTGCTCAGGCATCACAATTTACTGGGGTTCTTTGAAGAGGTCAGCAAGCAGGTGGATAAGGGAGAGCCAATACATACATACAGGCTACCTGGATGTCTAAAAACTATTTAAAATGCTTTTGTTGCAACTGAATAATGGTTGGAGAAGAGGAAAGACTGTTGCATGAATTAAAAAAGCTTAAAATGTGTAAAATAGCAGAGTGAATGGCAACTCTCAAAGAGAACTTCTACAGGGATATGTAGAATTGTGAATGGCAAGTCTCACAGTTGAATACTACACAAATCTGTTTTAACCTCTGATCTTATAACCATCCCTGTGTTCTAATTTAGTCAGTGCCCCACTTGCTTGATCCAGGACTCTTGACTGAATAGTAAGTCTTACTTCACATGTGCTAAATATGTTGCTTCCACATGAATTCTTTCTTTAACGTGACTTCGTAGAGATGGTGTTTGTTAGGGAACCAAAACCAGTGGGGACTCAGTGCTCTACTGCTTCATTAGGAAGCTCAGGTTCTAACTTCAGTATCAATTACAGCAGACAATTTAGTGCTGGGTACACAGACAAATTTGATCCAATATTCCCTGGCTGCCTTCCTGCAAATCTGGATGTTGATGTTGTGTCATTTTTAGGACATGGATTTTGTATTATCCTTAGGAGATCTTACTGTGTTGGTACAGAGCAAGCATGCTAGGTTTCCCAGTAATGGCAGGATGATCTGTAGTGCTCTGCTTTATTCTTTTAATCTTGTGAAAAGCATCTCTAGATATTCATCCATCTCTCACCATCCCTCAGAATACCTTAGTGACAGAATTATCACAATCACAGACCCTGATTTAGGAATTCTTTTCATGTTGGCAGAACACCGTAAGTCCCATGTTCTCTATGAACTGCCATGGCACTGCTGTGCTATGGAGGATGTTATTCACTGCACTGTATCTATTGCTGGCAGATTTGACTGTCCTCATCAAACCAATCAGCTGACAAATAGAATGTATTGCCTTGAACGTCAGAGTAGATTTTTCTAACTAGGTCTAGCTACTGAGCATATGCAGGAGCCAGAATAGCAGTTGCCTGCCTTTATTTCATCCTCCTCCTCTGACAAAGCTAAACTAGCTGATGCTCCCTACCCAACATGATCTTTCAGGCCTTTTAGCATCCTCTATTCAAATAACTCTAACTCTCATTAAGAGAAACTGTAGCTTCTTCAAGCCTGCTGGCAGCAGATGGTGGAGAGGAATTACCCGAGGTGGGAAGACCCTAGCACATATATGAGTCAATAGTTATAATGCATTACTAACAAATATAGCCTCTAGATATCTTCAAATATGTACCTTTCTGACCTTGAACAACCACAGAACAGAATTCTCACAACACTCTAGGCTGTACATCTGGAAAGGAGTATAACTTCATCAGTGTCCACTAAAGCAGAGCCTTTTAAACTGTTACTTTGAAATGCTAGCATTGCTGGCTCTCTGCTGATCTGCAGCAGAGCTCTTTGGTGTACAGAAACTCCTGATGACACAGAGCCCTAGTGACCATCACTCCTACACCCAGGCAGTGGCAGATCTAGCTCAGCAGGGCAAAGTTTTGTTTTGGGACCTGAGTGTTTCAGAGGGTGGGACACTTCCCAGGGATACACAGTGCTGAGGGACATGGGAGCACCATAGTGCTGTGAGTAATGCATCTATTTGTGTTTTCTTCTCATGGCCAGGCTTAAATCAGTCACCAGGTTTGGGCTGAGTGAAGAGCATTTCTACAGCAGGTACCAACACCTATCTCTGCTTCCTACAGTTTTGTCCTTTTCTGCAGCATGGTGCACAGTCCATTTCCCAAGGACTGTATGTTCCAAATCTTGTCCACTGTATCCACCTATATTAAGTGGCCAAATAACAGTTATCAGCATTACTAATCTGAGATCACCCACTCAGTTTCACCTACAAGTGCCCATGAGTCACAGTGAACCACCCCCCACCCCCAACAGGCTGTGTCATTAATTTATCCTGTATTTGTCATCTTGCATGGTCCAGTCGTGAAGTTTTAGATCTTCGATGAGAAAGTTTAAATTGGGTTTTGAGAGCTGCTTTGTGATTAGAGATGTCGAGGGCTGGGGGCAAGGGAAAGGAGAAATGTATTTCTTTCCTTACTCGCCTTTCATACACCGTGGCAGGGACTGTAGAAACCTGGTCCTGATGACCCAGCTACAATGTTCCAATTCACTTTCTCCTCTCCCTTGAAGGACTGTAGCTCTTCAGCAAAAGGTAAATAACCCTTTTTCCTCTGACCCAGAAATACTTATATGAGTCATAATGTTCTAAATGTGCCTGTTGGTGTAAAACTACACACTGATGTGAAATCCTTCTTTGGCTTTCAAGGTTGTTTCAGAACAAAGTGGATTTTAATTCTTCACAAATGTTTTACTTTATTGTCCTTGGAACTGGGGATGAAGGGACCTATATGTGATTTTATTAACACAGAGCAAATATCTGACTGTTTACTTCCAGTCTTGTAACTCCACCCTGATGAGGAAAAGAAGGGGAGATGAGGAAAGGAGACTGCAGAGATTTAAGCAATTCTGACAAGGACAGGAAAGAAATCAGTGCTTCTAGAGAATCTCTGTCTCCTAAATTTCTCTGTAGTGCCTACTGGACCATCTGTAATCCCCACAGAGCAGGATCTTCAGAACTATTGGAGAGGCCACTGAGACTTAAAGTCTTTTATAATTTGTCTTCCTAAGCCAAAGAGGTACCCCTCAAGTACCTACATGTTATTCAGAATATTCATTGTGACTCAGTTAAGCAAAGGGAACTCACCTTCTAATGAACTCAGGTGGACACAACACCATAGCTAAAACTTATCTTAAAACTTCAAGTTCCTTGAAACAAACTCCTTTGTGAGTGGAATTAGAGTAGGAGAGAAGGGGGCAGACCAAACTGAACAATTGCTGGGAATATGAAAATTATATAGGGCCAATAATGTGTTTATCATAAAGAAGAGCTGGCTAAAAGATGTAGGAGGACAGTGACAGCTTGCCAGGTTTTCTTGTGGTTTTTTTTTATCACTATTTTAAAGTTTCAGAAAAATTATCTGTTCTACAGAAATAATGCTTTGATACACTTTAAAATATATGGTAGCCAGCATAGTTTCTTGCAACTCTGGAGGTGTTGCTTTTTCTGTTTCTGGAGAAACTGTGACCCTGCAGGTCTCAGGTGAAGCCCCTCTGTAAGTACAAACAGTGTGCCCCACGTGGGCTTTACAGAGTTGGGAGATGCTTAGCTAGTTCTGGCAGCCTAGATCTGAACCTTGAGTGACTACAGGGGGGGAAGGAGGGGAGTAGAGACACCAAATGGCTCTGTCATAATTATTCAGGAGGTATTTAAGGTAGTGCCCTGGACTGTATTGCTTTGTGTTCCACGTTTGTAAGCAAAGCCATGGAAGACAAGAGTTCCTCATCCTGCTGCAGATCTAAACTGGAGTTGTGAGTACAGGTAAGCAAAGTGTGAGGCAATCCTCAGTGCACCAAGATATCAGGACTAAAGAAACAACTGGATCATGACAGACCTCAAAAATTGCAGGCAACCATGTTAACATACATGAAGGATTCAAAGGTCTATACTTGCCTCTTTCTCCTGTATCAAAATCCATATCACAGGCCATAAAATACTGTCAGAAACTTAAAACCAATAGCAAAGGGTGTGAAGCAAACTAGAACATGTTTCTGGATAAGAGCAAGAAAGAGACAATTTTGCTGATGTCCAAGGACCCTGTGATAGCCAGAAATCTCCATTGGAGGAAACTCACTAATGGCTCCTGGGAAGTAAATTATGGTCCAGAGTACAGAGGGAGGGGAACCAGCAGCAACCCTCCCAAAGAAGTTCTCTCCACATTCCCATATGGTCGTCAGCTTGAAATTTGGGTCTGTGCATGGATACCCTGACCATGAACCAGATTGAGCAGCTGGAAAGAGAGTGGTACAGGATGGTAATGATCTGCTACAGGCATGAAACAGAGATAAAGGGATCCTGCTTCCTAATTCTTGTGCTGATTTTATAGAATGGTGAATTGAAGAAGAGAAACACTGATCACAGAGAGCCTTGAGTTGTGCTTGCACCTGAAGGTGCAGGGATCTGGGTTTTGCTATGGAAAAATGATCATTAGAAAATATGTTTTTGAGCCAAGATCAAACAGAAGGGCTGTAAGCAGCAAGAGCAGTGTGATTTTTTTTTTTCCTTATAACTGCTTTTGTGCATACTGTAACTGCTGTACATTGGTGCCATCTACTGCCTGGCCTGGGGCTGTCCCTGCCTGGATCTCTGAGGGCATCACCAGAGATAGGTGTAGCAAAAGTGCAACAAAGGTAGAAAAAGCTTTACTCTGTTGATGCCCTGACATAACAAGAAACATCCTACCTAACTGTCCTGATGAAAGCTGCAGTGATTTAAAGAGAACAGAGCTGTTAACCAGTGATACAGCTCACTTGCCTTGGAGGTAGGACAGAAGCCATGGCTGAGCCTCTCTCTGGCCTGCAGGAAACAAAGGAATCAGCTGTATTCCTTAACTATGTCCATGTACTATGGCAAAATAAGTCTCATCTGATCCCTTACAGATATCAGCAGCAGTGAGACACTCTGAGACAGGGGAGGAGATCCTGCAGCTTTCACCATGCTGATGGTATGTGGCTGCTTCCCTGGGGTCACAGATGTTAATGTGGCATCTGTGCCAGGAGACTGGCACTAGAGCATAGCCCCCAGCTCACACCCTGCAGCCACTGTGATTGTCACTATGGGCAGGCTGCTGTACACCTCTGAAACTCCTCTTTGCATGCCAGGGCTTCTCTGTAGCCCATGTCTCTCTTTTAATGTCATTACTATAACCCACCCATAAAGCTTCCGTGGTGATCCATGAAGCTGCTGTTCACAGTGGCTGTAAAAATAATACTTATGGGGGGTGTTTCCATCAGCTGGTCTGAGCTGTACAGCACAGTTCACATCATCACAGCTAACTCAACTGAGGCTGCTCCAGAAAACTTTGTCTGCAGGGAAGGTGGGAGAATGATCAAAGCTGAGAGAGGTTTTGGTTGTACATAGGTTATGCTACCAGGAGACTGAATAATGAAACAGCTCCTTGCAAATGGCAGAAATTGGCTCCTTAAGTAACCATAGAAATTGTGAAACATCTCTTAATCTAGCAAAATTATTCAGATTAAACTTTAGTAATCTGCATGTATCTTGAGTTGACCTATAGGATCCTTATTAAGAGCCTGTTTGGTGCCTCACATTTAGCAGCTGTGGTGTTTTCAGTGAGCAGGGACATCTGACAAGAAATCCAAAAATTCTGTCAAGGGCAGAGTGAAGCAAAAACAGAAGTTAAAAGTTTCCAGGACAAGAAGGGTCTGACCTAAGAGAATGGAAATTCAACAAGGTATGCTTTGTGCCTTGTATCCTCAGAAAATCTTAAAGAGGAATGCTTCATAAACTTCAAGGACTGTAAATTTAAAATCTGAAATTAAATGTCTTTATATCACATATTGGTGATATCATTCACGGTCCAAAGAAGTGTCTGAGAGGATGAGAGGGTACGACTGACAATCAAATTACTTAGACACTCAGGTGTGCACTGCAGCATCCAAATCCTCAGGAATTGCTCATGCTGGTAACAGTGGGACAGCCACAGGGATCAGGAGCAGCACCTGGCATCCTTCCCTGGTAGAACAGGAAGAGGGTTCATGTTTCTCTCAGTCCAAGGCATTTGTTCTTAGTAGCCATCAAACTGAACATTTTCAGGGCCCTTGGCACCATGTGGTTAAGGGTTTCATCAATACACTGTGTCCTCTTTCTCAGTGTGCTCTCCTCCTTTCACAGGCAGCAGCAGCCTAAATTCCAATCCCAGGTTTGTGACCAGCCACCAAGCCAGTGCCCAGGCAGCAAGAGCACAACCAGCAGCAGCAGAAAAATGTCATCTTCCAATGGACCTGCCCAGAGGAAAAGGGGGAAGAGTACTTGAAGGCAGACATGGTGTTTGCCTGACTCACAGTTCAAGGTGAAGTATCATTTAATGACACAGGTGTCTGCTTACTTTGTGACAGAGATTGTCTCAAATATTTTCGATCTGTGGGTAAATACTGACTTTTCTAACATGTCATTCTGAAGCCTCATTTGATCATTATGTTTACAAGGTAATCTCATAACCAAAGACTCTTTTTAAGTGCTTGTGGAGTGCCTGAGTTCAAAAGGATCTGTCTTAGTTTTCTCTGCTTCAAATGAAAATCAATACCCATCATAAGTATCCCAAAGCCAGTCCCTATACAAGGATAAAAACTTTTGTAGGTAAGAATGTATATACTTGTTATTATGGAAATTATCATTTAAAACTGCACAAATAAAAGGGGATGAATTCTCTTCTTTAGAAATTATGGAGAATTACCTTTCTTAATAATTCAGTTTTATACAAACTGAACATAAACTCTTTCTGAGAACGTGAGAAAATGTTTGAAACATTTTCTCAGAGCTGCAAATCAGTGGAGACTGCCTTTCAGGAGAAGAAACTTGAGTTTCCCACTGGGAGCTGATCCCACATATGACTTTTAGGAAGACCAGCCATGGCCACCAACAGATACACCGTCAGAGCCAAACATAAGCCTGCGGGGGAATGTGATCTGACAAGCAGCTGCCACTGCTGAAAACTCTCTTTGTGGACCCTGACATCTGGCTTCCTCAGCTGCCAAGCTTGGCCTCCTCCAAGGTGCCGCAGGAGACGTCGCTGCAGCAGGTAGGAAACTGGGAGGACAAAGATCACAGTTTGATATGACTGGGAAGGAGGAGGTGAGCTTGCTGGATGTAAGGCACTAATTTGCATGGCTTTTGTGACACCTTTTATTTTCTACAGGTTTGTTCATGAGTTTGCAGTTCTATGTGTATAAATTATTTTAGTACAAGAAGGGAAAGGGGAAGAAAGGAATGGGAAGGGTCACACCAGAACTTTCAGTCTATATGTTGGTGTAAGACTAAGGTGATATAATTTGATGTGGCTTCAAACCAGAGCTCCAAATCCAGTGCCTTGCTACATCAAAAAGGATGTGCACACCAGTATAAAAGGTGTCAGCAGAACAAAATTACATGGGACAAGTGCAAATTTCACAAATGGGTGAAGGTTGACAAGGTGGTGGTCTCCTCAACCACCCTGAATACTGTGGTGACTGGAGACTCCCCTGAGCTCAACATGGCAGTGTTCTGCTCCATGTCTGGGGCTGAGCTCCCTGCCAGTCTGCAGTGGTTTTGTTTGATACACAGACCCTGAGCACTTCAGTCCTTTATAAGGTGTGGGTGAGACCAAGCTGAGGCTTTTTCAGGTACTGAGTAAGGCAAGGTTTCATTTCAAGAGGGGGTCACTTGAGACCTGAATGGTGAGACAGGGTGAAGGGAAGTTCATGTTGCTACACTAGGTGTGACTGCAACGTCACAGTGAGAACAAGGTGTTTGTTTTCTCTGGCTTGCCAACTGCTAACTGTACAGGGAAGGAGGAAAAGACCAAGATGAGTCACTCTGAAAGTAGGATTTCTTACTCCTTCCTCTGAAGTGTCTGTTCCCAGTGTGGGAGACGGGCTAGGTCACTGGTTTCAGAGAGGAAGCTACTCTGAGTTGAGTCTTGGCACTGTGCAAATATCAGTTTTCCAAAAAGGTTTAAATGGTTCTTTGCTTTATAATAATTTTTTGCATATAATTGACTGAACTGCTTTGTTCAAAACTTGGCTCCTGCCTAGACCTCAGTGAGGAGGAAAAGTAATTGCCTGAGTTTAAATAGTCCCCTGTTTATAATCCAAACACTGCATCATGGAACCATTGCATGAGAACTCGGAAGTAAACCTGACTACAAGCCAGCTCCTCACAAATGTGAAACAAATGTCAGCTTTTCATTATCCAGGATAAAATGTAAAGAATACAGCTTCCGAGGTAATTTATTTTTCAAGCTATCTCATTGAAGGATAGAGGTTTTCCTTGAAATGCAGGGGAGAATATTTACTATAAACACTTTATAATGGTGGAATCATAGAATGGTTTGGGATGGAAAGGACCTCAAAGATCATCTAGTTTTAAGCCCCATGCCTTGGACAGGGATGCCTTCCACTAGACCAGTCTGCTTAGTGCCCCATCCAGTCTGGCCTTGAACACTTCCACGGATGGGGCATCCATAACATCTCTGGGCAACTTGTGCCAGTGTCTCATGACACTCAGAGTGAATAATTTCTTCCTCATATCTAATTTAAACCTGCACTGTTTCAGTTTAATGCCATTGCCCCTTGTCCTATCACTCCATGACCTGATAAAAAGCCTCTCTTCAGCTTTCTTGTAGGCCTCCTTTAGTTACTGGAAGGTTGGAATCATGGGTCTTCAGCAAACATATTTTATATCCAGTATACAGAGATATCGCTGGAAATTCCGAAAGGTTAAACAGTACCTTTTAATATCTGCCACAAGATGGCAGAGTTGGACTTAGAACAATTACAGTTTTGGGTAAACTAGTAAGTAAAACTTCAGGCTAAAAAAAGTCTTTGTGTCCTGTAGAAAAACAAATAAACAAGAGCCAGTTATTAAAGAAACATCTTTCCATGGCATGGAATTGTGCATCAATATAATAGCAATAGTAGCAAACAAACTGATCAGATCTGACTAGACCTGAAGTCGGACAATGAAACATGGGCTCCCACCTGAATACCCTGGCCACAGTGGAGGAAATTACCTGGATGGTCACATGAAAGAGAACTGGAGTGATTTGGTGGTACCTCTTTGTTTTCCAAGGTCAGGCAAAAGCCAGCCAGCAGCAACTGAAAGTTAATTCCAGATGCCAGAAATGCACGTGATGCAAACAGCCAGAGTTACCATTAAACTTTCACAAATACATTTACCATAAACAAAAAGTTGCTCACTTCTTGAGAACTGCTGATCCTTACAGATTGTCTCTCCTAAGCAGCTTCCTCCAAAAATACTGTTATCCTACAGCTCCAGTAGTGTCTCCCACACAAAAAAGTATCCAGGGGTATCCTGAGAATCAGATTTCCTGTGCTTCAAAATGGTGGTATGATCCCCAGGACACTAAACATCAACTGAATGATACAGGATCCTATGAGGAAATTTGGCTCTATGTCCATGTCTTGGGACTGCTCTGAATCCATGTGCAGTCTCCCTTAGCTGTGTGAAATTTTGTTGCTGGGTAGCTAGAAGGCGATTTGGGCTGTGCTCAATTATCACATGGATGGGACTACATGGTGACTTCCAAACAATGTAAGTACCCAAGAACACACACAAGTAATGTTATGAACATCATATATGGAATAAACACGTTATATATTCATGTTATGCATTTATGGCCAGATTCACTGTCCTTGGGAGGTTAAAATGCCAACCGAGGGTTGCTTATCCATGGAGAGCCTTGTCTGTGCAACTCCCACTTTTCTAAAAGGGGTGATTCCACTCTTGCCAGG
This sequence comes from Peucedramus taeniatus, assembly GCA_013400575.1. Classification (NCBI taxonomy): domain Eukaryota; kingdom Metazoa; phylum Chordata; class Aves; order Passeriformes; family Fringillidae; genus Peucedramus; species Peucedramus taeniatus. The sequence continues at coordinate 208,193 of WBNO01028427.1, forward strand.
CTTCACAAAGCTTTTTTTTAGCCGTCTCAGTGCCTCGTTAAGGTGTAAATTTCACTTTCCCACTAGGTGGCAGATTGTCATATTGAAATCCTCGTTCAGAGCATCGTCTACATGCCAGCTTTGTAGGTGAACTGTTTCATGTATGAATACATTGGAACCAGAATAGATATGGTGATGTGCTCTTCACCAATTTATTTAGAATTCAACAAGTTTGTTTACTTATTGATGGATCTGCCCAGAGCTCAGTCAGACGTTGCAGTACCTACACAGGAGGACACAAAGTTCCTGAGAAATGATGGCATACATCAGATGCACTTTGCATCTCCACAGGACCTACACAGGTCCTCCAGGGCTCTGCAGGAAGGAGTGTCTTGGCCAAATCACTCTCCTACAGATCTAGGATCTGTGTTGTGGCACTTTCAGATTTCTGGACACAGGGCATCTCAAAAAGCCCAGCACTATGACACAAAACAATTTTTTTCCTCTCTGAATGGTAAAGGAATTGATCATACTTTCTAAGAGCTGGTAGCTGTCCTGCTTCCATATTCCAGAGTTTTTCAATGCCTTTTTCCCTTGCAAGTGATGAACTCTTTTCATTTGGGCAGGTCCAGCACTTCAGAAAGTCCCAACAATAAAATCTGCAGTCCTGATGCTCCTGTGCTTGCATGAGGTTCTCCAGGTTCCAGTTCTGGCTTCAAAATTCAAAGCAAACTCTTCTGTAACTACCAGATTTTTCTTGTTTCACTCAAACCCATAAATTGTTAGAGACCACTGGAAAAATAACCTTGACTCACAGGACACTTCATCTAGGTGAATGATTTTCTCCCCTGGACCTTGTTACTTATAACCTCAAGAAATTCTACTGGAGCTTGTGCCAGTGTCATGCACTGAGTTTAATGGACTTTTTCCTGCCTTACTTTGGTACAACATCAATGACAGTCGGTCCTGGTGACTTCTCCCTTACCCAGGACTCAGTTTGCTACAGTGCTCTCCTGGCTCTGCAGTCTGTGCTGAGGAAGTAGAAGAGCTGTTTAAGGATCAAGGTCTCTCCAGCTAAAACTGCAGCATAGATTTTCCCAACAGTGTTGGGGATTTAAGGTCCATTAGCCCCTAAGCAGGCACTGGCACCTGAAATTTCACTTCTGAAGGAACATGTGTGAGCTTTGCATACAAAGGCAAATAACAAATTACACTTCTGGATGTGTTAACTTTGTCATGTGCTGTTGTTTCAGCAGTGGGGGCCTTTTAGTAGTCCCACAGAGGTGTGATGTACTCACACCTATCTGTATTTGTTTTCCTAACTCTAGTGCAAGTCTCTCAAACTTTCATTTGAGAGGATCAATGCTTCCTAATAGGTTTTCAAGGACATGGAGCATTCTCCCACTTTCCTGTGACCTAGGGAAGCACCTTGGCATCTCACAGAGTTGACTGGAGCCTGTTACAGCTGCACTGACCTGTTGTACTACGGTAGCATCAAACACATAAAGGTCACACAATCTCTTTTTTTGAGTGGGGGAATGATGCCCCAAACTGGCTATGTCCTGGAAGGTGGTGATCTCACTTCTTCACACATCTAATTTGAATTAGTCCTGTTGTGATGGATTAGCACTGTCTGGACACAATAATCAGGACACTTCTGGTGCGCCATGAAGCTGGGAGCTTCCTTGCCCTTGTTACATGGTAATCTTTTCCATGCATTTTGCAGATGTCAAGTTGTCAAAGCAATTCCCTGGGTTTGTTTGTTCTTTCCCTACTACTAGTTTTTCAGTGTAAAAGGTGGATTTGCAGATCCATCTCTGGGGGGAGGGTTTGGCTCTTCAGAGAGCTGTACAAGTCCAGCAAATAGAGCTGTGTGGAAATACTTCATTTCCCCCAGATGCAGCCCTTCCTTCAGGCTCCCAGCCTGCTTCGAGCCCATTCCTGTTTGTGTCCATCTGCAATTTGCTGCAAGTCTTTTGTTGCCAAGTACTTTTTGACTGCATACAAACAGAAGGTCCCTAGAAACTATCTGAATTGATCTAATGGAAATCTGAAGACTGTGGCAATGAAAAGCCCAGTTATATGGCAGTGACAGTTTTTCTGTGCATAAAAAGCTTGTGACTAAAAGTCCAATACTTCATAGACTGCAGAAGTGGGAGCTTTATATCATTTCCAGCTCACTAATAGTGTTGCCAACTCTCATGATTTTATCATGAGTCTCATGATATTCTTCTTAAAAGCTTAGTTTCTGAAGTCAGGCAATTACATGAGAATCTTTCTCTCTCTCTCTTTTTTTAACATTCTTTTCTTAGCAGCAAGTTTCTAGCCCTGATGCTTTCAAGGGGGAAAGAAGGGGGGGAAAAAAAAAACCAACAGAGAAAGCTTTAAAAGATGACCAAGGGTTGTCCTGAAGATTCAAAAACACCAAGAATGTAAACCAAAAGAGGTACATAGATATTACTGTTTGCTTGTTTCTTTTTAATCTTGTGGGCTTTTTTTAAGCCAGCCTTATGTCCAACTCATGATTTTTGAATGCCTGGGATTGGCAACTCTATTTTGACAGACCTAATGCCTATGTGTAGCACTGGAAGTCCTGTTATGGTATTTATTTTTAGAAAAGCTATTTTAGCTCATTTGGCACATTCTTTATAGCTTCATCTACCTCGTGTAGTTAGACTCATGGGGCCAGATCCTTTGCTGGAGCAAATTAGAGCAAGACCCGTGATTTAAACCATCTGGAGATCTAGCTCATGGTGCAGTCATCTGGCTTTACTGGAAAAGGGATACAAAATATAGTCCCAATAACATTTTTAAAAACTTCATAAACTGTGCCTAAAATAGTCTTCCGTCGTTCTGGAGCAGATGTGGTGTATACAGAGAACACAGGATGGAAAGCTTCAGAGGATTTTCTTGCTGCTTGTGTGAGTGCATTCCCATAGCTCACTCCATCAGATCTGCCTGTCACGGGTTTTGTACTCTTCCCATGCACCACAACTGAGCTGCTGCTTAAGCATGTCTATGCTGGGTGCTGTAAAATCATCTTCACAAATGTGATTTCCATACAGAGAGACACCTACTGTGCTTCCTTCTCTTCATAACCTTTCACCCATTGCAGTGGAACCATGTAGCTTAGCGTGAATGAAGGAGCCCCTCAGAGAGTTGCTCACATGGAAATTTCTTTGTGCTGGGCTCCCAAAACCCTCTGAGGTCAGACAAGGTCAGTGCTGCTCTGGAGTTGGATACCTCAAGGACCACAGAGGAGCTGCAGGAAGCGGTCTTGGTGACTCAGCTGATGGCAATCCTCCTGCTGGGTCAGCATTGAGACGATGCCCAGCATGACATGAGAAGGCAATGCTTGCTTTGACATCCTTCAGATAAAGTGCAAGGTGGGGTCTCTGACCATTTGTTTCCAAAAAATCTCACAAATGTTTTGTAGGAACAAAAATTGGCATACCCTTTCAGGAGACTGAAGTAGTCAAAAAATGTGATAACTAATTCAAATCTAGGAAAATGGATTTAAAAAAAAGATATGCAACTCATTTCCAGCCCTGTTTCCAGATGTTCTACAGTGAAAGTCCCCACAGCACCATGCAGACCTCCCGAATGCCACTAAACCTTTTCCCTTTGCTGAGGCTGAGCTCTCCTTGCTGAGCTGTTACCAGTGCTGACTGGAGTTGTTTAAAGCTGCTCTTCAGCTTCAGTTTCTGTGACTGTGTTGTTGGCACTACACTAGAAGCGTGTGAGCCCCTCTCTTGCTGTTCAGTGATTCCAGTGATGATCGCTGAGAAAATTAAACATCAATGTTCAGAGTCTCTGCTGTACCTTCTGCTCACTGTCCCCAGCTGCTTTGTGGAAGCTGCTTTGCAGTGCACAGGAGCTCATTTAGAAGGTGGTGGTGGGAAAGAGGCCACAGCTCAGCAGCTCAGTTGCAAATTGTGCAATCCCTGAACCACGCTTGTGGCCGGAGCTCTTTGCTCCCAGGAAAGCACTGTACTAGGCTGGCCCATTTCCTCAGAGACTGTACCCATGCAGGGCCCAGGGCTCACTGTGGTCTTCTGAACTGCTGGGTTTGTTTATTGTGGGCTTTCTCATGGTTCTGCTTGCGTCACTCCCTGATTGAGTTATTCTCCTACAATACAGTTTGAGCTTTCCACCTTTGGACTACAGGGTGTGCACTGTCTTAGGTTACATCAGCTCCAGCCTTTTTCTGTGTTTTGCATTTTTCTCTGGACTCATCCAGAACCTGATTAAGCAACTTTGTCCTGGGCAGTTAACTCTTTAGAAAAGCTGGAGAAAAAGGGCACTTTCTAGAGAGCATTTAGAAAGGAACTGAGGTGGGCTGTGTCTAACACCCCTGGGAGCGTGAGGGACCTAACCCAGGCTGCTGGAAAGTGCTCTGCTGTAATACTTGGTAGATTCACCCTCTTTTTTTCATGGTCTTCCTAAATGTGGCACACTTCAGATGGCAGCTGTGATGTTCTGTTAAAGTTAAGGAAAAGGCTGGGCAAGGATAGCCCTTTTCCCTTTTCACAGGGTGTACCTGATTACTTTTACTACAATTTGTTCTCCTGTGGTCAGACGGGGAAATGTAATTTAGTGGTGTAAGAAAGTTCTTACTGGGTTAAGTGTGTTTCACACATCAGGTTTCACACAATTTGGGGAGAATGTGTTCCTGAGAGAAGTCTCAGGATGTAACAAACTTGGGCTGCACCAGGATCTCATGAGTTACCAACCCAGCTCTGGGGACCCTACTGTTGCTTAGGGGTTCTGCAAGCAAGTGACAGAAGGACTTTTACCAGTATTCTCTCTGATATTTGGAATATATTAATAAATTGGGACTACTGGGCTGTATTCAGTGTTTGTCAACTTCTTTAGATGATCTTTGAAGAGAGGACTGTTGTTCTTCACACTGATTAGAATCTGCATGGTCAGTATGGACATTCATGCCATAGTTCCCCCCAAGCTCCTGGCTGGGGGAAGCTCTGCTCTCCTTGGGGCTCCTGGGTGAGTCATTCTCACCATGTTACATTTAGCATTTGGGTTATGTCATATCAGCTCTGCCAGCTGGAATTGAGAAATTTGCAGTGATACTAGAAGATTAATTGTCCTATTAAGAGGTCATATTATCAAATAACCAGATTTACCCCACATTTTTATATCAACATAATGGGGTTTTTTTCCTCCATGTTTTATGCCGAATAATTATTTGATTGCTGATCCTGAGGAAACCAAAGATTAATAAACTACACATTAGTAGCATAACCTCTCTTCTTGTGTGTAAAATTGTTACTAGTATATTTTCTAGTATTTGTTCACTCCAAATTTTGGAAGTCTTTGGAGATGGAATTTATTTCGCCTTGGTTTTTTTATTAGTATAAATATTGCAACTTTCATTCTGTTTTACAAAACTTTATTTGAATCCATGCATCAGAAACAATGGATTAAAATGAATGGATGGTTAGGAGGTGGTAGAAATTAATTTTGGACTTTTGGTGAAAGTTTTGTGGTCCTTGCTAGTCACCTTCTGCTCATGCCATTGTTCTGAAAATATATTAACATATCTTAGTTGTCTTGGATAATTAAATAGCTGCTTCATTTAAGAGACAGACATTAATTTTGTAGTGTGGTTCTAATGTATAGAAGTTACATGTTTATCCTGCATTATGTGACCTAGTGTATATTTATATGTATATTTTATGTTCCACTGAGGATTTTATCCTATCTGCTTACCCCATGAGACATGCACAGATCACCTCATGTGTGTAAAACCAGTGGGATCTAGGCTGTTTTGGAAGTGTTTGGGATGTTTGCAGAAGAAAGTAATCATATTAGTATTACAGAGCTCCCTTTTTGTGCATATTATCCTAAAAACCACTAACAGAGAGAGAGGTGCTTTAATTCTGTTGAAAGGTTTGATGCTGTGTGCGTTTCAATGGAAATAACTTTTGTCTCTGTGGATGTGTAGCTTTATAGCATCAGTCCCCTAAGTATATGTAAAATGTATTCTGCTGGTAAACCACTTCTTGTGTAGTCAATATGCATATTTATTGGTAAAACATATGCACACTGTCATCTGTCCAATGTTTTACGTGTTACCCAATTTCAAATGAATAGAATAAAACAACTGCATTGGGCTGCAGTACATTGGTAAAAAAATATTTATTCTCATCACAGGGAGCTCTGAAGCTCACGAGTGACTGTGGTTCCTAACACCAGGCCCAATTAAATAGGGTATAGAATCTTGCCAGGGTGGCAGTTTGGGTTGTGTTCCCTCCATGCAGAGCACAAAGTAACACATTAAGTTCAGCAGCGAATCCAGAGAAAAGGAGCATCCAAGCATTAATCATTCATTGCAATGCTTCATGAAAGAAATCGCAGTGAAAACAAAAGCAGGAAACTCAACTATTCTGAGAAGCACTTTGAGATAGCACTAGTTTCAGCTGCTAGGTATTTGCACTATCAATCAAAATATATTTATTTATCAGTTGAATCATATATTAAAACTCCCGGCTATGCAGAATAAGAGGCAGAAGAGAAATATTGAATGTATACATACAAAAATACTGAAGCCTACACTTTCTAGAAATAATACATAAATGTCATTTGCTGACAAGAAAAACAGATTGTTGTAAAAGGAACTCCAGCAATGACCTGACATCAGAATCACAATTTCCTGTGTCACAGGTTAGTGAGAAATTGCATCTTTACAGCCTAACAATTCAAGGAATAATGACCTAACATTGTTCCACTGTGAATTGGGGCCAAGATATATATTTTTGCAGGTAGCAACAAATAAGAACAAACCTTTCAAAGAACTGGAATACATAAATCCTAAAGCACACCAGAGAATTCACCAGTTTTGACATAAGCAATCTATAAACAATATAACCAATTTGAAATATATTAGGTATGATTGCAAATGTTCCTTGTCTCTTCAGCAAAACTGGGCTGGACCTCTGTGGGCAGTACATAGGAGGGCTATCATTTAGGGATTTGGGGTACTTCTGATTCCAGGTGCTTGTGCCACTCATTTATTCAACACATGTAATGGAAATTCACATTGGTTTGATTGAGTTTTCAGACACCTCCTGCTGTTCAGCCAGCAGTTTCATGTATCTGTGTCCACATTCTTTGTTCATCACTGTAAGATGTTAGTCAAGATTTACAGTGAAGAATGGGTATTTTGGATGCTTGACTTGAGATAACTCACAGAAAACTCATTTCTGAAGAAGGCAGGCTACCCCTGAAAATCTGAGTACTGAAAAACTGGAGCCCTTTCCAGAACTGTTAGTATTTATACAACTTTGGGTGTTGTTCTGCAACCCCTGGATGTGTTATCTGGAGAAAGGGGCCCTTAGTACACAAGAACTCTTGAGATTTCAGTGATGTGGTCATATTCTTATTTCTAATCCTTTTATTCCTTTACAGTCTCCTAAAACTAGGACTAGCACAAGAGTTTGTGCTTTTACTAAAATGCCATCCAGCATGGAGGATTCGTAATTCCTTCAAAAGACTTAGAAAAAGTGATTTACAAAAATAAATAAGACGAGATCAGTTTGAATGCTTTATATACCCTTAAAGTCAGGGCAGAATAAAGCAGACTGAGCTCTGGCAAAGTATTTCTTTGTGAGACAGCATTATCTAGTAGCCTGAATTTGGGTCTATGAACTGGGATTTCCTTTCCAGCTGTATCAGGGATTCTTTATCTGGCCTTGGATTAGATAAGCATTAGAGATCCTAATTAATGGTTATACAACTATGAAGTTTAAATGGATAAAGTTTTTGTCTGGAGGAAAGCACAAACTTTTATTATAGGCACTGGCTACAGAAGATAATGTTTCAGCAGTCCAACCTCAGGGCAAATCAGCGCAAATTATTTATCAGTATATATACACTGTGTATATGCAATATGGTATAATATGTACAACACCAGGTTATACATTTTCTACTGACAAGGATTTCTATTTTTCTGCAAAGCCTAACAAATTTTCTCTTCCCGAAGTAGAATGAAAAAATCTTCTTGTTAGTTTTCCCTCATGAAATATAAATATAGCTTCCAACAAATCTCATTGACTTTATATCAATGTCCGAGTTTTGTTTCCTGTTCATTGCCAATTCCAGTTGTTTGCAGTTCTTCACACAATGCCATTTACAGGTATCCCAGTTACTATTCTGTGCATTCCTGTGCCTGCTCTCTTCCCCTCCTCCCTATAAGGAGACAACAGATTTTGAGTAACCCAATCAGCCCCAGGAAGAGAATTGTTATCTGGGCTCTCATCAAATCAAGCATTTTGCTGGGGACAGATGAAGCCCAAAGGAGCCCTGCAAGGCTGCTGTGCTGCCCTGCTCCCTCCTCAGCCCCCATCTCCTGGCTGGCAGAGGGGGCTGCAGTTAGAGGGACAGAGAGGAGAGGAATAAAGAATGAGAAACTGCAAAGGATTATGAGAAAAGACCAACCCTCAGAAGTTGCACATTTTGTTTTCACATCTATGCCAAAGAGCAGTGCTTCCACAGGGTCACTTGTTTTCCTTTCCCCACATAAGCACAATGCACTGCTGCTTTTCTACAACTGGAAATACTGTGAGAGGCATAACTTACCCCTGAGCTTTTCATATTAAACTTTCTGTAGTTTGAGCTTGGAGTTGCCAGTCTTAAAGCAAATTGTGCTTCTTTTTTCAGACCTGAGAGAGAAGGGCCCTCTCACAGTGTGACAACAGGCTGGGTCTGGCAAGGGCAGCCACAAGTGCAGCACTTCTTGAAAACCATGCAGACATGATGGGCTCTGTGCACTTTGAAGAAGCTTCTGTCCTTCTGCTAAGACAGGTAAGGATGGTGTGTGTTTCCCTGGTCCATTGTGAATGCCCATTCAAATGGTTTATTTATCATTTTACAAGCATAAATTTCAGTGTATATAGTCATGTGAATAAGGTCTTGTTTTAACAGGGCATTTCAATTTGAAGTTGAATAAGATCTTGCATGCTCTCTGAAATGACAGGCAGGCTTTCAGGCCAGTTTTGCAGTAAATAGAAGTACCCTCTTTTTTGCTGATATAGCATAGAAGTATCATTTCATAATCACAGAAACTCTTAGAAGAGTTTATGGTATTAGTTCAATATTCATGATCTAATATAGATTAAACCAGACAAAAACTGATCCGTCCAATGCAGCAAAAAACCTCCCAATAAACCAAAGCAAACCAAACCAAATCAAACACAAAAGCAAACAAACAAGCAAAACCAAAGCAGCAACTATCAGGAAATTAGCACTGAAGTTATAATTTGAATATACTTTGGAGAGAGGAAAAATAAAATAAGGCTTAATCAAAATGTAGAATGCAGGAAGATGGCACCTGCCTTGAGAAACTTAACACTAAAGCTTTAAACAAGAGACAACACATACATGGAGGCAGATAGGAATCAGAGCTGCATATCATCCCTATGAGTATCAGCTCATTGTCTACCCACAGGTAGATTTCCCCCAGGTAACAGGGCAACTTTAAAAAAAGAAAGGAATTTACTGTGCCAAAAAATCTTTCCCATTCTCTTAGTAAAATTCTGAGCCAGCATTACACATGACATTGTTAATTCATTAAATATCACTGTGATTAATTACATTCAGTAGATATGAGGTGCATTCAGGTTCAGTGCAACTTCATTGACCCCAGAGCTGGTACAGCTGCTTAAATCAGGGCAGAAGTGGTCATGTACTACTTCCCACTTGGACTTAAACCAGACATCATAAAGATATGAGTTACATGAGACATGGTTTTAGGCTTCTATCTCCTAGTGATCATCCCCCATGTAATTATTTTCTACATTCTAAAAGAGAAGCATATTTAAATGTGATTTTTTTTTCCTGGTAGCTTCTACCTGTGAGTATCCTTTGGAATACTCGAATGGGCCTTTTAATTTATCATAAGGATTTATGAAGATTTATAGAAATAAATTCTATAGACACTAACAGAATCAAATGGAGCATTCCCCATTGGTTTTTCAACAATTTTCTTTTAAGATGTACTTTAATAAAGAATTATAGTCCGTTTTCAGAACTACATCAAACATTTTAATAGCCACAATTGTGCCTTTTGAGGCTAGTCTAACTTCCAGATTCTTTCCATTGACCTAACAGAAATGGGACAGACCCAGATTAGCAATCCTGGACCTGGTGATATGTCAATCTTTTATCATTGTGAGAGGGTTTTTTTAAAATTGTGATTAAAAGACCTTCTTTCCTTAGTCTTGAACATTTTGGAATGTATCTTCTATATCCACATGATCGTGCTACAGCAAGATATAGTAAGTGCACGTTGTCATATATCTTTACATCCCTACTTGGTTTCATCCCTATCAAGTTGTACAAGAGCAGGAGGGAAGACAAGAGGGAAGGTTTGCACTTTGACCCGTTGTTCATATTTTGGTTCTTTTATGTGTACCAAATGTCAGTCATTCTGTCGTCTATTTAATCTCGGACACCTATGGAAGATTAAGAGAGGGCAGTTCAATGAGCAGAGCAGGAGAGGGAAGGATAGATGAGCTACAGCAGGCAGATAATGTAAAAGCCGACTCAAAGTTCTCAAAAAACTCCAGCCGTCGCCAGCCGTCATCCTTCAGACAAAAAGGAGGAGTTTCCATTCAGGCTTAAAAATCTCCATCTTCTAAAAGATTGACATGTGAGAATTCTAGAAGGGAAAACTGTCCTTCTTTACATAACTCTGAATTAATCCTTTAATTCTTCCTTCTTTTGATTTTAAATATGTTCTTAGCCAGCAGTCTGGATGTACACATGTTTATAACTGTGCAGCAAGAATTTAGAACATATCTAGTGTTAATGTTTTGCCAGCTTGTCGTTTTGATCCATCCAAAACCCCGCTATTCTAACCTATCTCCCAAGCTTCCGGGTCATCTTTCCCAAGTAAAGTAACCTGGGAATAAAAGTGAGCTTTGTTTTTGGAGATCAAAGACTTTTTTTGATCCTTTTTTTGGTAACCAAAGCCTCCTCTCCCTTGCATGGTGTTCATCAGTAGTAGCTGCAATAAAACTCCTCTCAGCACAAAATTGTCTGCTTGGATGGGGTAAGGTTGTGCTGCTGTGCCAGCACTGACTGCATGTGTACCATGGAGAGAGAAGGGAATTTCTTTGGATAAAACAGTGAGTGCATATTAATGCAAGACTTTAAAATTAAAAAAAAGTTGCAGTATTGGTGGTTGGCAAAATAACCGGCCTCATAGTCCTTCCCAGGCTATCTGAATGGAATAAATGGGATTTGGGAGTGCATGGTGAGCCAGTTGTCACCCTCAGATACTAGCCTTCTAATGACATCCAGAAAATATGGGGGCGGGGGGGGAGAGAGAATAATAAAAAGAAAAGAAAAAAATGAGAAAAAGGTATGTGTGCAAAATTTCAGACAGAAGGCACCTAAATTGGTAGCTGGTTTTTAGGATTAAAACTGTAGTATGAAGCAGTCCGGCCGGGTTGCTTTGCACAGGCTAGGAGAGGAAGGTTTCTGAGTGGTTTGTGCTCATTTTCCACTTGCCCGGACCTGGGCTGCGTGTCGGGCAAATCCGCTGGCAAATGTTAACACTGCCCAAGGGACTGAAAGTGAAGCTGGGGGCTGATGTGGCATGCGGTTGCCATGGTACTGGCCATAATCCTGCCGGAGTCAGATACCCTGATGATACGGCGAGTTTGAGCTTGCTCTGGAGTACAGCGCAGTGACCCTTCCCAGCAGCATCTGGTTGTGTTTTAAACTTTTGATAAATTCCATAGTCAAAGAAATCAAAACAATTTAAATAACAAGCCCAGCCTGGCCAAAGTCCAAGTTCAGGCTGCTGCGTTTCTCATTGGTACTGCTGTTTAATGTAGATCGGAGCAAAAGCGAAGATATTCGGGGTGGGAGCGGGGCACTTTTTGGAGATTCTTTCTCCCCTCCTCGTCGTCTTATTCCCAAAATAAGAGGATGAAACTAGATTCAACCTCCGGTGAGGTTGCTTATCGCGTTTAGGGAACAGTCTTTAATGAATGCGTTTCTCCCCCTAGATGTTCCTGGCGGGTAAAGCCGCCCGTGTGCGAGGATGTTCCGCGGAGCTCTGCTGCCTCCAGCCCTGCTGTGGCGGGGGCTTGAAAAAGTCGCGCAAACTCGCGGAGAAAAAGCAACCACCAAAGTTGGAGGAAAACCACCCCCAGCTCCATCCCCGCCTCTGCGCGAGCGAATCTGCACAAGCCAAACTTGTGCTTTTTGGGGAGGAGGGGGGCAGCTTTCCTCGAGGAAGGGGGATTCGAGTGGGTTCGCTGCAGATGTGCTCCAGCTGAGCGGGGTGTGCGGGGGCTCCCGGCGCTCCCGAGCGGCGCGGCGGGGCCGGGCTGGCCGAGCGGATCCCACCGCGCCCCACAGAAAGCCCCGCACCCAAAATGGTGCGGTTCGCTGAGGCGAGGGGGCGATCCGGGATGAAAGGGGCTGGGGGGAGGAGAGAGAAGATCCGGAGCGGTGCGCTGCTCCCGCGCCAAAAGGGTGGGAAGGTTTAGATTTCCCTTTTTTTCTTAAAGGGCGGGTGGAAGAGAAAACAGACCCTAGAGCCAGTTCTCCTCTTGTGTCAGGGCTTGAAAGCGCTCCAGCGTCTTCCTGCAGGCTGCTCAACTTCATCCCTCGTGTGTGTGCATGTGTGCGTATATCTATTACATACATAAAGTACGTGTACGTGTGCGCGCCGTGTCCCGCCGGCGGCCCGGGCGGATGGGCAGCAGGAGCCCCTCACCTCTGCACGCCGCCCCCGGCCCTCCACAGCCCTCCCTCTCCCCCTCCGGCCCTCCCCGCCCGCCTCCGCGGAGCTGCTCCGCGGCTGCAGCCGGGAGAACACCGCGCCGCCGCCGGGATCCGCGGCAGCTTTTGGCGAGGAGCGGAGCGGAGCGGGGGAGAGGCACAAAAGGGAAGGACGGAGGGAAAGTCCCTCCCACGCCCCCCTCCCCCAAGTTTATGATGGGGGTCCGGAGGAGCAGCGCTGCTCCGCGGCAACCGCTCGTCTGCTGAAAACTTGCTGCTCCGCTTTTTGGGTAAAGTTGATGCTTATTGTGTCTTTCCATTGTGCTTTTTATTCTTTTTTTTCCCCTTCCTCTTCTCTCGCTTTGGTTGGAGCTGCCCTGCGCCGGTGGGGGGTGTGTGTGAGGGAGGGTACAATTGGGTGAGGGTCTCTGCTCGCAGCGGGTGCCCGAGGGGGCCCCGTCCCGTGTGTCCCCCCGACCTCGCAGGTGAGCGGGCAGGATGGGGCCGCGCGTGTGTCCGGTGTGTCCCCCCCTCTCCCCTCCAGACCCCTCCGGGACCGAGCCTCCATGGCCATTGTTTTTCCCGGGGGCTGCGGTGACAGTCCCAGCTCCGGGCTGCTGCCGGGACCGCCTTGCCCTGGGTCCCGGAGGACGGCAGAGCTCCCCAAAGCCAGCATTGAGTTAGTCCTTTTTTTCAGAAGAAAAATGAAGTTGCCCCCTCGCCTCCTTGTCATCCCCCCATCCGGGAGGGGCAATCTTTCGACAAGTATATTTGCTGAGGAATTTAAAAAATTCCCTGCTGCAACTTGATCCCTGTGTGATGAGGAGCGGCTTGGAGAGACCCGGACTCCAATCCTATTAAGGACTTAGAGAGTTGAGAGTTTTTCCCCCGGACTCGGTGGCTTTAAAACAATCAGGGAGGAGGGGAGGGAGATGGGCTCATCTAGATGCCTTTTCTGCCTCAAGTGATTGCCATCATTTCCTGGGAAACCTGACTTTTCCAGCGCGGGGGCTTAGGGTGATTTATCAGTGGTCCTGCTGCCGGCTTTTCCGAGGTTTACGGGCTTATTTATTTATTTATTCATTTAGCTAACCTGCAGCCAGAGCTTCAAAAGTTCCCGGGCCGGGGCTGCGGCTTAGCCCGGGCGCGGAGCGCTGCCCCCTCCGCGGGGCCGGGACCCGGTACATGGCCCGGGTGACCAAATGTCCGGGCGTGGGGTCACCGCCGGCCGGCCCAGTGAAATTGTGTCTTCTATAGCTGCCCTCGCATTGCATACTGCCCCAGGTGCTGGAAAACTTCGTGCTTACAGAAATTAGCATTTTATTGGTGTATGGTGTTTATATTTTTACGGCCACAGATAAAGGCACTAGTTGTAAAATCTTGTCTACCCCCTACCAATCCCCTTCTTTTTTCTTTTTCTTTATTCTTTTTTTTTTTTTTCCAACTGAGGCTCTTGGGATGTACAAGAATTTGAAAGTAAGCGTTACTAGCATGTGCATAAAACAGCATTTAAACAAATACTGTATTGGCATGTGCTGTGGAGTTGGTGCCAAAAAAGTTAAGTAAATAAGCCATGAAATTCAAAATACACACAAGTGGAATAGACTGATTTGTTATAAGACTTGCTGATTTTATCTGCTTGTTCTAGCTACCTTGCTTTAAGAAAAACTTTAGAGGTCTTTTTGGCTTTGGTTTTGGTTTGGTTTTTTTTAAGTTCTAAACCTAATAAAATTAACTTCATTAGAAAAGAAACTAAATTCATTTGGAGAAGAGGATCTTGCTAATATTTAAATAATTGTTTATGCTGCTGAGATGTTTGAATTGCATGGTAATGGCTACATACAGCGACTACAGTTGGTGAATTGGTTTGGTTCAGCTTTTCTGATGGGTGGATGTGGTAATTTGTATTTTGGCTGTAACGTCAGGAAATGGTGACACCTGTCAAACTTTGAATTGCAATAAAAATGTAGTATTGAATGTTATTGCAAAACTGACAACTTTTAAGAAGCGAATGAAATTCATTATGGCTTTTCCACTGTAAACAACTCCTGGAAATTTGTCATTTGATTGAAAGCATGACCTATCTGTAGCACTGAAAAGTGCCTGATTGACTGAAGATGAACTTGTTAATCTATAGGTATGTGTATATCCAACCTCTGGTGTGTGTTTGTGAAAGAGTTGATCTTTAAAGCAAGTTGAGGTAAGATTCACTTCATCTCAAATGTTGTTACTGCTTAAAGTATGTGACTTTGAAGTGCCCAGAAATGCAACTGCTGTTCTTCAAAGGAAAACAGATCTCGAGGACTGTTTCCAACTTCCTTTCAATGTCTTTCTTTTTTTTTCTCCAGTGTGTCAAAGGGGATGTATACAGATGGACAAATACTATTTGTGTTAGGTCATTCAATTAGAGAAAAATTAGAGCCATAGAAGAATTTGAACTAGATGCATATGTCAATATAAATCTAGCATAATTTCATTGAAGTTGTTCCAGGTTATACTTGGATAAAAGAGAATAGAACTTGACCTCAGACATCCAGTACATAGCAGCTTGCATTCCCAAATGTCACACTGAAGTCACATTTAGAAAAGACAGCCTTCTGGCTACATATATATAAGGAGCAGTATTTTTGTCATTGTTTCGAAAACCAGTTTGAACTTCTGTGTCAAAGAACCATTTTTGATTATGTTTTCTGTGACTCTAATGTTCTTACAAGTTTATACCACAACTTCCCTTTCAGTGGCACAGTTGTATCGAAGCTGCACGGGCTCTGGGGCTGTGCGACCAGCTCTACACAGAAAGGGTGATGTGGGCGCTACAGTTTTGTCTGACTTGAAAATACGTTTTTCATGATCTTGATACTTTATTTCTATTGAGAACATTTGAATTTTTCAGTCCTCTGGACCCATCTTTTTCTTAATTTAAGGATAGGGTAGAGCATGTGACCTCATAGCAGTTGCATTATTCTAATCCTCTGTTTGCGAGTACGGAAGATACTTGGTTAACTGCCTGCCCCTGTTTTTGGTGGCCTACTGTAAGCCAGTTGTTTGCCCTGTAGTCTGAAAGGTACACAGATACTTCATGCTTTTGTACTCTGAGAAGTGCTCTGTTCATAGTGAAGTTTCCAGTGCAGATTAGTGAAGGCAGTGGGTTCAGTAAGCAGTCACCAAAATCTGTATGTATTTGTGGAGCAAACACCTATCTATTGCCCCATCACAAAGCCTCCACTTAATAATCTGGCCAAGGATTTCAAGGCAGTGAGTTTTTTCAAATAAGCTACTTAGGAACATTAGATGTGACTATAGCATCAAACTAATTAGTTGCCACTCCATTTCTATGAAGCTTCTAGGGCTTTATAGAAATGCAATATTTGCACTTCTCACTTGCTGCTAAGGCATTGAGGTTAAGCGGGCTCTGCTTTTTGTCCTCTTTTCTTGCTGATGGGAAAGATTCCAGGGCATTGTTTGGGAGCTGCACAACCCCCTTATGTACCTGGGTAAATATTTTAAACAGTTGCACATTTGGACAACTTGCCACAAACCATTAAGTGGTATTTAGGGTTTGCTTCAGCTCTGTTGCCAGGACCCTTTTAAAGAAAACCAAAACAACTTGTAGCTATTTGGGAATTAATTAATGCAACACTAAATAAAATAACAGCAAAGAATGAATCCTCATATGAATGACAGAAAGAAGGTGTTGTGTTAGGCAAATAATACATGTGTGCCTGTGCATTTGTGTGCATGCATGGAGTATACACAATTCATGACCTGTGTATACAGTAGATCCCATACATATGCATCTTCTAGAAACTAACTGGTGTTTGGTATAAAAGGAATGAAAAATGCATCTTGCATGGCAGTCTTGATAGTTCAAGAGGCAAAATTGCAGGTTTCCCTTGTGAACAAGTGACTAGAATGGAAAGAGTGGGTAATCAGGTCAAATTTTCTACAGACCAGTTCCAGTTGGGAGTGAATACATGTTAGATGTGTGTAGTCCAGAAGAGGCCACAGAACTTTTGTTCATTCACTCTTGGCTACTGTAAAATCACACCCCATATCCTTTAACTTCTTATAAACAAAGTGAACCCATATACACTAAAGCTGAAATGTGTTGCACAAAGGGAACAGGAAAATTGTCCTTTAAGTCAGAAGGTCAGAGCTGTAAAAATTGTTTGGGATTTGTGAATATTCAGTACCACAGCAAAAAGAGGCCCCGCTGCCTGGAAGTGGACACCCAAATTAGAAAAAAATTGAAAATAGGCTCCCTTGGGCTCCTATTGTAATGAGTGGAAGCGTTTCTGATACTGTCATGGGCATGACTGCCCAAATACATTAGTTACTGGTGAATCTTTTCTTATCGTTTCACAATTATTTGTGATTGGCTGTCACCTTTCTGCAATTATAAATATTCTAAGAGGAAACAATACAAATTAGAACTGTAGGTACCAGGATCTTTGTACTGGATGTATTTCTTTTTACTTTCTAAGTGTTCTTTTTCATATGAAAAGAGTCTTGCAGCTTTATCCTTATTCAAGTCTTTTCTTTTTGTATCTACTGGGGAGAAAACCATTAATTTTGAGGAATGGTGAGAGTAAGCCTTAAGCTGTCTTTGACATTTTAGTTTAACTTGAATAGGTTAATTTTTTTTTTTTTTTTAAGAAAACAAGTTGGTGGGAAGTGTGTTTTAACTGTGAGCGGCCGATTTCGACCATTAGCATAAGAAAAAAAGTTTTAGTGCATTTACTATTGTATTGAATGAAGAGTTCCAACAGTCAGGGAAAAGAAAGTAAAAGGCTGTAAAGAAATGATGGTCTATTCAGATTATTCAGCAGCCCAGAGCTCTGGTCATCTGCCTCTGAAATCTGTGATCGGGATATCACTTTTATCTTCCTGTGCCTTTCTCTTGCCTATTTCACATGTTCACTTTTGTCAAGGTTTATTGATCACGTTTTCTTCTCTGCAAATCTGTGGAAAATTTAATGAACCAAAAACAACTGAGAAATAAAGGGAACTTTTTATTCATTAGTCACTGGATTGAATTTTGTTCTATAGTCACTACCCTCTTGCCTCCCATGTGCCTCATTGTGTCACTCCTGCAGCAGTTACAGTAGGTACAGTGGGGATGGCCACATTATTAATTCTCTTCCAGGGAAAAGTTTGTTTAAAGTTGTGAACTCAAGGCAGCCCCAGCTCTGCTCCTTGGCTTTTCTCTGCCTTCCTGACATTTGGATTCTTGACTGTGGCACTTCTGTCACTAAATACCTTTAAGTGTGTATTCGGCAGAGCATTTACCTCTTCAGGAATTAAAAGTATTTGCTGCCTAGCAATTAAATCCAAATTTAAATGATTGCAGATTAGTAGTGGTTATTTACAGTCCTGATTGTTTTGGTGCTGTGATCCTTGTTCATTACACATCTGCTTTGCCGTGGTGCTGCCCCAGAGCGCTTTGTGATGCAAATGCTTTTGTTAACTTACAAATAGTTTCAGTATCTAGATCATCTCAGGTGACATATTTAAGTCGCTTCTTTTTTCCCAGATGGACTTAAAAAGCTGTAATTAAATGTGGCTTCCAGTATGATTAAGCTTTGCTAACGTTTTCCATGGAACGATTTACTTGAACTCTGGCACTTTTCTGAACTTGTCACTGGAAGATTTTTCAATAAACGCCCCCTTTAACATTAATTTAATTTCATTTAGTGCAGCTTGTAAGTGTAGGGAATTGAGTTAAAATGAAACATATATCTGCCTGAGAGATAACTTGGATGTTTCTTGGTTCTAAAGAACTTCACTGCTGCCCCATGTTAAATGCTAAGTCTAAAGCCCAGGGGAAGCAAAACCATAGAGTTCTGTAGAACAGTCCCAAATACTCTCCTAACAAATAGTGGCATAAATCCTGATACTTTTAAAGGATAATCTAAAAGCCTCAAAAAGGACTCTGGACTTGAGCTTGTAATTTCAGCTACAGTGATGGCACATCTGTTTTTCTGTGCATGGAGCGACTCTCTGTTCTGTAGGAGTGGACACTTGCAAGCTTAAACTGCCTGTAAATCTAGAGAGAGGACTTTGTGCCCAGCAGAATGAACCCTGCTGGACAAATCTGGGCTTCCGGGCGGGGAAGTAATAAAAAGTCTTCTATCCCCTGTGAAATGTAGGATTTTAGTGTAGATAACTCATTCACATGAAACTAATGAAGTCTCTCTAGAGGAAGACACCTTCTCTGGGATGTTCTGCTGCGCAGCAGAAGCCAGGGTGGGTCCAGCCCCTGAGAGAGGAGCACCCTGTGGTCACAGTCCGTCACCCCTGCCATGAGGTGGCAAACACCCCCAGCAGGGGACCAGCTGGTTCTTCCCAGAATCTGCAAGGGATGGTTAGCTGCACAGCTTAATTCCTGCAATGGCAGTGGAAAAACTTTCCGTGTTACAAATGCAAATCAGAAGAGTGGAGATTCTGTAATATAACAGTGCTGTGGCTCATATTCATCACTAGGAGCTTCAGATATGCAGTCTCTGAAAGTTAAATCGAGTTTTGTTTAAATGTATATTTAGTGATTATGTTATATTCAAGCAAGCAGATCACCTGGAAATTGTTCAGCACCGTGTTAAGCAGTTTGATTCTGTCGCTAAAATTCATTGAAAACCCCTTGAAAACATCTCACCATTTATTTTTTTTTTCCAGCTTGGAAAGTGGCATTCCTAGCTAGAATCAGTGTATTGCTCCCTTCCATGCTGACCTGAGGAGCTCTATTAGAGCCCTTTTATCACACCGTCTTTAAAAGCAAGGTCTGTTGATTGCAGCGGTGTTAAAAGAGCATCAGTTCCCAACACCAAGACCGCTCCTTTTCACAGCAATGCTCAGCAATGCCCCTTTGTGCGGGGGACAATGCAATAAGTCAGACAGGACTTTCTGAGCCACCTCTATAAGGAACTGTAAGGGCTGCTGAAGTACACTTGTGTTAAGTTGAATTGATTGAAATTTAATGGCTGTTAGTAGCTATGAATGGTAATGATTTTCTAGAGTATCTTCACCATGCTTGACATTAATAACTGTAGAGTGTGTATGTGTGACGCTAGTATGTTATTCATTTTTAAAGATGCTTTCTCCCAGCCCTCTTTCCCATAATTTAGTTGTTTTGATGCTTCAGAAAAAAAAAATCTTGTGCTTCGAAGAGCACGTACATCTTGTCAACATAATTTTGTGCTCAAGATTTTTATTTTTTCCAATTCTAACATAAATCAGACTACAATATAGTGAGAGTGATGAATTTGTTTTACATGCCATCAAGAATTAATGTTATGCAAATAAAAGCTTTACAGGTGCCATGATTTACTTAATAATTTCAAGTTCTAATATTTAAGCTCATTCATTATGTTTGAGTAAAAAAAAACCACAGCATGTTCATATTTTAAAATGTGAAATGTGAGATTTGTGTGCATTTGCTGTGTGTAGTTGCTGTGTAAGCACATTTGATGGCTAAGAAAGAATCAATCAGTGTTTGCATTCGGCATCCTATGCCTGTAGATGTTACAGAGACATTTCAAAGAGAATAATCAAATATTTGTATGTAAGGAGAGGAAGATGGTGGTGAAATATCCTTCACAGATACAAAGAAGCAGAAAACTGCCAAAGAAAAGTTTTTTGGCCTTCAGAATTTGAGCAGGGCAGCACAGTTTTGCTATGCAGAGTGGCCTTTATTTCATCCTGAGCCGTTTGCCCCCAGACCTGCCGCCTTTGCCGCGTGGTGAGGATGAGCTGAGGAGCTGGTGAGAGCTGTAGGCATCCTGGGTCAAAGGTGAATGCGAGTGTGATCGCAGGGTTTTCAGGCTTTGATATAATTTTTAGTGTGCTTCCCAAAGGCTAAGGACAAGGGGGAGAAAGTTTGACACATAAATACATCTTGAATCTCTGAAGATAAGGATAGATTTTGACTTTATTTCTCAAAAATTGAGGTCACAGTGGTCTGATGACAGGCTGAAAGCCCATCACTCAATTTTTTTTCTGTTTCTTACTTTTATTTTTTTTTTTTCCAAATGAACAGACAGATTCTTATTTTTGATACATTGTACACATTGAGTTAGTGACAGCATACTCAGGTTTTGGAGCTTGTGGCCCCGGGATCAAGGTTTAGCACCAGCATCCAGGCCTCCCTGCCTGAACTGTAGTAATTTTACTGATAATGCCATAAAAGAATCAAACCCCTTAAATTTGGTAACAGTGAATTAAAAGCGAATCTTTATAAAATGCAAGAGGGTCACGTGATTGCTGCAGTTTGAAGTTTCGGGAATAGGCTCAAGAACTGCTCCTTGACCTCTTCAAGCCATGGAGACCATTGGCCAGGGAGCAGAGTGGTACTTGGCTTTTAGTAATTTTGACAACTTCTCCTTTTGCTCTGTGTTCTTGAGGAACTCAGAGGAGAAATTCATTCGGATGAGCCATTCAAGCCAAGGATTTAGCTGGGTGTTAAAGGGCCATTTGGGAAGTGGTACACAGCGTATGTACCGTGATCAAGTTAATTATGTTGCTTTGGCAACCCCAGCCTTGGTATTTCCTGGCTAGGACTCGTTGATGGAATCATATTCCAATATCTGGCGTCATCAACACTAAAATCTTCTACAAAACCAGGTCAGTGCTGTAAAAAAGTTGCAGAAAAAAAGAGATGGCGGATTTTTCTGAGAGTGTTAACAATTCATTGTTTTACATGCTTTGTGTTGAAGTAAGTTTCTGTTTAGAATTTTTAAGTATAATTCCATTGTAGGAAATACAGTAGCAATATAATTGCTTTTCCAGTGGACTCCAAGTTATTGTTCTAGAATTCCTTTTGTGGAGAATTTCAGCATTTTGAGGTTTTGTTTCAATTCACAATAAGTCAGATTTGGAAACCTTAAATTTTTTTGTAACTGCAGTAACTGGATTCTTAACTTTGCTCGCTGCTTCTGAGAGCTGTAAGGGAACACAGGGCTGAGCACAGCACATGTGTTACTGAACCATGTCCATGGCCAATTTTTTCATCTTTGATTTATTGTGTGTGCTGCTGGGGTCTTTTTCCCATTTTTTCAGAGAAAAGGGAATTAGGGGGGAAACATTGTACATACTGGGGTTGCATTATCCCAAAAAAGCTTGCACTTCTTTAGAGACCCTGCTGCAGCACTCTAAATCTCCATTTCCTATTTGAGAAAATGTTCCTACTTCTGCATTTTACTCCAAGGCCTCTGGCAGGGGTTGGTAAAATTTAAACTATGTGTTGGACTTCTGAGAAATTCACTGATGCTGGAGGTGAGTTCATCCCTCTGGGACAAAGCACATGGGGAAGTGGGTGGTGAAAGGCAGGTCTAGATCTGTGTCGAGAGGATGGGGATGAAACGGGGCAGTGCTGGCAGCTGCTGGAGGTTGCACCATTCTCCCAGGAGTGTGCAGGGTGAGAGATCTTCCTCTTCTCTGTTCCAGAGGGCATTTCCAAGGTGCAGATGGCAGGCACATCTTTGCCAATGCATTTGTTTCCTTTAATCTCTTCTCAGGGAAGAGAGATACCCAAGAATCAGACTCCATCCAAGCTGTTGAAGGTGGGAGATGAGATGGGCTTTCTTGGTAGGGAGGACCTCACTGCTTGTGAGTTGGTGTTGCTTTCTGCTGCTCACTTTGGGCTGGCCCATTTCTGGTCACTGTGAGTTCCTCTGCACCAGTTGGTGGCTTTCCAGGGAGGCACTGCCTCAGTTTAGGCTGGAAACTTTTAGTGCATTGGGTTCAGTCAGGTGATGACATGCTCCAGCTGTCAGACTGGAGGAAGGGGACACAGAACAACTTGGGACCCCTAACCCTGGTCATTTTGGTGTCTTCCTCCTTTGCTGTTGAAGTTGCAACTTTTCAGCCTAAGGGTACCTCCTGCCATCACCCCACTCCCTCTGCCTGTTCCTGCATGTAGAATAACTAGTGCATTAATGGAATTTACCAGAATCAGATCTCCAGTGAGGTGTAGGACCCTCCAGTGGAATTGAAGAAGTCAACCACTCAGGAAGTCTTCTTCAAAGTGACTTCTCCCTCCTTTCCTCAGTCGCTCTCTTTTCCTGGTGTGGTGCAGCCCAGGGGCTGCTGCCTGGGACTGGAGGGCTTTTAGCCTTGCTCTAGTGAAGGGGGAGCAGTTGGGTGTTTTTACCTGGTTTATATTTTTCCTCTCTTGCCGTGTGTTGTTGGGTTGCTAGGATGAGGTTTGTGGTCCTGGTGTGCTTTCTGGGAGTGCTAAACCACTCGTCCCACGAACCTCCCATGTAGGCTGGACTGGGAGTCCTTGGTGCAGCAGTTCAAACAGAGTGCAGTGCTGCAGGTGCTCTTTTGCTGGCTGAGTGCTTCAAATGTCACACCTATCCTCGGCTTAACATCTGTGCTGTTTCAACATCTCATGTGAGCTAATGCAGTTTAGGCATCACCCATTTCTCTCTCTCTCCCTGGAGGTTACAGATTTCCAGACACCCTTGAAGATGGAGTTTTAAGGTCATCAGTGGCATTTTTAGGTCACAGAACTGCAGGACCTTGTCTTCTTGCCAGCTAATCAAATGACTAATTAGTTCATATATCGCTGCTGTTATCTTTCTCTCTAGCTTTGGTTCAGCTCTGCGGGATGAAGCCTGCTAGGAGATGACATCTGAGAATTATTTGATTGGAAACTTAGAGGCAGATATGGTCAAGGGAGTCCATATGAGCAATCACTGGTGCCTGTGTTAGTCTCTGTGCCCCAATTCATCCACGTTTATTAATGCATTTGTCAAAGCACAGTATTTAAAAACAGCCTTGCTCTAAGCCTTTCTATGATTATGGCAGTGAATACTCAAAATACACAGCACTCTTAATTCCATTGTAATCTGAGTAATTTGCACAAGATTGTATTTTAACAGATGTAGCTGTATACATATATTTTAATTTATTTTAATCTATGAGCAGTTTTACATCTGGGCACTTGATCCTGCACCCTCTTAAATGCTCACAAATAGGGACTTGGGCAGTGCAAGCCTTTGTGCGTATCACAGCCACATTAACCCACTTTATTTCACACTTTTCTCAGGTGTTGATGGCATCTGGTTGTGACAGATGCTTTCTGATAAAGCCTTCAGATCAACATGCCTTTGGAGACATCAGTGCTCTGTGTTGGTACTTGCAGACTGCTGTATCCAAATACTCTTCTTTAATTGTCTTATTAAGTAGAGAATTAAGCTGTGTGCTTTGACTGTTTTGGTGCCAGTGATTCTTATTGCAGGCTTTGGCACGGCACCACGTTGTGTTTTAAAGAGACAGCATCACTTTAATGATGTGGGAATTGAGTTGGAGGATAAAAATCCACTGAGAAAATGGCTGACTGAAAGTACGGTACGTAAAATGTGATTTTATGTTCTACCGCTCAGACTATTAGGTGGGGGGTTTAGTTCAAATGCCTGCAATGATTTAAGAAATAAAAAGCAGAAATTCTCCCTGCTGCCAGACCACAGGCTCCTCAGCGCCAGACTTGCAGACGAATGTCACATGTTGCTGTATGTTTTGAAAGCATACCATGTGTTATTCTTTAGCTGTCTCAGTATTCCCCCCCAGCTATATCATCTTCCTGCTAGCCAATCTCACAGAAAAACTTTTAATGAAAAAACTTTCCTCTTTCCCCTGTCCAGCACAGACCCCAAGATGTGTTCCCCTGTACCTGTCACTCCAAGTGAGGGTCTCTGCCTGCAAACTTGCAGAAGTGATCTTAACTTTACATCATGTAACTCTGCCTCTTATGCTTTAAATCAGGCACTTTTGACACTGATATTGCAGCTTATGTTGTGCGTTAGGATCAAGAGCTCACAAATGACTAAACATATGGTTAAAACTTTTTTTTCATGAAATATAATATGTTTCACTTTAACTCAGCTGTGGGTCTAGATAACAAACCTCCACAGTTTGCCATTAGAATAATTGCGTTTCCAGAAACAGTTTTTTACTCCTTCTTTTCTACTGTCTTGGATTAATGTTTCCTCCAGCTAATGACAGGACTGGACGCGCAAACTGGATTAGAGCATAGTGTGAGTAGTATGAGCTGAACATGCTGGCATCTCACTTTATTGCCTACAAGGTTAAGCGGTTTACTGTGAGGTCACAAGAAGTAAACTGAAAGCAAAAAGGCAAATTAATCCAGATCTCTTGGGTTCCGTCAGTGATGAGCATAGCTCCCAGGGCATCCTCTAAAATGTTGTTTTGCCCATCCCCCCAGCCTGCAGCAGCGGAGCTTCCTGACTTATGACCAACTTGTGCTTAGATGGGAGGTCAGAGTCCAGGCGCTCCTCGGGTATCCGGGTGTCACTCCGGCAGTGTGGCCACGGGATGCCGCTCCTCCTCCTGGTCTGCAGTGCCAGGATGAACGTGGCAGGAAAGTTGGCAGCAGCAGCAGCCTGGCGCTGCAGCTCTCGTGAATGGTAAATGCTGCTTCGCATTAGAGCTGCTCCCTGGGGCTGCCTCCTTGCAGGAGGTCTGCTCCCAATTTCAGCAGGGTAGGAAGCAGCCAGCACTTGTGCTCGACATCTCTATTAAGTTCACTGTACCAAGGAAAAAACGGCTACTCGGGAAAGCCACTGCTTGGGTTTCTGCAGAAAAGAGTGTTGAATTGGTCCAGTGGCAGAACTTCAGATCACATCTCTGATAAGCAAGAAACTGCTGGGATGTAATGTTAGGATAAAGGATAGGGCTGGGAAGACCAGAGCTGATGGTGCAAGGAATTGTACATGCATGACACATATGTGTGCTAGCTAGACCACTGCTGAAAATGCATCATACTTCATTTGTATTCCTTCTATTTTTCCTTTTTGTTTGTTTGTTTTTTGTTTTCTTTTGTTTTGTTTTTTTTTTTTTTTTTAATACTGCCACGAATGGGATTTATGCAAGCACCTGCATCCAGCTGTACCTTGTAATTGTAGGTGGCATTTCTACCAGCCTATGCGCTGGGTGTGCCATCTGATGTCCCAGTTTGCAAGTGGGCTGGTCATACTGGGGACTGAATGAGTCTGCTCACTGTACACAAAAGCTTAGATTTGAATCCATGTTGAAAGGCTGGATCACAGACTGTGTCTTAAACGTGTTGGGCTTGAAATTCTCTTTCTAGTAGAAATGAAAGATTTTTTGGTTTTCTACGAAAACAATAATAGAAAGTTTGTGTTTCATGTTTAAGTATAATTATATGAGTGTGATGCTTGAATGATGAGGTGTACTGTGTTCAGAAAAAAACCTGGTACCATCCCATGAGTGCAGGGTTTCCACTGGGCTGTATCTCTGACAGATCAATTTGACAACTCCTGCTTTACTGGGACCTCCTTCCTCACCAGTCCCTCATGTTTCTTGAGGAGCTGCAGTGTTCAACTGGACTCAGCCACCCAGCTGTGTCGTAGTGGTAGAAATATTGCAGGAACACGTGGCAAGTGCCTGTGCTGGGACCACCAGCCTCAGGCAGAGTGACTCCTGTGTACTGAGCTGACTGTATAGCTTATATCTGTGGAGAGGAAAAATGGGTGTTATGTTTCCCCTCTTGAAGTCAGTGGGAACTCCACCAGAGTGCCACAACTTCTCAAAGACGGTGGATGGTGGCTTGGTACTCGTGTTAGATCTGGAGCTGTGCCTTGGAACCATGCAGAGCTTGTGCTGGAACAGAATGGTGACTTACCCTGCAGCCTTCCACAACCAGTGATACACACTGAGCTTCCCTGTGTTTTGTCTGCATTCAAGTAGGCAGGGGTATTTCAAGATAATTGCTATAAACTGGAAATGTTCACCATGCTTAGAATTTGCATGGTTGGGACAGATCTTTCCTCTGTGACACTGTCATGGTGGCACATGAGAATCTACTTGAACCTGATCCCCTTGATTTATGAAAGAACTGGTTGTAAGTTTGATTATTTCCCATGGGGCTTCTCAGCAGTGCTTTCCCTGCCCTTTTCTTTTCTGAGGGAGCCCTTCCTGTGGCCTGCAAAGATCACCTTACTTTGGGGGCATTTGTGGGACATGCATGTATGTATTACAGTTCTAGTTGGTAACAATGCATGTGTGGATTATCTTAGAAAAACTATTGCATTACTGTGCAGGAAGTCCATAGAACTTTCACTGTCTATTTTAAGAAGTCCACAGAACTTTCAGTGTCTATTTTACTAAGAGAGATCTTTGCTTTAAAGTTGTTGCTCTTTAGCAGAAGAGCCAGTGCCCCAGCAGAAGAGGAGGCTGGAATGTGGTGTTATCAGCTCTCTGCTCTGCTAGACCTGGGAGCTGCTACCAAACCACAGTTAGCTCCCAAGCAGACACTTGGCTCATGAGTAGTTAAGGGACATGAAGGGGTCCCAAGGAGACAGATGCACAGACAACCTGGTGTCAGCTGGGAAAATTCTGTGAGGGAAAGAAAGGATGTAAGACACCAAACCTGTAGGAAACCAGTCTTCATTATTTCTGTAACTTGTCTGACTACTTGCACTCTTTTATTAACTTTTTATTACGGCAAAAGTGACTAGAATAAAAATAGTCTAGGTGCCAAGGGGATAAACAGTGAATTAAAAGGATTAAGTTCTGAACACTTTACTGCTTTTAGAAAGATGTTATTTGATTTACTAGCTTAAGTTAAATTTACATGACCGAATTACTTCTTAACTTAATAATGACTTTTGTGGGGTAAAAAAACCCCATCTGTTTAGGTGTTTTAGAGGGCCTTAATCCAGAGTACATCATAACTCTTTAGGCCATTATGGAAGAGTGGAGCAGCTATCCTTTGTGTCATAAGCTAAATGAGTGCTGACTGGGATTTGAGTCTTCTGGAAGTCAGCATGACCTGCATGTGGTGTAGGAATTGATAACAACTCAACATGTAAGATAGCAAGGGAACTATTCCCAGTGTTACATTAGCTATGTTGCCAGCTGTGATATTTTTGATTGTTTCATTTTTCATAAACTCTTGAGATACTTTAAGATAACTTGTTGGGTTTTTTTTTTTAAATATAAAAGTCTTTGTTTTCTAAAGACAGCTCATGGAAAGTTGATGACTGACAGTGGCAATTCTGTTTGAGATCACCTGCAATAAACTTTTCTCCTGATACCTGTCGATGCAGTCAAGCCAAGCTCCTGCCCTTTATAAGGGTTCAGAATTGCTGGCAGTTTGTGTTGGTTTCCTCTGAATCCACAGTGCTTGTTTGTGGCTCTTTCTTCCCCCCACAGCTCCTCACACAGCACACTTGCACGTTGGACAGAGTCCAAATTTCCTCCCTCCTGGGGATTCCTTTGCTGTTAATTTAAGTGATGGCAAATGCAAACTTCTTGCCAGAGCTTGCTGTGTGTTTTTTGGATGCTTTTTATAGCTGTTCCCTGAGGGGTCAGCTTTTGTCCTTCCCCACCATGCTTTCTGCTGTGGGGAGAGAGGCCTTGAGCTGGAGCTGATCGGTCCCACCTGGCTTTGAATGCTTCTCTGACATGGCTTCAGGACCTCACTGTCTTTCACAGTTTTTGAAGACTTTTGCTTTGTTGTTGTTTGTACGAAGCTGAGCTTTATAATGACTTGAGTGTGTATGTAATCTTAAAAGCACTATAATAGAATGTGTCTAAGTTCTTATTAGATGGTTTTCTGCAGCACTGTGACCTGATGATTTTAGATGCTACATGAAAGTTACAATTAGGGATGAAAATAACTATTTTTAATAGGTATGCAAAATAGCTTTTCTCTTCAGAAGTCATGTAGTGAAGATATGGTGCTAATATGAGACAGAGTGAATGTGTTGCAGAGAAGTGAGTACCCATCTGCTGTACGCCTGAACAGTAGATTTATGGGATATCTTCTCAAACTGGAGATGTTCACACAGATCAGAGCACAGTCTAGAAAAGCACTCAGTCTCCTTCCAGGTAGACCAGCAGTAGCCAGGAAAGCTGAAAAGCAGCTCTTCAGTTTGAAGTCCATGTGCCTTTGCTCATTTCCCTTCAAAAGGTCTGCCCTTGTCGCCAGAGGGAATTTGAGTGCCTCCTCCAGCCACAAGTTCTGCTTCCCAGGGTTATTCTCCGGGGCCTTTGTCCTGCTGTGAGGTTTGTGCTTGCACAACTGAGAACCCGTTTAGATGTGGTTTTAACCCCTGTCAGCTGTTTTCAGCAGTTCTCCTCTGATTTGTCCAGACAGTTTTGTTGAAGGAGCTGTGCAGCAGGACAGGGAGAAGCAGCGCTGGCTTTATGGAGATGCACATGTTGGAGGAATGTCATCTGTTTGTGCTTCATTTTGCACTGGGGTCCCGCAGGGCACTCTGTGTTCTCTGATCATCTGGGCTGTTGTAGAAGGCAGAACATTTGATGTAGCACAGAGGTTTGTAACACCAGTCACTGCATAGGTTTGGTGTCCCATTTCATGTTGAATTGAAAGTCTCTGGTGGAATCAGAGAATCATAGGAATGCTCTGTGAGGGCACCTGGTAAACTAGTGGAAATGTTGGTGAAAGAGTTCTCCATCATGGCATCCTGGATGGAGAAATAAACCCTCGAGTCTGGAAGCAGTGAGGCAGGCAGACTCAGTGTTTGGTGGAGGTGACTTGTGGAGACCATGCAAGAAGCAGCACAGCACTTCAAAATGGGATTCAAGTAGGAAGAACAACTAGTTTATTTGGGGGAAAAAATCCAGTGGAGTAGACATGCAGGATGCAGCATCTATTGGGATACCTCGGTCCTCGGGAATTATTAACTGAGCGTGAAGATCTTGCAAATTTACTGCTTTTTGTAACCTAACACCCCCCCCCCCCCCCCCCCCCCCAAAAAGGTTTGGTTGCTTGTCCTGTGCTGAGACAGCAGATGGGACTGAGGACACAGCACTGGTAACTGCAGAAAGTGTAATGCATTCAGGTCTGCTTTGCTCCATTACAATAGAGATTGACAAATTGGAGAGAGTTCAGGAGAAAAAAAGAAGTAACAAGAGAGCTTGAGGGATTGACTTACAAGAGAAGACCGAAAGAGCTGAATATAGATAACTTGGCTAAAGGATGACAAATGGGGTGGTTGAGATATAAATCTACAAATATCTGAAGGGTGTAAACACCAAGGCTATGAAGAATTATTTAGAGTGGTACAATGGGGTGTAACTAGAAGTAATGGGATGAAATTTAAGAGAAGGCAAATTTCAGTTGAATAATGGGAGAAGCTTTTTGACAGTGTGATGTATTAAGCCATGGACTGCTTTTCCAGCAGCAGTCCTGTTGCTCAGTTTAGGGCACAACCCTGTTTGCTTAAGAAGCCAGAGTTTTCCAGAGTCCTTATTAAGGACAGTTTCAAAACATGCCTTTTGTGTTTTATGTATTTGATGCAGAGGTGTGCAAACCGTACACCAAAGCTGCTGCGCCTCTCTGCACATGCACCATGTCTGGGTGTGATATAGCTCCTGGTGGTGTGGTGGTGGAGAGGAAGACAGGGGTGTGAGCAGCCTCTTGAGCCACAGCTCAGCCCAGATGGCCCTGCTGGCATGGCAAGCTTGGCCAGGTCAGTAGTATCTGCTCTTTGATCAGGACCTTCTTT
Source organism: Peucedramus taeniatus (assembly GCA_013400575.1). NCBI lineage: Eukaryota > Metazoa > Chordata > Aves > Passeriformes > Fringillidae > Peucedramus > Peucedramus taeniatus. Next base: position 238,444 of record WBNO01028427.1, read on the forward strand.
TACCTCCCACACTTCTCCCATCCAGGTGCTGGAGTGTTATCTTTTGGGGGTTAGTTCACTTACGGTCTCTGGAATAGATATCAAAGTTATGCTGCAGCTCTGCACCAAGAAATCTCCCACTTTGCTTCAAAGAAATCAGGACAAACAAGCTCCCATTGATGCACATGGTCTATGATCTTTTATAAATCTACAATACTGTACCTTAACTTTTTCTTTAGAAACTCCCAATTCTTCTTCTGCTTTTCACTTCACTTGAAATGCAAACTAAGGTCAGAGGATCACTTTCCTACTGACAGAACACACTGCATTGTCTGTCATTTTAAAATGTCCTCCACAGTAACTGAGGAAAGGTTCATTTCTCTACTCTATGCTTAAGAGTTACTCTTGAATGCATTTTGTTTTTCCTAATCTAGAAGGGCTAAATTAGAAAATTAGGTAAACTAGCTGTGTAAATCAAGTTAGAGTTATCTCAGCTAAAATGGTAGCACAGGGAAGATGGCAGATTCATGTAAATAGATAAACAAATGCAGCTGTAGCACTTAGCACACACTGGAAACTTGGCTATTTTGTTGAAGAGAGGGAAGACAGAAAACTTTAAAGCACTGGCATTCTTGGAGCATAAATGAGACGAGCTGAAAGTATCTTTTATAATTGTTCTTAAATGTGTTTTGTATTGCTCGTGCTGTCCCTGAGAGGTCTGTGTCCATACGCCTCGGGGAAATTTCTGAATTATATCCTCTCTCAGTCTGTGGGAAGAAAGAACTGCTGAAGGGTTTCATTCTCCTCTGCATGGGGATGAATATTTTTCTTGCTGAAAAATGCAGTTTTGGTCTCCTCAGAACTGGATTAATTTGGTGGATGATTTTCATGGGGAATTTTGTATGTGGGGAAATGTCAAAACAATTGTGTCTTCATTGCATTCCCGTTACTGAGGGCTGTGGTGAGAGTACACTCCTGCAGAGGAGAGCTTTGCTTTGAACCACTTTTCACATCCAGACCAAGAGTGGATGTGTGCTCAGGCCCCATCGTCTCAGGAGAGCAGCATAACCACTAAGCTACCTCAAGTTTGCCACCTTAATCTAAGTGGTTTCCATTCAGCAGAAATAAATCATTTATGTCAGTATGACTCCAGAATTCTTTTTAAAAATTTGTTTGGTTTCACTGCTGTGCAGGATTATCAATTATCCTCCCTACCTTATTTTGGAGGCCACTTTAAAAAGGAATTTTAATTATGCAGCTGGGGGTCTGTAATAGCATTTGCAGGAGACATCATTGGAGGTTTTTTCCCTGGAGGTTGATTGATGATACTTTTGCCCCTCTATTAGTAGACTTAGGCCCAACCCATTTACAAGGCAGACTTTCCAGGCAGGCACTCCTCAAGAGGACAGTGTAAACCTGGTCAGGTTTCTTTTAATTGCGCTGCAGACTTCTCCGAACCTTGATAGTGAAAGACATCTTTGCAAAAGCCAAGCCTGGAGCAATGAGGGAAGTGTTTGGGTGGGAAATGGGACCTTGGAATAAACTGCAGCAAATTTTGGGGTCACCATAGCAGTCCAGGCCAGTTTTAACTTCACAGCAGGGCTGGATTATGATCTGGAGCATTTGGAGTATTCCCAGCCTTGTTGGTCTGAGTTGATAACCTGCAGCTGAAGGGCCAGGGAGATGGGTGGGAGCTGTGAAGTACCAGCAGGAGCAGCAGAAATTCAGCTCCCAGAAGTCCTGGCTTGCAGGAGCCAGCCTGTGCAGCATGGCAGACTATAAGGCACAATAAGCATACATTTTTGTCAGTATAAGAAAGGAAAAGGCTGCCCTTCCTCCTTATCTGTTGAGGGCAATGAAAAATCTTGAGCCAGCTTGTGCAGTGAAAGGATTAATTTGCTGTGGATGTTTGATTAATAAGCAGTAGTCTATCTCATTACATTTCCCCGTAGTAACTGCAGAAGAGTTTCAGACGTGCGTGGCCTTTGCCGCTCTCCCCCTACTGTGAAACAGATGTCTCATTGCTCCCAAAAAAGACAGATCAGCACCCAAACCCTCCTTCTGGCAGGACATGAGGAGAAGCCAAAACTGAGGGAGGGAGTCAGCCCAAGTGCAAGGAACATGCCTTTTTTTTCTTCTACAGTATGAGAAAACATAAATGAGTGTGCATGAAAGACAGGCAATGGAATCAGATAATTCTGACTTAAAATACAGGGTTAGTTTTCTTTAGCAGCATTTAAAGGTTGGAAAGTTTTCAGCAAATGTTACTGACAATTGCAGAGTTTCTCTACTGCCTTTTGTCATTTTCCAGGGCATCTATCCTTCATTACTCCGTACTAGTGCCCTGCCTTTATCTCTTGCAAGTCCTGCTCTTCAGCCCAGCACTGCAGGCCTCCAAGAGTAAATGTTTATAATGTTCATTTAGCTTTCAGTGAAATCTCTTCCAGCTTTCAAAGAAGGCTCTTTAGTTTGGTCTGCACAGATGTAAACTTTCAATAGGAGAAATTCCCTGTGTTCAGCTAATGGCTTCAGGAGGCCAAGTGCTGCTGATGTGAACTATAGTTCAGTGTCCATGTAACTTCAAGTAAAAACTGTGTGCTACGTCTGATTTTGAGTACTCCATTAGAGTGGATTTAGGCCTTCTATACATGCAGCATATACTAACAGTACCTTATTTTTGTTTATGTATAAATAAGATGTCTCTCCACAAGATCTGTTGGAAGCCAAGTATGGGGTTTAAAAAAGGAATAAATAAGCAATGGAACAGTAATTCTGTCATAAGGTGCATTGTGTCAACAGAAGTTTATTTTGTTTACCTCTTAGGGTAGGAAGTGCTCTGACTTGTTAGAGTTTGTTGTTGCTTTCTGATGTGTTGGGTTCTGACATGGTTCCCAGTGACTTTTGTATTCTGTTTTCCCAATGAAAGCCTTATATCACAGTTTCAGTTATTTTCCTTGGCAAAACTTAGTGTTTTATTTATTATTAGCTGCCACAGGTTACAGATGAACTAGCTCATGCTTAGAGCTACATATTTCATTCACTTACTTTGCACATTCATTTAGAAAACTGAGGAGATGGTACCAGCCATAGATGATGGAAGTTTTTCCCCTGATACCTTCTCATTTCACAACAAATCTAGCAGTGACTGAAGGGCTAAGGGATGTTGTTTCTTTCCATCAACACCCATACAAATATTTTCCTCCTGTATGTCTCAAAGTACTTTAAAGAAAGGCTTGAATATTCTATACCAGATGCTTGTGTTAAGCAGCTGAGTCACAGATGGACAGTCAGGGGTATCAGGACACCTGATAATAGTGTTGGAGAATGGGGGCCCTTTGCTCCCTGTCCTGGGAATTAGAGCACTGCTTCATAGTCCCCACGTCTGTCCCACTGCAGAAGTGGCTTAAGGTCTGCCAGAATTTCCTGGAACTACAGGATCCTATATCCTAATGCAGAAAAAATTTTCCAGGATTTATTAGGATGTCCACAAAATCAGCTGTCTTTGCAGTATGTCCACTCTGGATGAATCATTTCTTGTCACTTTTCTCTGACAAGATGGGGAAGTGAGTGGCCATAACTCTGAGCTGTGTCCTCCACGTCTCTCCTGAGGGCCAGGAGGAGAGGGCAGTGCTGGGACTGGGTTCCCTTGGTGTGTGCTGTGGGGTGAGGTGCAGCTCCAGCACCTCTGAGCTAGCATCAGATGAGCAAGTGATAAGGCAGCTCACTGATGAGGTTGAGCAGCCCAGTACTGGGTTGCCTTGGATTGGCAGCCCCAGCCCTGAGGTGCCTTAACGTGCTCCACACACAGCACAGCCGTGTCTGCAAATGAATTCCAGAGCTAGCAGGCTGGGGACTTACACTAGACTAAAACTCCCTTAGGAATGTAGAAATAGAGGTGGAATAATTAGCAACCGACCGGTGCTGGAGCCCTGAATTGGTCTCCCTCTGTTATGGTTCACACCCATAAATTCTGATAGCTGTTGTAGGGCCATGTGTGTGTATGGGAGCGGGGAGAGGAGGAGAGAACTTCTGGCAGTGATCAAACTAGATCTTAAACTCTGGTTTGTGTTGAGCCAGAAGGCTTTAATTATATATATGTAACATGCAATGAAAAGCAACATGGGTCTTGGGTAGACCATATGTCTTAAGTGCTGCTTGGGATCATTGAGAGCTGCAGAACCAAGCTTTAGATTTTGGAGATGTGGTTCAGGCACAGAATTGTGCTGGTGTCCCTAAACTTTCCTGGTTTTGAATAACATTTTTGTAGCTGAGGTTTTGCAAGTATGAAGCCTGAAGCCAGCTTAAGGAAAGTTTATGATGTGAAAATTAAGTTTTCTCTAGTAAGCTGCAGTTTGTCAAAACAACTGCACACATTCCTGTTGGGCTAGAGTTTGGCAGGATGCAAAGATTGCATCTCTCCCTTTGAATATCCGAAGTAAATGGAAACCTGGCATTTTAATCTTGCATGGATTTCTACACATCCCTTTCAACAGCTGGGATAAGCTCCTCTGCTTTATCACACATTTTCCCCTGTGTTATGAATCACGACCTTCTCTTCAAGCAGTTCACATACAGGATTCTTCAGTCTTTGGAAGTTCATGTGTTTGACTAAGGGGAGTAAAAAAAAGGTCGTAAAGGGACTTGCCCAAGGATAAGATGGATCTCAAATTTGGTTGTCTGACAAGAAATGAATTGTCATATAATTGGAGCTGGTGCTAACTGCACCAGCAGTTTTCTGCTTTTGTGGAAAATATTTTGGGAAAATTCACTCCATTTTCCAACAGACCTCATAAGAGGGTCTCACAGAGAGGAAATTCCATACATTTTTTTGCTCTGGAAGCAAAAAAAAAAAAAAAAAGGAAAAAAAAAACCCCAAAACTGGTTTTAGTTGATTACTCTGAAATGAAAGAGAACAGCTGTCTGCTCCAGCTCCCCACTCCCAGGGAAGGAGGGCTTAAAGCCCCCCTTAAGCTTCATATAGAGCTTGGATTCGTGGAGCTCTCACAAGCTTTGTGCTCCTGCCAGCAGCCTGGGACAGGCATCCCAGCTCCCAGGTGCAGAAGGCAGTCCATGAGGTGGGGTTTCCTGGGAACAGAAGCTGGGGAGTGTCTTCCTGGACAGCTGCTGAGCAAAGAAGCAGCGTTCTGAGCCACTCCACGAGCAGCTACCTCTAACTGATGCACAGCCATAGACATTTCCAGTGTGGACAACCTGATGATTTCTACTGGAAATCTCTTGTGACAGGAGCTCCTGACTGCTTTTACACAGGTTTTGGTATATATATGCAATGTGTAGCATATTGCTGATAAAGCTGTATAGTGCCATTAAGATTTGGAGTATTGCTGGAGCAGAGCTCAGTTGGGGAATCTGCTTTTGCAGGTCACTGTTTGGACAGGAGCTTAATGGTGGTATCCAAGCAATTGTAAGCAGGAGATCAATAAAGAGAAATGTCTGAGTTATTCCCTTTCTGCTTTGTGACCTCACTATTTTAGAGCTCTCCCTTTTATGAAACTCGCCCCGTGTGAATTTGCTCACAGCTGTAAGAGCGATTTAGTTCCACTCATTAGTGATGAAGCAAAGGTCCATAATAAAAAAGAAAGGATAATACATCACCTAATGTATTTTTCCCCGGGCTTGATGCATATGGAGCACTTTAAAGTATTAGTTGTTTTCAGATACAGTAGAAGTATTGTGTGTTTTGGAAAACTTAACTGCGTAAGTAATAGGAGACCTCAGCCATACGCTTCACTATTAAATCTTTTCTGAGAAGTATGGAGAAACGTGTTTGCTCTGCGTGTGTTTGTGTGAGTTATGGGCTGTGCAGATCAGCGAAATGCAAATTAGCAGTCCTCTACTGTCCTGTCATATCTCGACTGGCAATAGCAGAGTTCAGAAGTTCATTGCTTGGGGGAGGCCAAAAAAGGAGAGAAAAAAATAAAAAAGAAAGTTTGCTCTGACTTACTCGTGCTTTTATGAAGACTGTCTGGAGCTAAATAACCCCTGGTGAACTTGTATCCTCCACCCCAGCTGCAGCCTTTCAGCTCCAACAAAGACCACTCACTAAATCCAGGAAATGGAGCGGCGCGTGGGTGAGTGGCTGACTCCGCATTCACACCCTGCCTGTGTTCCGGGGGAGCCGCTCTGCCCAGCCCTGCGAGCAGAACCTCTGCATGTGCGCCTGGAAAAAATAATTCCTCACCATCCACAGAAAGCTGCACTTTCCATTGAGTTTTTTCAGCAGTGCAGCTTTGTAGAAACCACAATAAAAACATGGGGCTGCAGGATTTTTATTCTTTACATTCCTCACTGCACGAAAAGCAGCACCAAATGTTTTTCTGGAAGCAGGATTTCCAGCCATGGAGCAATGATTTAGGAGAGCGAGAATATCAGTTTCCAAGAATGTTTAGTTTGGAAAACTTTGAAATTTACTTGAGACATCACCAATCTATCTCCTCTGCTTTGATTACTTCGTTTCCACATACATTTATTTAGCCACTGGCTGTTTTTCTTTTACCCTCGAAAAATCTGTTTTGATGCCCCTAAACATCGTCTTCTTTGTTATGCTAAGGCGGGAGATAGAGCGGCATGCAGAGAGAGAGATAAAAGCTGTGTTGTTTTATGGATCCTACGCAGTGTACTTTGCAGGAACTTTAAAAATAATTTGCACTGTGCTCCTCAGTGGGATAAATGTTCTCTAAGATCATTTACAAAACACGAACAAAAGAATATTAACAAAGACGAGTAAGCACAGATTTCCTCATTTCACAGGTGAAGAAACAAAGCTCTGTAAAACTTATTTGTTGATACAGGGCCTGGCCAGGGTTAAAAAGGGTGAGGCTCAGCCTCCAGGGCCATCGTGTCCATATATCATGGTAGTTGCAGTGAGATGGGAGTTTAAAGTGGCTGAGCAAAGAGGTGGCTGCTGAGCAGTTTAGTCATTGGACTTTGCTGCTTGTGTAACATGACATGTTGGAGATGCGTTCAAGTGACGTGGATTTCTATCACTGGGGTGTAAAAACAACCCAGAACCTCAACTGCCCCTGCCAGATGCTGTAATATTTTGTATTAGGGAACTTTATATTAAAAAAAAAATACATTTTGTTGTCCTCAAAGACCAGAAGTTTCCTTGGGAACTTCAGCACTGAAGCCTGAAATGAAGCAAGCAGGCTGTTGTGCCAAGAGGGAGAAGTTCCCCAAAGGAGCAGCTATGGAGGAATGCCTGACTGGCCCTGGCACTATCCATTTGCACTTTCTATTAAAACCTTTTTATTAAAAATAGTTACACTAAAGCTTGTGAGAAGAGGTTAATGCACAGTTGGAACTTTGCACATCTCCTTCTTACTGTGCTGTTCTCCAGCTGCTCTCTGGTGGCCTCTCTTGGGAGGCAGATGATTTTCAGACTCACTGTACTTGGGGCAATGCTCTTGGTCAGTGGCAGATTCACAGGAATGCTGTCAGGATGGGACTTGGAGCCCACATGCCTTGCCTGGAAGCCATCACTAGTCCCCCCAGTGCAAATGCCTGCCCCTGAGATGCTGAAAAATTATCCAAGGTGCCTTGTGGAGCCACATTCATGGACTTTTCTGGCCCCTCCAGAATGCCACAGTCTCTGCTACCTGTGAGAGAATGTATTTAGAAATTTTCCTCTGCAAGGTATTGGTCAAAGGCAATTTAAAATGATCCAGCTGTTAGAATCATGTTTCCATCTTTACCCTTCTGGCACTCCTGTGGCCATACATTATACACATTCAGATGCTGAAAACAGATTTTTAAAAAATTCCTCCCAGAATCATGTTTTTTGGCTGGATCACTTCTCTGAACTGATTGACACTGTGATTGCATTAATGTGAGCACAGGAGAATGGGAAGGAAGGTGGGGGCAGGCAGGACAATGGGATCCCAGCATCCCAGGCTGGATTTGGTGTAGGCTGTCTCCTTGGCTGCTGGAACAGGCTGCGTCTGTGGTGGCTGGTGAGGCATAAATTTGTGCAGGAGAATACAGCCAAAAAACCATTGATTGACCTCCCAAGCCAGTGGAGGTAATCCTGTATCTCAGCTACTACACAGCCTGAGTAATTCTTTTAGATTTATTAATTTAAGTTTAAAATCAGTTGGTTATACAGTGGTTTCACTCTATGTTGTCCATGCGTAGTCGTGCTTCTGCAGTGTGATCCTGCTTATGAGTAACTGGGATTATTCTGTAGCTGGAGCTGAATCTCTCACTGAGCAGCTCCAGGAGGAGGGCTGGTCCCCAGAGGCTGCTCTGAGCAGATGTACACCGAGGGTTTTGCAGCCTGCAAATGTCAGGCTAATGTTTTTTTCCTTTTCTCACTGGACATTTCTATGTCCTCATAACTGTAGGTACAGCTGCCTTTTCTTCAATCACCTACAGAATAAAGAAAAAAATTACTTTGGCTTTCAGTGCTTCTGGCTGGGTTGCTTTTCTCCCTGCTGCTTGCAGCAACATCCTGGGACAGAGAATGACTGTCCTGGCCTAGCCTGTCTACGAGCTGTTCTCTGCACACTCTAGCTGTGCTTCAGTCGTGTCTCCCAATGGGCTTGACAGTAAACTGGAATCATCTGTCTTGCAAATGGCCTTGTCTTTAATTAGAAAATCTTTAATGTCTGCAGAGTCACACGTGGGTGCCAGAGTTTGCAGCTATGTAAGTTCTGTTGACTTGCTGGTTTTAAGCATAAAGTTTTAAAAAGTTATCTCTTGAGCCTCAGGATAGCAGTATCCATTGAACCCTGCTTGCAGATTTTCATGAGTTAATTCTGGCCAAAAAAACACCCCCTCTAATTCATATTTTTCCACCAGTGAATCACTAAAAAAGGTCTTTGATTCATTTTCTCATCTTCATCCCAAATAACCAGCAGACTGAGTATTTTCACTGTCTCTGCACAAGTGCTAATGCATTTTTTTGTGTTGTATTTTTCTGATTTTGTCCTGTAGTTAGCTATCCTGAGCCTCTTTGCTCTGTCTCAAGCATTAGCTTGTTTCCTATTAGTGCCATGCTCTTCCTGGCTGTAGCTTTTGTGGTCTGGCTGCTGCCAGGTTTTGTGCATATCATCTTCTGGGTGGCACTCAGAGTAGTATGTGACTCCAAACTGCAGCTTCCTTCTGATGAGAGGCTCTGTGGGAATGCTGTGACTGGAGCCAGAGCAGAAACCATGTAGGCTTCTTGGTGTACCCTCCCAGTCTCTCTTATCCATGTCCATCCTGTGCTTTGGGAACCTACCTTGCTCCAGGCTTCGAAGGAGCCTTGTCAAAGGGCAGGACCTTGGGTGAGTTCTTTACCAATAAAGCCCTAGAACTTTTTTCCAGTGTTGTAGGAACTAGAAAAGCACAACCATGACTTAGCTTATGGGGTTGTGGAGGAGTGACATAGCCCAAGCCTAGATGGACCACAGGTCTCCTGTTCCCTTTTTCATTCCTATAAATTGTTCCTATATATTATAGCATGAGAAAAGGATGCTCCTTCTTTCCAGAGGCTAATATTCCCAACTTTGGGAAGCATTTTGTGGACAAAGCTTGTTGAGTTGTGCAGAGAAAACTATTAATGAAATATAACAGCTTCATGAGGAAGCTTAGTGCTTTGTCTGTGAAGGAATCAGTCTTTTATGAAAGACTTTTTATGTTCCCTGATTTATTTATTTATTTTTCCATTGAATGAGCAAGATTGTTTAAAAAGGGTGGTGGGGAATGTCACTGGGGAAAAGCCCCCTCCTCTACTCACTCATCGATTCTTATAACATTAAAAAAATTAATTTAAATTGCCACTTTCCTCAAAATGAAGTGTAAAGCTTCCATAGTTCTGTTGTTTAATTTCCCAACTGGATATGAAATTAAGGAAATTGTAATTGTTTGACCTCTCGCATCAGGGAGTCTAGGTATTTTTTCATCTGTTTCACCGGAGTACATCTATATGAGAATATTGGCTTCCCTAGAGACTCCATTTCTTGTAAAATACAATCTAATGAATTAAAATATATCTCCTCTTCTTGGTGCTTTTTCACACTGTGACCTGCCTTGGGTTTGAGTTCAGGGTGGCTCCTGTTGAATTGTCTGAAGGCTCTCAGCATACTTCCTCCTCCTGAATTGTTCTTCCTGAAGTTTGCCCATTGATTCCATCCTCTGCCTTGGGTCGGTTGTCTTTCTTACACGGTTCACTAATTTTTCCTCACTAAGCATTGCTAATGTGCCTTCCACAAACTTGCAGCTTTTTGAGCTTTGATCCAGGAACCTTTCCAAAATCAGCAAAAACTACTAAAGAAGCAGGACTTTTTTTTCCCTCCCCCTTTCTTTGTGTCCTTTGTTACTGAAGAGGACTGCAGATATTTAGTACCATTTAAAGCCAGACAAAAAAAAACCCCTCTTATTTGGTGATTTCTCCAAAACACCAGTTGATTATTGTTGGCAGGGATATCACACTGGAAAGGACTAGCTGTTCTGTGTGGTTTTGAGGCCAGAATACTGCTGGGATTGTCCCCTGTGGCTGGGTGGAGATCTCTGAGTACCTGCCTGAGAGCCACAGTGTCCTCATGCAGCAGATGGACCTCTCTTGGAGGGAGGGAATAAGTTGACACCAAAGAACAAAGCTCTTCTCCCCCAAAAGGTAAAAAAATATACTGAATATCGCTGAGAAAGCAGCAAATATTGGTCTTGAGATCTCTGTGCTTTGTATGTCTGATCAGATGGATGCAAGATTTTTCAAGGGATCTAATATACTGTCTTTTAGAAAATAGCTGGGTATGTCAGAGTGTGAAGTAAGGGAAAATTCAATTCAAAATTCAAAAAATGCATTCAGTTTGAGGGCTCTTACAGAGAAATTTTTGTCCCAAAATCAGCACTGGGAGAGGTGGGAATAGAGGCTGAGCTGACTTGCCACCAGAATAAGTGTATTTTGCTCTTGAAGAGAAAAGGTGAGCAAACATCACTGATATATTTAGCTCTCAGTGATTGCAAGGATGAGTTCAACTGGATCCATAATCCCTTGCTTAGCTCTTATTTCCCAAACAGGCCACACAAGTGGCCTCATGCACACCCATAGCAGCTGGCAAAACAGCTCCACTTGCGCAATGGAAGAAATTGGCAGGAGAGAACTGTCAGGAAGGTTTTGCCAGGATTTCATGGCAGAGAGGTGACTTTGTCAATACCACACAAAAGTTGGTCCAGATCCGATCAGAAGTCAGGATCTACTCTATCTCATTTCAGGTATTAGAAGCTCTGATTTATGTAGCATGTGTATCTGAGCTCTTATTAAGTAAAAAGCCTTGAATTTTTTTCCCTTTCTCCAATCCCATTGCTTTAAAAGGAGAGGAACTTTTCAGCGTGCCCCAAAGAAGAAAGTGACAGAAAGGCTGGCTGTGGTTCAGGGCAAACCCCTCCATCCCAGGCTGGCAGAGGAGGCTCCCAGGAGCGGGGTGATAGCCGGGGTGCTCTGTGTGCTGCCAGAGCACCTCGGTGTGCGCTGAGCAGCAGAGCAGAGCCCTGCCCATGGCCCACGGGCAGCTGTGAGGCAGCAGAGCAGGCAGCTCGCTGCCAGCACGGCTCTGGCACCGCAGAGAATCGAGCCCTTTGTATCTAACCATCCAGACCTAATACACTGACATGGTCGTCATCAGATACACTTGACACATGTTTAAAGGGTGTATCTCGCTGCTTTGAACAAGTGGGAAAGTGTTCTTGGACTGCTTTGCTCTCCGCATTTCTACGGAGTTTCCCACTGTCCATTTTCCATAGTTACTTACAGCAATTAACTGGAATCCAGGGCTGCGGCGGCTGCATGCATAGTCTCTCAAACCACACCTGTGGCTTTTTTGTGTCACATATAATTCATGACTGAGTGACACTTCCTGCCTTGTCATCTTTAGTCCTGGATGAATGAATGGTGTAGCTAAATCAGCTTAGTGCTGAACTAAAGTGGTGGTTCATGTTCAGCTGTGGCTCTCGCACAAGTCGTGCAGAAACTCATTTGTGTTGGTATGGCTGGGTGTTCACTGGAGGCTCCAGCTCTTTTGATATCGGATCCACTCACAGCTTGCATGTCCTGCCTCAGCTTTATTTTCCCTTCCAGAGGCATAGATACTGCATGAATCACTGTGTCTTTGCAGAGGCTCCAATGGGCAAAGGTATTTGTTCTGAAACCTCACCAGGCTGTAATTAATCTCTAGACAAGAGGAAATGGTTTTGTGACAGCTAAATGAAGACCAAATAATGTGATGTGATGAAAGGTATGCTCAGCAGTCAGATTCAGGATCTGAAGTTATATGAGTTTAGCTTTATGGTGAGCTGAAAAGTGTTTGAAAAAGAATTGCCTCTAGTCCCACTTAGCAGCAGACAGAAGCAGAGGAAAACCTGCATGTAATTATATATTAATATAGAGAGGAGTGAGAAGAGATTAAAAAAATTACACCGTCCTATTCCTTGTATTTGAAAACATTTGGAAGACTTACACATAAACTATATGGAGTGCTGTACACAGAAAGGCATGTGCTTTCTGCGTTAGATCTGTGAGATCACCATACGTGCCAGTGAACAAGGCTGTCTTTTCTTGGGGCTTTAGTTATGCTGAGATAGAAGACATCTGATAACCTTAACAAAAATATTGCAGACTTTTATAAATTAGGCTGAGGAATTTGTTTTTCTCCCCCCTCGCTTTCCCCCCCCATTTTGAAATCTTTTGCAGAAGGAATGAATTTGCTGATCATCTTGTTTGAAAGTTAAATATTTCTCCAGTGAAAAGTTTGAGGGTTATCTTTTTGTTTGTTTTTAAAGAAGGAAGTAATATTTTAAAGTCATGTTGCAGCTTGTTCATTATCAGTTGCACCTTTGATGCAGGTTCTACTTCACATGTAGCTGGGATTGGTTTTAGCAAAAAGGCCCAGTGGTAAACGTGGCAGCTTCCCTGTAGTTTGCTCACTCTGACCTGTGGAGTAGGCACTCAGACTGGTTGATGCTGAACATTTCAAGCAGCAGCAGCAGCAGCAGTGAATCTTTAGCTAACTGGATGATCTTCCAAGTCATTGAGATTTCTCATCTCCTCTTCTACAGCATCACAGAATCCCAGAAATTTCCGGTGACAGAAAGCAGAGGGGGGCTCTTTGTCCCCAACCTCCAGCCCCAGTGGGGCCTGCCACCAGCACTGGGTTAAATTGGTCATGGCTTGTTTAGTGGAGTCTTGCAAACCTCTTTGGAAAGAGATGCCTCAGCCTCTTGTGGGTGACCTGGTCCAACACTGCATGGTCTTCCTGGAGAAAAGTTTTCTGAACACCCAGCCTGAACTCTCTAGGGAGTGTCATGTCATTTGCTTCTACCAGAATAGGTTTGGCTTTGTTAGAGTTGTAACTGCAGACTCTTATATTAGATCATGTATATGTGCTTATTTTCTGTTTTATCCTAAAACTTTGATAATGAAACTGCAGTTAGACTGTGCTTAAGATAAAAACAGATTAGGATTATCAAATTTTAATGAAATCTTAGTTTCACTAGGCTATATCATAACTATGCCTTAGTAGCATTATAAGACTGTGACAGTATTGTTATTAGGATTATGATTGGATTATGATATCGCTATCTATCTCTGTACTCAACAGGAACATACCATTTCATGTTGCTATCCCTAATTCTGCTAGCAGAAAGCAATGATTTTTATGACTGGACAGAGTTGCATAATGGTAGAATGAGTTTGATTCTCTTATGACTTCAGCATCATCAACAAAACGATCAAGTACTGTAAACTTACATTATAATTATGATGTCAGAAACAATATAACTTGGTTTTCAGGTTGACTGAGAATGTTCCCTGGGAATTTGGAGGAAATATATTTTTCTCATTTGGAAGCTGAATAAGTCCTAACAGAAGTATTTCAAGAATATTTATGTAGTTCAGTGGTGTTATACTCAGCAAGTATTTTATAAATAGCTGAAGTTTTAAGACCAGAGCATCTCATTTTTGGTTCCCATTTTATTTACTTGTCATAAATGAACTCAGGACTCTGCACCTTTTGTTTTTTTGCTTCAATATGATTTGCATCCTACACACTTACAGTAATACTCACTTTTCTCTGAGATGGAAATTACTCATTTAAGTAAGCGGGTTGTAGGTAATTTGAATCTTGAGTGAAGAAAGAGCTGTTTCAGTGATTCAGTTAAGACATAGGACAGTATTTGCCAATCAGTGTAAAGAATTAGCTGCTGTGATTTTAGGGACACTGGAATACATTGTATGTGCAGCAATGGACCAGGTATCTTAACTCCTTCTGGCTGTATAATTTCTTTAAAGCATCTTATCATGGACATACAAAATCCTCCAGAAGTGAATGAAGGCGATATCTGGGTCACTGATAGAGAAGATAATCCAGAGCTGTACGGGACACTGGCTGCTTCTCCAAGTCACGTGAAGGGGACTGTTCTTCCTCAAACCAAATCTTTGTGCCTCTAGTGACTTAGAGTGTCAGAAGGGTTTTGTCTTCAAGATCTTTCTTTTGCTTCCTTAAGGAAGGCCCCTCTCAGTCCTGCTTTAGGGGTTTTCCAGGATGATCTGGAGGAGGTGGTGAAAGCAAAGGGCACAGTGGTGTGGAGAATGATGCCATCTCTCAAACCACAGCGGGTATGTGAGCTCATCTACTGTGATGGGAGGCAATAGCCCTTCCAGCAGCAGCTGGTTTTGCTCCTGTTGGTGCTGGTATCCAATACCAGTCACGTGCTTTGGAAACAAGAAGCACCCACTGGAGCTGGGCTGTGCAGAATCACAGCTCTGTGGGTTTGCTTTCTTACCTTCATTCCTCTCTCCTCCCCTTCCCCCACAGTTTCTACTATGCTTTCTCTTGTAGACAGCAATATAGGATCAGACTGCTTTTCATTTCCATCACTTTTCCCTGCTGTGACTGAATCTGTTGCAATTAAATTTTAATTGAGATGCACACTGCTTAAATAGACACAAGACAGCTACAGCTATCGCTAATTAATTTTCTTCCAAAATGACAACATTTAATAATTATATTCCTTGTCACTTACATTATTTATACAAGTTTAACTCTGGGAATTTTTTTAAAGACACGTCAGCTGTGAAAGTGCTTTATGGTGTTAATCTCCTGTAAGGCAATTGTGATTAACTTCAGAAGTGGAAGTGTGTTTATGGTGCATTTATTAAAATAGTGTGTAGCTCTGCAAGCTTCAGGAAAGATTGAGGTATTTCTACAATAAGGTAATAGTGTTTCTGGTTGAAGTATTCAAATCTAGAGAAGCCCTAATGGTAATAATTTGTGCTTCTGTATTATCTCTGATCTGATGATCTCTAAGCATTTTCTGACTAGGAATGAACAAGTTCACACCTTCTGCAGAGATGCCTCCCCAGTTTCTCACTTCATCTGACATAGCACAGAGATCATCTGCTGCCCCAGCTTGCAAAAGTCCTTGCCCTCTGCTACCTTGCTGTAATACTGGGCAAAGAAAATGACCTTTTTGTATTTTAGTCTGAGGAATCCATCACTGGTTGCTGTCAGACAGGGTGTTGGATGAGTGGGACCATTTGTCTGTTGCAGGTGACAGTCCTTAGGCAGTGCTGTGACAATTTGGGGGTTCTGTCTGTGCTTGAATACATCATTGCTGCATTGTGGCATGACTTTGGTGTTTGCAGAGAGGTGCATCATCATCAACCTCCAAACTTCAAACGTTCACAAAACAGGCAGAAATTTCTCGGCACAGCTGTGAGAATTTTTCCAGCCTCTCCTGTGGGGATGTGTGGCCGTGCTGTTCCCTCTGCAGAACAAAGGAGCTGGCTATTGAAGGTGAGATGCATCAGCCCTGGGGTTTTACTGGCAGATCAGGAAACTTTGGGAATGACTGAAGAATCGGAGAGCCTTTTTTTTTTCTCAGTGAGGGTCCTGTCTAGGGTGAAAGTTTAAGCTGGAAGCTGCAGCAGAGGGATTTTCTGGGTCAGAGAAATAAATGTGGGAGGGCGGGACAGGTAAGACTTGGATCTCTCGGAGGACCCAAGGCCAGTAAAAGTCAAAACTAGATGTGAAAAGTGACTTCAAGTACCTGGGTGTGCATATTTTCTCTACTAGCATCGAGTAACTCTTTAGAAATCTTCACACCTTTCTGGTCACTAGCAAAGTAAAGCTGCTCTGGGAACAGAGCTCTGGGAAAGTGTTTGCATTTATTAAGGATGTTGGGGATTAGTACTGATGTTGCAGAGCAGAATGAGTTGGATGATGCAACCCCATTCCAGGAAGGCTCAACAGAGAGGTTTTCCAAGGGTGGCATGAAAAGCAATTGTACTGTGTGCTGCTGTGATCAGAGGAGGTTAAGATGGTGTGGGTCTAGAGGGCTGATCAACCGGACATTTGTAATGACTCAGCCAAAGGAAATTAATTTAAATGTGTTAAATGTGTATATAACGAAACTCTGTTCGACATTTGGGACTATCATAATTATTACATAATTTTCAGCAGTTTCTTGAAGTTATTTTGATTCATCATATAATGAATATATGTGTATATATATACACACATATCCAAAACCCTTTACCTCTGTATTAAGATGGATTTGAATGAAAAGCTCTCTGGTTATCTGTCTATCCTCATGTACTGTCACAGCAGTAAAATTGCATTACAAAAAATTTTAATTGTCACTTCACTTTATTTTCCCCTCAACTTTGACAATAGCTAAAGAGACTGGGCAATATTTAGTGCTGTTTTGGTATCTGTTTGGTTTCTTGTGCGGTGTTGTACTGTGGCAGGGGTAGGTAAGCCAGTAAACTGCATAGAGGATTTTTCAGAAGCAATGGAACCTTTTTGCTCCTTTATTTTATCACATTTCTCAGTAGGCTGTAGTTTACTACACTTCTCATAAGAAGATAGTGCAGTTAATTATTTTTGTGCTTATTGGTAATACAGTTACAATTCTCAGCAGAGGCACAGGTCTATGTAGCACAGTGGGGTGGGACAGCAGCGTGTTCCTTCCAAGTGGGCCTGTTCTGGGAGCCTAGGTCTGCTCTATTGCACCTGAAGAGACAGGAATCATTTATTTCTCTGACAAATAGATCTCTTCCTATGTGTGGTTTCCCTGAAGTTATTTACACACAAAGCCGTTTGCTTTGAGGTCTTGGGTGCTCTGTAATTTGCATGTGGTGCTGGAGTGTGGATGGTTCCTTCTTTGATTGAGGATTCTCAGGGTTTGGAAAGGCCTTCAGCTGCCAGTGCCCTTGGGTGGCTGTGGGGGCTGGAACCTAAAAGGCCACAGGTTTGGTAAAAGCTGTAGGTTTTCTTCATGACACACAGTGTGAGTGTCTGAGTCCCAGCCAAAGGGACAGGCAGCAGCCACGTGGCCTTGGGGCTGTGTTGTGTCATTGCACTGATCAGCAAAAGGGAAGGTCTGAACATTAAGGAATGTTCACAGCCAGCAGTCTTGTGTTCTAAAGATCTCATCGGGCTGCAGCAATGGAAACCAATCCAGCACTACCTGGACTATGCTTCAGGTTTTTCTCTGAAGGCATCTGCCTGAACATATTCTCTAAATAAAGAACAATCTTTGGTTACAAGAGTGCTAAGGGGAAACATCTACTGTTTTCTCAGTATGCCACTAATGATTGGGGGATGTCCATCAATTATTGTTTTCAAAAAATACATTTTCTCAATTTTTTTTTTAATTAACATGTATAAGCATTTATTAGCAATAAACCTGTGAAGTGCTGAGTTTGCAGTGGTTATATTGTCTCCAAGACAGAAAGTATGTTGAGCTGTCTCACTTATAATACATGAAAGGCTGGGAAATGCCCAAGAGGTCAAGGTGGTACCAAATGTTGGGTAGTTATGGATATGGTTTAAAAACAAGAAATGGTGTGGTCATCTATAGCTGGTGACAAGTCCCCCATCCTTGTGCCTTCAGTTCTATGAAAGTTTGGACTCAAAAGGATGAATGTAGAGATGAGGGAAAACAGATGTTTTATTTCTTCAGTAGAGAAAAAACTAACTGGGTTTTCAGTCAAGTGCTAGGTTATGACAGCAATTAAAATGCATACTTGAAGAGGTTTCCTAGTATTTGTAGTGTATAATTTTGAATGTCAGGATTCCCTGACACTGTGTGTTATGCAGAGAGTAAGGGGATGTAAGAAATACAATCTTTCTTTTGGTGAGGGACAAGTGAGTTATGATAAATGAGTTATGCAAGTGATTATTCCCTTATAGGAGGAAACATAGAGTTAACTGTGGAACCCTAGTACTTCTAAAAACAGAACAGGAGAATCAGAACTGGTTCCTGATTTTCTGAGGGGATCTGATTGTTATCTTTGAGACCTGTAATGAAACAGAAGGCAGCTCAAGTTAGTAGTTTCAGTGGTGAAAACTAATTATGAATGAGACTGGGAGTGGGCAGATATCTCTGACCTGTGTGACCAAACCCACTCAAAGAACACACATTAAGGCCCTGATGGAAGCAAGTGCATATGGATTTGCTGAAGTCTTCCTGAAGCCAGTGAGACTGAAAGCATAGTGTGGTAGGCTTTGATAGGCTTTGAAAGAGGAGACAATAGCTGAGGCAAAACAAAAGAACATGCCATCAAAGGATGTAAAGCAAAGTGACAGGAAAAAAGTGACAAGCTAGGAAAATGTTCTTTGTTCCCACATTCTGAATGGCTGTGAAATCAGCTTTGTACTCATTAGAGCCAATGTAAAGGAACTTGCTGTAAATGAAAATGAATGGGTTAGAGGCTGGTGTTTTGAGTTCAGATGTGTAGGTGAGTGGCAGGAAGCTCAAGGAAATGCCAAACTCTGAGACACTGTGCAGAAGGAAGAAGCAGGAGTCAGAGGTGGCCTAGAGGCAGAATCTTACAGTGAGGTTGGAGGAATCTTGAGGACCACCCCAGGTTTCAAACTTGGATAACAAACAAGATGCTATCCACTTCTACAGCATTTGGCATCCTTTGCTAGCTTTTAACCATGGCCAGACTTCTGTGAGAGATAGTTGAGAGACAGACTGAAGTTTCTGTGTGGTTGGAGGGAATTAGGTCCAAACTAGGTCAATCTGACAGTAAAATGTAGGTAAGATTTAGTGGAGAAAAAGCCCAGAGGCAACTCAGCTTTGAATACAGCTTAGCTGTAGTGAACAAGAAGGAAGATGGAATGAGTTATAGACACAACTGGGATTTTGGGTTTAGAAGGGGGCAGACCAGAAAAAAGAGAAAATAGAGGAGAGAAAGAGCAAGGAGTGCAAAGGAAGTGGCTGTGGCATGGTTTAGAAGATGGTTGTGGAGGAGTGAGGTGGCTAAAGAAAAGAGTAAATGAAACTTCAGGAGCAGGGAGGGAGTTGTATATGGGAGGTAAAAGAATTAGCTTGTTTTGACTGTTTTCTCGAGGAAGAACTCAGCAAGCTTGCATGCAGAAAAATATACAGATATAGAATGTAATTATGTGCATTAATGTGCAACAGAAATAACGTACAATAACTGCAAGGTATATTATAACTGTTCTAGTAAATAGTTATATACTAGTTGTAACTGGTTAAGTTATAACTAAATAATAACTATAACTAAAACCAGATGTATGTGTGTATACACACATGCTCCTGTACAAGAGTTCAGTCCTGAAGAATTGATATGAATCCTTTGCATTTTGTCTTAAATTAGGAAGTGTCAAGGAACAAAAGCAAATAAGGAGGCAGTATTTACAGAGTCTTCTCAGACTAGCCTTAATGACTTGAGTCTTATGTAATGAAATAATTTAAATTATCTTCTTGTGTCTAGTGGCCACATCAATTGCTGTGCCCTGAAGTCTGGTACAGCCTCTGAAAATCTATAGGGGCTCAACAGGTGCAAATGAAGTTTCCAGTGCTCAGGCCCTGGCCTGGTTACCACCCCACACAGTTCTTCTGCTTCACTTGCTTCAACTGCACAGTCACATACACACAAAGATTGTGTGGTCCCTAAACCTTGCCCCTGAGCCATAGCAACCTGCTGACATTTGCTACAAGTTCACTGCTGGCCTTGTGTTTTGTTCCAGTAAGTTTTGGGGACACAAGATGTTCTGGCTTGTCAGCCCAACTTGTTTTGTATGTGAAGCAGACACTGCAGGGCTGTGGAGGGACAGACCTCCTTGTATTCCCAGTCTTCTCTGGGCTGTGGAGATACCACTACTGGGGTTGAGATGGGAGGTTTTCCCCTTAGCTTTTTTAACAAGAGAATGAAGTAAATTACAGTGTTGTTTCTTTCCTCTTTTTTTTGATGCTGGCAGCTGCTTACCAGATCAAGAAATGAAGTGAGTTCTTATAGGCTACAAAGTGAAGATTGCATGATATTCTGTTGGTGAATGGTTTTATAATTTGTCTCAGTCATCAAAATACTTATAGCACAGTAGACATAACTGCATAGTGGAGGAATGTATATTCTGCAACATTGCCATTGTCAGGACATAAACACCTGTCCTAAGTCCTTATCACCAAAGAAAAAAATAGGGAAGTTGGAAGGTAGACATTAGTTTTGTTGTCAGCAGAGACAGACATGCTAAAATTTAGTCATAAGAAATGCAGATGTCTTGATGTGTGAAGGTATGGCAAACCAACCATTAATAATACCCTGACACATAGGTGCACAGAGGATCAAGGTGCTGATCTAGTCTAACCTTCTCTTTAATACCATCAGAGGACTTTCCTGTACTTAAACCCATCCTGTACTTCAAACCCATGTCCTGTGATAAGTCCTAGACTACATCAGACATCCTGGAAAAATACCTGAACAAAATGTCAGCTCTGCCATGCTAGAAAGTCTGGCACCAGCCTGAATCTAGTGCTCTTTTCTGTTGAAACTAGGAGCCTTGTTTCTAATCTGAATTTCTCTAGTTTAATATTTGTCTCTTAGCCTTTGTAGTTGTATATGTGTTAATATTACTGATCAAGTCATTCTGCAAGTGCCTCTCTGTTGATCTCTCTTTCATTTTTTTCATGTGTGGCACAGGAGCCTTGGCAATTTTCATCTCTCTGCTTGGAGAGATGGGCACCAGAACTGCACATACTGTCAGTTCAGGGTTAGGCAGAGAGGCATTACAGCCTCCCAAATTCTGTGTAGACAAACACATATTGCTTTAATTGTTTTGATATTGGTGCCCTCCATAGAGCTTCTCAGCCACAGTCTGCCCACCATAAACTTCAAGTAATCTCCAGTCAGTGTTTCTCAGACAGTTTTCATTTGAATCAATTATTTTCCAGATGTGTGGCCTTGTATGTGGTTGCTTTAGAACCTATAATCTTTATCTAGGCCATCTAGGCATGGAGAGCATCTCACTGGTATAAAGCAATCATCTTTATTTACCATGTCAACAGCCATTTGTCACTGACAGGCTTCATGACTCTGTATTTGTTTCCAGTCCCTGATACACAAAATGATTGTAACTCTCCATTCATATGAATGTTTCCACCAGATTCAGTAATACCAGTCAGGACTAATTTGTGTATTAAAGGAGCTATTCCACTTCTTGTTTATTACTCATGTTCATAGTGTTACAGTCTACACAATTAAGGAATCTCTTCTCTTTGAGTCCCTTGGTACCTTGATTAATTTTAATCTTGACATCTTGATTTCTGGTTAAATGAGTGCTCATTTTCACCCTTGTCTTTTGTCATTAGCTTAATACCCTCCTGAATACTTTAGCCTGTCTCCTGAAAGACTTATTCCCATCCACTCTAATGACAGCCAGCCACATTGTACAGTTTCTTTTCTCTGTAGAAGATGGACCTGCACTGCTGAAAACATAGGGCTCTGCCAGTCACCACTTACTTAACTGTTAATTTCTGGAAAAATATATGGCTTTGTAACTTGGGTCACAGCTCACAGAAATGGAATGCTCTTCAAAGTATTGATTTCATTCTTCTTCATACAACATTCCTTGCAACAATTCTTGGTTCTTCTTGAATTTTTCTTCACCAGCATGCTTGTGTCCTTGCAGACCTTTGTTGTGGTTCATGGGTGCATCCTATAAAACACTGACCTCTCCTACTAAAGCAGCTGTCAGATATTTCAGCAGTTTTGGGGTTTTCAAATGCTAGTTGTGAGCAAAAGGCTGACCTTGATGACCTCCATGGGTCCTTTCCAATCCTAGATACTCTGTGTTCCTCTGAGAAACTCTTCTCCCATTCTCATCTGGATGAATTTTTCTCCGTTCTCCTGTTTATGAACTGCCAACCATTTTATGTGGTCTGCATCCTGCCTTCAGCTGGCAACTGGAGTCTTATAAAGACAATATGTGGAGTGGAATAAAGTGTGGAATAGCAGCCTGTGTGGTGTATGTGTTCAGCAGAGGAAAATGAGCCAACTGAAGTGTTGCTTTTTTGTTTTTAATTACATTCTTGTTTCCTTCCCAGGCTTCTCTCTTCTGCATGCTTACACATGTGCCTCTGGAGGGAGAATTCAATAGGCTGATGAACAGAACTGTAATGTTTAAAAATAACCCAAAATTTTGTAATGAAACATGTTCTGAAAGAACCTAGTTGCTATAGGGATTTTCGCAAGGATGCAGTCCTTCATCTTTCATTGCTCAAAATAAAGATTTTCATTTCTTGAGCCAAATGAGGGGTTTCTTATCCAAGCTTTGGAGCCTGTTCAATGTCATCTGGATGGACTAGTCACTACAAGACATTATTACTCATCCCATCCCTACATAAAGCAAACCCATTAAACTTCAGTGCATGTGGTTTGTATTTGGGGTTTCATTCATGAGAGTTGAAAGTGCCCAAACTACTGCAACACGGAAGTGAAACCCTGAGAGGATTCTCCTTCAGTCACCACCAAGCCAACAAATCATTCACTTCTCAAAAGCTCCCCTGAATCCGATATCAAGGCAGCTCTTTTCCTGTTAGTCAGATCTCCTGCACTGACCCTTCTCCACTCTGTAAAATCTGCATTAACACTCTGCTCAGAATCAGTTTCTGCTCCTCTTGTAGTATGTGCAATTTACTTCTGTAGTATCTTTTACTCATAAACCTGATGAAAAGTCACTAGGTTATTAGTGATTTGCAATTAGAGTCTAATTTTGTTGTAAACAGTTTAATGGTCCTCCACCCTGGTCTTCATACCGTCCGTCACCCACCCTGTTGAGCTGTAACCCACCCTGGTGTAGCTGCCAAGCACCACAGATGTTTTCTCTGACATGTTAGTTATTAGCAGTTTCTGCTCTTGTTGGAGCATGAAAACTTGATGAAGGGGGTTTTTGGGGGGTTCTATATTGCCCTTTTTTTTTGTTTTCTCTTTTGGTGTGCAAAGGTTTCCTAAAATGAAAACAATACTTCATTAGATACACATGTGCAGCATAGGTAGTATTTGTCTTTTTGGTTCCATTTTTGGAAAAAACCCAGACAATTGTGTAACAGGAAATTGAAAACTTCTTTGGATTTACATCAAAAACACAAATTTAGACGACGCTTTGCCACAGTTCTCTCACTCTTACAACAAAAGCAAACAAATAAACAAAACCCAAGTGAAGATTTGTGGACCAGTTATAATGGTGACGCATCACTTTTGAGCAATTTTTGTTTACCTGGTGGCATCCTCCCATATTTTTTGCAGCATGTTAATACAGAGTCTGAATGCAGGAGTGTCTTGATTATCTTCTTTGACGGTTTTTCGCGTGTCGGAATTTGCTTAGTGGAAATTTTCTCATGATAAGACATGTAGGATTGGTTTTGTAAAATTACGAGCATGACTTTGTTTTCCTGTTCTACCACAAAAGACTCTTCCCTCCAGCCCCCACTCCTCCATCTTCTCAGTTCTTCCAAAGTAAGAAACAAAGATAACTTCTGAGGGAAAGGAGGGAAAGTCAGGTACCCCAGCCTGCATGCCTCGGCATGGACCAGTGCTGATTCTGTGTCTGGCTTTGAGCTTTTATGTCTGTTCGTGTGTTTTGATGATGTATTGTGATTGTTTTTAACCCAGCATCTGAAAGATAATTTTTGTTCAAGGCTCTAAGGTTGGCAACTTGAAAATATACTGGAAGTGGGGAAACGATTCAAATGTTTTCCTATTTTATAAACCAGACTTTTTTGTAATGAAGCAGCAATATTAAAGTGGCATTAGTGTTTGTGAAAAATAGGAACACCAGGCTAAACCTGAGAAATGGCTGAATTGTTAGTTCCTCTACTCAGTATCATCTCTTTTCCAATAAATGCAGCCCAGAAAGTAAAATGGCTTTAGAAAGGGAAAAATCATTTATGTTGCAATACAGTAGCCTCAGTGTTGTCATTTGGTGCCACAGAGTGTCCTAGGATAGCCTGGCCTATGGCTGACATTCCTGAAGGACGTGTCTCCCACAAGTGCTCTGCCACCTCTGTCAGCCCTGCCCATTACCAGGGGGCCCAAGGGCTGGCTGCCCCTCTGTGGATGCTGGCATTGCAGCCTTGCTGTCCAGGATCCATGAGTGACTGGTTCCTGCTGGAAGATCTCCTAGGAGCTGCTGAAGGCTGGTTCTTGGGCAGGTAGCTGAATATTTACAGACAGTCCATATGGTGATAATTCCTGAGTGCCACCACTAACTCCACTGTCCTTGTTTGATGTAAGTGGAAGGTTGCTGTGGTCAGTGTAAGCAGGGGGGACAGCACTTCTGACTCTTTTTGAGATGGTTTCTTTTCACGTGGCTGGCACCACCTGAAGCAGTAAATTCTTTTTGTGCCTAGACACAAAGTCTTAGGTACTCCACGTGCAAAGAGTGACAGAGGGCCGCATTCTTTGGAGCTGTTGGCAGGGCATGTCGCTTCTATCAGAGACCCTTTCATGTCACTTTTCTTCCCTGTGTCTCTCTTCTCTCTGTGCCCTGCCTCTCTGTCCTGTCCCTGCCATGAGAGATGTCATGTTGTGCCTTCCCCTGCCCCAGCAGTGCATGTATCTCCATCTCCTGGGGAATCAGCTCTGCCTTCAGTCTTGCTTCTTCTTTTCTGTGCTTCTCTGTTTCCACAGGATTTGCCATGGTCTGTGCTTCGTTCACTCATACTCTTCAGTAAGTCTTTAAGGTCATCCTCTCTCCCCTTATTTCTTGTTTTCCAGGCCCTTGTCCTTCTTCTGGTACTTGCTGCTCTTTCCACATCCATGCAATCATCCTTGCAAACATCCCTCCTTCCTTCATCCCTCCTTCCTACCCTGCATTTTTCCTTTCTTTACCTTCCTGGACAGAGTTGTGCCTGAAATATCCCAGGACTTGTGGAGCTGGCTGGAGGTGATGCTACTACAGTACAGAGAGACCCTACCAAGCACCAGTCAGTTCTGGGTGCACTTTGACCCCTCACTGTATTGCAGAGTGGCTTCTTCCTCGTGCTTTTGGTTTGCTGTTGCCATATGGAAATGGCAGATGGTGTTGATCAGGAAGTTAATCCAGAAGTGTATCCGTTTCATGCCGTCCACGAAGGATTTGTTCATTAAACTTAGAACTCTAATTTAAAGCCAATTAACGGAATGATTTGAAGAGACTTGTTGTTTTTGAAGTTCAAAAGAGATGCTAAGTCTCTGATTTCAGCCTTTGTACATTCCAGAACCTGTATAACTATTGCAGTTTTGCCAACTCTACTGGGGGTATTTTTTGTCTCTTTTTTTCCCTTTCTCCTTTTCTTTTTTTCTCTTTTAATTTTTTTGAGTGATACAACTTTTGCCATGGGCTGGAGCTGTTTGGTGAAGCTTTCTCATATTTCTCAGCAATTTTAGCCTTACCTTCGGGAGTAGGCAGGCAGAACTTGTGTGTCTTCCTATCCTGTTTGCTGCTAGTACAGCTCCCTCCTCCCTCCCTTTGGCAGCCTGGTATTACTCTTCTCTGATCAGGAGTCAGGGTAGAAAAATAGAATAACCCCTGAGCAGCTCTGTGCCCTTCTTGCACTGCTTCTGCCAGCGTGGGTTTGTCTCTGCTTCCTTTCATCCCAGAAGCTGGTAGGGACCCAACACAGAAGGTTTCTTAACGAGAAGGGGCAGGAGAGGCCCCCAGACAGAGAGCTACTGCCCCAGCGTACATCTCTAATTTCCATGTGTAATCAACCCTGTAGGATTGGCCCAAGCAAACCATTCCTAAAAAATGTCAAGATGGGAAACCTTGTGTCAGGAGGACCTCAAAAGTGATTAGTTCTGAATTAATATTTATGCTGCTTTTACCTGAGATTGATATTCTGTAAACAGTTGTAGGTCCTTTAGCAGCAGACAGCATGTTTGGATAGTCCCAAGATTTACTAGTGGCATTTAGACAGAAAAAACTTTCTTTGGTAATTTGAAGCATTTGCTGATAGAAAAGAAAATAGAGGGGTCAAGTTTTGCTGTGGTACAGAGCCTATGACTTCACCAGGTTAACTGCTGCTACTTCCGTGTAATTGAGAACATAATTTGGCTCAAACCCTGGGAGACTGAAAAGGATCACGGCAGCCAATGTTCAGAGCACTTGGCTCACACTGAATTTCATAAGGAGATCATGTATTCAGAAGGCTTTAGCTCTATGACACAGTCCACTGCAAAAGAAGAGATGGTGAGAGTATGTCCTTGTTTATCTTAACTAAAGCAGCACGTCAAACCTGGGATTGTACCTCCATAGGGCTGATGTGCTAGAATTGCTTATCTCCCTGTGGGTGCCTGAACACAAACTGGGTGAGAGCGGTGCAAAGGCTGCTCTTGGTTATCCCAGCTCCCACCAGTCTTGCCAGGAGCCAGCAGCAGTGGAGCTGGATACTGGTTGTGGTGCTGGTGTCAGCAGCCAGCACACCTCCAGCATGTCCCTTGGAGGTGACACCACCTCACTGGCAGTGCTAGGGCTGTGCATGGAGAGGTCAGGTGGAGATGAACTCAGAATGAAGAGAGAATACATAGTGGTCTGAGAAAGCCCAAAATATTCCCAAAAGTGAGATGGCTTCTGGAAGCATGCTTTGGGAATCCCTTTCTGCCCCTTCCATGGTGCTACCAGGCCTGAAGGTGGCATTCAGGATTGGGTCTGTGTCACAGTGTCACTTGGCAGTGCCTGCCCTCTGCCAGAGAGGATCACTCCCATGGTGCTGCTTAATCCTTGAGCAGAAATAGGCAAAATTGGTCATTCCTTTCTCAAGAGAAGAAAAAAAAAAAAAAGTTTTCTGCCCTATCTAGGGGAGGAGAAGGGGGTTTCCTGATGAAGGAACAATCCTGAAGAAGGAAATAGTTGCCTTTTTTTAAAAAAAAAGGGTGTGCAGAGGGAATGGCTGATGAGTATCTGTTCATTCCTAAGTTTGCCAGCAGTCCTGCTCAGGCTGATGCCCTCCAAAAGAGACAGGCATTTTTGGATAGCACTTGAGACCATTCCTCAAGCACTTAGCGGGAGGGATTGTTTTATTAGGAAAGTTTACGGCTTCTTGTTTTCCCTCAAAGGCAAATGTGACTTTGTTGTTTTTAATTCTGTTGGGATTTCTCCCTTTTAATACACAACACAGCTGTTAAAATAGCTAGGGTTGTCTAGGGCAAATCATATAGCACTTTCCTTGTTCAGATCTCAGATGGCTGCCTTTTTAGTGTCACTGCAGAATTATATTACAGGGCATATGAATAGTGCTGGTATTAGTGTCAAAATCAATTACCCAGCCCTCCTCCTGCAGAGAAAGCTACAAACCTTAGGAAATATCTGAGTAATCCATTCTGGTTTTCTAATTCTGAGTAATGACGGAGGGCAGAGAGTTGTGCTTGAATAAGTGCATAGGGTCTTTCTCTGTATAGTCACTCCTAAATGCATGCTCTTTACAGGAAAAAGCAGTCTCCCTGTGAAACCCTTTTTCATGCCAAATGGCTCGCTGCTAAGATTAATCTGTCATTGAATTTATAAATTCTGTGTGGCACGGAGCAGCAGAAAAAGTTTAGCATCAAACAGAAAGCAGAGTATGCATTGCTTAAAAAATGAATGTTGTGCTCCTGGATAGTGTGGATTGACTGCCTCCACCAATATATCTTCTTATACTGGTAATAAAAACACTTCCATAGCCTTGTGCCTCAAAGGATCTCAAAGCACTTTGCAAATAGGACAAAGTACTATTTCCTATTTTATGGCTGTGGAAACTGGCTGCAAGAGAGAAGTTAAGCTTTTTGCTCAGGGACACTGAGGAGACTGTAGCAGGTCCATGATGGGGACCTAAATCTCCAGAGTTCCAGTGCTGTGTCCTGGTCACACATTGTACCACTGGGAAGGCTGCTGGTCACCAGCTCTTGGCCACTGTCTGTGAAACCTCAGAAGGTGGGATATGAAATCAGTGCTGGTGCTCCTTTGCTCACTGGTCTCTGTCCTGGTCTGTGGGCAGAGGTGCTGAGCAGAGCAGGATCTGGCAGAAAGGATGCTCGTGTCTTCCTGGGCTGGGATGATCAGCTCTGGCTGTGGGGTGCTGTGAAAGGAAAATGACTTTTAGTTGCTGCTGACTTGGGGAAAAGCTCGGAACCTCATAGTCAGCCTGCTCTGCCCCAGGCACCTTTACGAAGCAAAAATAATTATAGATTTATTGCCCTAAATCCTGTGAGATAGAGTAGTTGCATTTTTTTTTCCTAATCTGGTATTTGAGGATTTACCTGTTTAATACAACCACTTATTACAAACACTTGAATATTATTTTAAATTCATAATTCATCTGAAAAGAGAGCATTACAGCTGCAAAGACCAGATTTTCAAATACAGGCATGATCTCCTGTCACATTCCAGTTGGATAAATGACACATCTGAAAAACTGGGTCCTTACTGAGGTGTCTGTGGCAGGGATGTAGAGATTTTGCTTCAGGCATCTCTGCAAAAAAATATGGCTCTAATCTGCATGTTTCACAGAACAAGTCCTGTTACCAGTTCCTTCCTTCCCCTTGCTGGCTGCTGAGCTTTGGAGTGCCCGAGGATGCTCCCTCACCCCCAGGGCTGCCCCCAGGGTCAGGGTACCCAGAGCAGGGGGGTTGGGGTGCGAGGGCCAGCGTCTGGTTTCAAACAAAAGTGCAAAGCCTTGAAAGGAGGGACTAAGAAGAAACAGGTGGGGGGTTAGTAATAGAGCCTCTGAAGTTTATTTGTTTAACGAACAGAAGCCCAGGCTGTCAGACCTAGGTCAAATACTCCTACAGTCCGGGTGTATTTATTTCATACGTGGTCTGTAACCCAACCTGATTCCTGGATTAAACCACTGTAAAGTCCTGGCCCCCAGGAACCCATCCCATGCTTGCCATCAAGCCCAGCACATGCCGGGGCAGGACCTTGAGGGGCCACCTCAGTATTCACCGGAGCCTTGTGTCATCAGTAAAGCCTGTAATTGTGGGTCCTGTCATTTCCAATGAGAGCTTTGCAGTTTGCAGCTGCAGACTGTGACCACAGATCCATCACTTCGTTGTCCCATTAATGCGAGCCATGCCTGCAGGCTCCTGGGATGAGCTGCTCGGGCTGCAGCACAGCAGCTGCTTGGTGAGACACCACCCTCCCAGAGCCCGGGCAGTGGTGGCAGCTCTCCACAACCACCATGCACCAGGTCCCTCCCAGGGTGGGAATTCCTGAAATCTTTGCACTTTAAAGTTTTTAGGAGAGTTTACCTTTTAGTCCAATGTGTTCAGGAGTCAGTCAGTCCTCCAGAGCTAAGGGAGGGAAGTTTTGAATTGGCACAATGGGGATAAAACTACCCGCACACACACAAAAAAATGTTCTGGTTTCCCAGATATTCCCCTGATCCCATTCATTCCAGTAAGGTAAACAGCAAGTGTGCTCCAGAGTATTTCAGGAGCTGAAAAATTTGCATTTGAAAATTTGCATGTGAAAAATTGCAGATCTGCATTAAAATTAGGAAGGAAAGAGGAATTAGCAGTGGGTTTTCCCAAGACCAGCCTGAGGCTGGTAGTGCCAGGTAACTCTGCTGGTTCTGTGCAAGCAGCAGTCAGGTAGAGACATGTGAAATCAAACAAGTTAAAATGAGGGGAACAAAGTATTTGCATTCAGAACAAAGTATGCCTCTTCATTTAAGAGAAACCCCGTTTTCTGCACTACATTTGGGATACCCATATGTTTGCTTTTGGAAGACCATTTAAGTCTGAATCATGCAGAAAAAATGGTCAAGCTAGCAAAAAGTTCAGGAGCTGCTATGTTTTATTAACCTAAGTTTAAAACCCCAGGTTATTTGTACTTTGATATCTTCTTGTTTTGTGGATATCTCATGGCATTTATTTCACCATTTGTAATGGGAGTAAAGCTGTGGCTGATTTTCAGATGCAATTGGTCAGGATAGAAGAACTTTTTTGTGAGTGAGAGGGATCAGTTTTTGTTAGACTTCACCAGTGAGAACTTGATGGGATGTGGCAGACCTGCTGTGGCTTATCTATAAGCATTGCTGAAAAGTTCTGATCATGACACTGGTTCCAAACCAGCCCACAGCATAAGCATCCACTGTGGGATAGAAAAAAACCCACACTTTAAATATATGTTTATCTGTATTTTATTGAAAATTTTTAGCTGAGTTTTTTTCTTAGGATGGTCTAGGTCATGTATACAATGGATAAATCCATTCTGTGTGCTAAATATTTGTATCTCACCTATCCTGTAATCTGGGAAAGCCCTTTGGACCTGTAAACTTTACTGTGTAGCCCACATTTAGCTGGGGATTGCTTTTTTTGTCCTGGTCTTTGTAGGTCTGTGAGAACACCCAGTCCTTTACTTGGTTGTGGCCTTTGTGCCTATGACTGCTGGGACTGGCTGCACTGCTGGAGTTAGGAACCCAGGAATTCTTTGCTGCTTGCCATTTGCTTTTGAACTCTGACAAACCATCTTCCGCTTCACGGAGCTGATTTTGTTTGTTTTGTGAGTGGTGACCAGAATCTGCTTTTGTTTTATGTCCTGTAGGGTTCCTGAGCTGGAAGATGCCCGTCTAAGATGGAAACTTCTGCTTCAACAGCTGCTGGGAAAAAAGAAGGGAAAGGTGCTGTTCTGGAGGGGAATGGCTTTACAGAGACAGGGAAGAAACCCCCTCCTTTAGCAGCAGCAGGAGCAGCAGTGGCACAAGGAGGTACTTTGTTTTCCACAATTTGAAAGCAGCAGGGGTGTTTTTCATTAGACTGTAAGAATTTAATAAGTATGGTGGCATCTGTCTTCCTGTGAACACGCTGAGTTTATTGGGGTTCTTGGCTGTCAGAGGAACTGAAAGCTGTGTCACTGCGTGGCACCTAAACGTCGCTGTAGTGTGATGGAGAACTGGGCTGGGGAGAGGGAGGGGAAGGGTGGTGAGGGTTGGCTGTGGGGGAGTTGGGACATCCCATCAATGCTTGCCACCAGCTGGCTGGTGCTGTGTAGTGTTGGCAGCACTGCACCCTCCACTCCTCCATGGTGGAGTCAAAGAGTGCCTGGTGGGGCTGACTGGAGATGGGGAGCACCTCAAACTCCTGGTCAGAAAGGGGTGTCCTGTCATGTGCCAGCTGTGATCCTGCTAATGAGCTAAACAGACTGCACGGGCTTCAGTCATTGCTGCTGGGATTTCACAGTTAGAGAGGAATTTGGGAATGTCCAGACCCAGTGCAAGAATGTTCATAAAGAAACCCCTCCACTTGCACCATTCCTGTTCAAGCCAGTGTGTTAAGCAAGATTTTGGTCTTGCTGCTGTTGAAGTCAACTGGGAAGCTCTTGTGAACACCTGCAGGCATGGAGCCATTACTGGTGGGTGTAACTGGGGTGTGCAGGTGAAAGTGCAGGGATGTTGCTCCTGCCTCCTCCTGCTTGCTGTAGCAGGCAAACCCCACCCCCATCTCTGGTACACCTGTGCTGGTGGATCTCCAGAGTAGTGCCAGGGCCCATCATGGTGGCACAGCTGTGGGCAAGGCTGTGCCCACTGGGAAGCCACCATAGCTGCCCTTGCTGGGGACTGGTTGTCATCTCTGGACAGGGTATAAGAGACGAATTTAGAAGAGGCTGCAGCAGTTTGGATATGACAAGAGACACCCCAGCTGTGTAAACTTTGCAGGCAGCTTTTTTTTTTCCTTTTTGAAATATACATTTATGCTAGCCACAGTTTACCTCAAACTGAACCTGTCCCCTCCCTTTCCTTCACTGCAGGATGGTTTTTCATCACCCCAGGAGAAGTAAATGACTCTTCTTTGAGCTCCTCTCTTTCTCACCTAGATTGGCTGGAGAGTTTGAGTTCTTTGTTGCTTGAGTTTTGAAGATAGTTTCCGACCAAAAAGTCTTAAATCTGCTTTATCTCTCCTTTTTCGTAAACTTTGATACTCAGGTTTCTTTTTCCAATTGACCTGTGAAGATTCAGGTGCACAGAATAAAGTAGGGGTGGCTAGATTATAATCTATCAGATTAGTACATGTGTTTGATAAACTTCTTCTTAAAAGAAACCAGAAAGTCTTTTACAAAATTGTTTGGAGGGAAACACAGTTTTGTGGTCCTAAATGGGTCTGAGCCACTTTCCTTGTGAGCACTGCACTGAGTGGCAGAAAGGAGGACTTGCCAGGAGGCAGAAATAAGGGGAACAGCAACGTGCAGGAGTTTGGCATCCCCCAGCAAACCCCTGAAGAAGCAAAGGCTGTAGGAACTACTGAGGCAGCGCACTTGAAGTGGCAGTGGGCTCAGTGACTGGCAGACCTGAAGGGTTGATTGGCCCCAACCTAGTTCAAGCGTGTTCTAAAATTCACAACCCATAGATGTGCTGTTATGAATAAACACCTTCTCCCCACTTGGCACTTGCCTTGGGAGTGCCTCCACTGAGGGAGCAGTCACAACCTTTCCAGAGATCCAAATGAGGATGCCCCGAGGTGGAGTGTCCATCAGCCCGTTTGGCATCCCTGGAGACCTAATTGGCTTTTAAGCATCCAGTATAATATGTTCTGTTAGCAGTGTGCTCTCACCTTTGGAAAAATGTAATTTATGGGCTCAATATTTCTCCTTTTAGTAGGAGGAAGTGGAGAAGTAAGTTGAGGATTGTTTGAAGATGTCAGGAGAATTGTGATAAAAGCGTTGTGTAATGAGATGTAAAGAGTGAAATCTGTGTCATGCTGTGAAGAAAAGTGCTCATAAATGACCCAAAATGGGCAGCAGTGGAGCAGCGTGTGGTCGGATGCTGGCCCTGGGACTGCAGGTGATGCACGTGCTCTTGTGGTTCGAAGTGCTTTCCTTTGAACTCTGGCTAGACATAATACAGGCTCCTGAAAGCAAGCAGCATGCTTGTGCGTGTGCTTGAAAGTAGAAAAATTAATACAAAGTTGTCTTCTAACTGAGTTAACTGCAAGGTGTGATATAGCAGGTGATAAAAAAAAGGCTGGGTAGAGATGAGACTCTACTTACATGGTATTCATGCTAATATAACATGTTTGATTCCCTAAACTAAAGTAATTACAACAGGCCAGAACTACGAGTATTTATGCTCATATTTGGTTTGAAAAAAGCAAACGAGGCTTGGAGATTAATTAGGAAGTTCAGCTTGAGGAGGGCATCAGCTTTAAAGGGGGGACCTCTGAGCTCCCCACCCTGCTTTGGGGCCATACGAGCAAGTCTTTATTCACATCCAAGACAAAACTCTTGATTTCATTTATTGCAGATGAGGTTTTTCTCTTTGTACTAGCATATGAGAAAGTGGCAGTGAGGCTCAGCCAGTGCTGCAAATCACCAAGCTGCTCTCCAGAGCCAAACAAATGTAATTCACAACACATTTCTTCTTCTTTATTCTCTTGAGTCACACAGAAGGAGTGCCATCACAGCATGTTTTGCATGTTTCTCAGATCATAAAGTTTTCTTTTTCACTTGTAGGAATGAATAGATTCATAAGGTTTTATTTCTAATTAATTGAAGGAATAAACTGAATATTAGTTAAATAATTGAAGAATAACTATTTGATTATATTATTATTTAGACTGTATTATTACAAAATGTTCAGTCTGAATTTCTAGTTCCCTTGCTTTGGGTATTTGTCCCAAATGTTTCCAGCCTCTAACAAATTAAGTTATGGCTGTAGGAAAAGAGATCGATATTGTTGATGTTGGCAGTAGAGAAGAGTCCTTTTGTACTAAAAATTTGCATCCCATATTTTCAGTCTTCTGGAGCTGCCATTTTAAACATCATCTGCAAAAGTTTTTTATAGTAACTCATTGATCAGATGTTCAGAAATTGGCCTCACAGATATGACATCAGGGAAGTCTCTCCTAATTTTCTGTTTTTCCATAAATCATGTTGGCCAAGGAGTCAAAGCTCCTCTTTTCTCTTGCAGTAGGGGCAATGTGTATGTGTGACTGAGATGGAAAGTGTTTATAATGACAGTATGTAGGAGCTATAGACAAGTTAGATCTGCAGAAGAGGCTCTTGGTTTTATTGTCTCTACTTCTGGAAGGGCAACTTACAACAATTGGAGTTTAGAAAACCCTTCTGTTGAATGCAGAAGTCCATATTGCTGTGTAGGGCAGGAGGGTTGGGTGCAGAGCACCACGAGTGAGGCTGGTTTGTGTCCTCCAGGTTGGCACTGACACATCCTCTCTACCTACAGGCATGAGGAAGCCCAGGCACATGACTCTGGGGGAAATTTAAATGAGCCACTCTTGCAAAGGCAGAGATATTTAGGAAGATAGGTTTCTCATCTCATAATAAAAATTAAGTACAAATTCTCCTAAATGCTAACTGCCCAACTTTAACAAGGTCCAGAATGCACCTTTCCCTCTCCACCCCACCCTCTGCATGACACAAACTCCAAGTTCCCAAATTGATGGTGTTTATGTTTGAAACATTTTTCTGATGTCTGGCTCTGTCAAGACTAATTTTAGCATTTCTAAAGCTGGGTAAAAATACAGCCTCATTACTTTGATGTCAGAGCATAGTTTACTATTAGTATATTCTGGGGTTTATCATTTTAGTCATGTTTAACACAGCTACAGCAGGCATGCACTATTAAATCTGGCTTATTTTACATTCCTGTCCGAAATTATTTATTTGGAACAATTTCCTCTCTATCAAAAGACACGGCTAATGCTGAGTTTTAATGTGTTATTTACACACAAAATAACCTATTTACAACTCAGTATCTGCCGCAGGGAGAATGAATGGGGCAGTGCTCCCTTCATCCTGTTGTATCTGAGTTTAACAATCTGGATTGCTAATAGAACCATTTATCACGGGGTGGTAATTTATTTTATGTTAGCTGCACAGGTCTCCCTGCCTCTGATCTATGGAAATACTTTGTATATAATGAAGTTCAACAAGTCATTTGATGTAAACATGGGGAAGCCAAGCTGCAGAACTAGTAAGACTCTGGCTGTGCTGTTCTTTTTTTTTTCTTTTTTTTTCCAGGAGGTAACGACTCTCCTCTGATATTAAGGCTTCAGTTGATGAAATACAGCTCTTTGCCCTGTGTGTGCTGTAAAGGCAGAGTATGGGGCTTTTCTGCAGTGGATCAGAGATTGGGATGGAGTTTGCTCACTTGATTTATGGGCTGGCAGGAATGCTTAGTTCTGCAGAAGTAGCACACTCAGCCCTTTCATAGGCAGAGGAGAAGGGCAGGGAGCACCTCCCATCACTCTCCAGAGGTCTCCGTAAGCAAGCCCCAAGTGGCATTGGCAGGGAGTCCTTATGCAGTTCAGCTTGTCTGAGTGCTAGATTATGGGAAGACCATGTAAATGAGGAGGAGGAAATGCCAGCATCCCAGCACACCTCAGCACACTGAAAAAATATATAGTTTCTGTGGCCCAAGACTCAGACAAATTAGAATGAGAACAGCTCCAATGAAGTAATCTCCTATGTCCACCCTGGAGGGGCAGGGATCTTCTTGAAGAATGTTTTTCATTCACTTCACATTTTCCAGGAAAAGGAACATAACCAGTACAAGCACATTCTTAGCTTCCCTGCCCTGTTCTGCTTTGCTGGGTACAGCTTAAAATACTGAGAGATGTGTTCAACAGAAAAGCTGGGATTGGCTCCAGGGGGAAAGGGGGCAAGTGGTTAAAATTGAATGATGGGGAAATCCTGTGATTCAGACTGAGAAATTCTCCTGACAGCCACTGTCTATTCTCGTGCATCTACTGCACAGACTTCAGTGGCCCCCACCTTGGGTAGGGCTTCAGTGCAGTGCTGCCCCAAGAGCAACACCAGCCAAGAACTGTGCTTCTTCTCTGACTGTTTCTGTCAGCCCTTCTTGAAGCTAATTCTGTTGAGTCCTAAAGTGTATTTCTTTGCTACTGTAGCCCTTCTGAGTGGACAGATTGCCTACAGTCTCTGGTGTACCCACTTGTGTCCCTTTGGGCAGCTGGATGTCTCAGATGCTCAGACTGGTGCAGTGCTGGGATTGTTGCTCAGTCACGGGATATCAAGGACAGTGACAAGTTTGCCAGCTTTGTCCCATGCTAGTCACCTGACAGCTGCTCTTTGGGATAGTTTAGAAGGATTCATGTAGAGATGGATGAAGTTAAAGCCATGCTGCACCATTTTTATGTTTCATGAGCAGTATCTGGTCTGTGGGCCTGGCAGAGAGCACTCTGTGAGCAGCAAGTTTAGTTCTTCAGTTACAGTGGCAGAATTTTGATAATGAAGATTGCCACTAACTGCAAAAGCTCGTCTTTTCTTCTGCCTGCCCTTTCTCTTCTATCCATGACTTGCAGTGTTGTCTCCCTAGTTTCTTCTTCAAAAGAGTCAGCCCAGATAATCCTTTGCTTTGCTTAAATGAGTGATTGGAGTCTGACTTCTTGGTTTGTTTTTTTTTTTTTCCTCACAGGGGAAACTCCTTGCCCAGGCCTCTCTTCTGACTTTGTGTGGTAGCCAGCCCTGTGGGCAAAGGTGTGACCTTAGAGTGGATAACCATTAATGTTTACAAACTTTTGATTCAAATTGTGTAGCCCTTAGATGATGGAACAGCTTTATGGTTGGACTTGATGATCTAAAGGGTCTTTTCCAACCTAAACAGTTCTATAATTCAAAACATCAGCTACCATTCCCTGATTGTATACAGCTCCTCCACACTGTTATAGCAAAAGTTCCTATAATTTCAGCTCATTACAGATGCAAAGGTACTTTTGAAGACAGAGTATTTTATCTCGTCCCTAACCATACTGCAGGTTTCCACACCAAGTTGAAAAGCTTTTATGACTTTAAAACAGAAAAAGTTATCCTTCACAGGCTGGTTCTGGCATTGGTGATCCCAACCATTAAGCACCACCTGGAAGGCCTTTGTATTTTGTGAGTGTACTATATTATCATTGATAATAATCACTTCCATGTTTCTATTACTTTGTAAGCTCCATAAGTTTATTCTGGCAAATACTGGTAGGAGTTCTTTTCTGGGGACCCAGCTTAGACTGCATGTAAGTGACCCTCAGAGGGTACCTAAATATAGCCTTTTTTAACTGATGCTAAACTTACCTATTGTAGATTGGTCAGTTGTAGTCAAGTAAGAAAATCCAGTGGTGATAATGGATTATCTCCTGGATTGTCTCTTCTGCCAGCACATTCCCATAGCTTGAATTTTTAGTATCTCTGGCAGCTTTTTGCCTGAATATCTGTGAATTTGTGCAGGTTTTATAAATCAATTCTCCCAACACCACCCATTAGCCAAGGCATTTGAGCCTGCCATAATCCTGGGAGGACAAAGAAGGAGAGTTATTTTGTCTGAAGTTGGCTATCTAAGTGTTAGGTGTCTAGTTTGGGATGCTTTTGCATTAGGATGGAGTGAATCTCACTGTGCAGATGCCTGATTTATTCCCTTGAGGGCTTCATGCCTGATTTAATGTTAGGTGGAAAAATCCCAGTCTTCCCAGCTTTGCCAAAATTGCAGAGTGGGGTTAAAGTGAGAAACCAAGGTGGGACTAGATTAATACTTTAAAGCCTTTCATTCATGTTCATCAGTCCATAGCCCAATGAGCAGCCTGGGAGCCCTGACTGCCAGCTCTGAGCTGAAATCTCACCCCGTGGCTTCTCAGGTTAGAGGCAAACTCAACACAGCCAGGGGGCTGCTTCCCAGAGCTGCTCCTGCTTTACACCAGCATTGGCAAAGCTAGTGTTTTAATAGCCCATTCAGAGAGATGGGAAATTTAAAATCCCCACTAAAAATACAAGAGAAAAAACCATAGTAAATTCTCAAGGCTACAAAAAGCTCCTAAAAATAACCTAAATGGAGGAAGGCTATTAATGCAAAAGTAAATAATTATGTTAAGGGAAACAACTAGAGAGGCCAGTTGTGTAAATCACTTTAAGGGGAACAAGCCTTAGATAAAATCCATGCTTTTATCACACAGATTAGGTCTACCTTTGGATGCTAAATAATTGATAGGGTTTGGCAGAGCATTCCATGGCTGTCTGCACAGAGCAGTGGGACTGCTCCTGAGGTCAGACAAGTGGCAAAGAAAAATGTTCCTAGAAATGCTGTGCATCCAATACCAGCACCAAGAAACAGGGCTTGTATTCCAAACACCCCTAAAGAAGTGGCCTTGAGAAGGCATCCATAGACCTCACAGTGAAAAGAGGACTTGGCATTGTCCCTCACCTTGTTAAACTGCCCCCCATGAAATCAGATTATCTGTTTTCTTGGTTTCAGGTGGTGATGAGTGAGGTGCAGAGGCCTGAGAGGACACAGCCAGTTCCACTGTGCTATTTTTATTATTTTTTATAATTAGAGAAGATGAACTGTGCTTTCTGGTGGCTTCTGGGAAGCCCAGGGCTTGTGGGGGGATTTCTTGCTTTGTGCAGCCCCCACATGAGCTCAACACTTCAGCATCTGTGTATGAACATCCTGGCAAGACAGGGAGATGTCATTGCTCCCATTCTGCAGACAGGGATCACAGGGGATTTTTTCCAGGGCCAAAGTGGCTGAAATGGGTTGAGCTGTTTCAGAGGGATGTCAAGAAGTGATTATCTCTGGGACTTCAGAAGTTCATGTGTGGTGTACATGGGACATCAATGATAGTACAGAGGTGTTAGCCCAGGTTCCTTAGTTCACCATATCCACTAGCAAGCCCTTCCTCTCTCAGTGATATGCCATGTAATAATCATGGTCAGATGACTCAAATCCTCGTGCCCATCTGCCAAACGGAGGCGTTGTTTCTTTCCCTTCAGGAGAGATGAACACAAGTTGTCTGTGCATCATCCAGAGCCTCTGAGAACATCACGATGCAGCAGTCAGCTTCATTCCTCTTGGTTGCATAAGGGTATGAAAATGCTCAGTAGCACAAATAGGTTATCACTGAATTTAAACTAACTCAGCAGTGCCTTTGTTCAGTACCTAGCACAGTGGGCTCATAATTAGAGACTACAGTTTTGTCCAGAACCAAGTGAGACAAAAATTGCAGAAACCTTAAATTCTGAAATAAATTGATATCCCATGAATTCTGTGTGGGGACTGTGCTTGACAGGATGAGTTCTCTGATCGTAATGGAAATGACAGAGAGTAAAACCTCAGCCAAGATTGTAAATTTAGCTCTTGAAGGAATGAAGGGGATATAGTATTTTCATGCAAACTTCTTCAGAATTATGTTAAACCCATGACTTTACATGTGTTGGAAAATGACCTATGCTGGGTGTTCTGTGACTCCCATAGTGGTGTTGGGTTGAAATCAGGCAAACCTTGTTGGATAGAACTGAGCAAAACTCTGGGCACATAGGCTGAGTCCAAAATGAAAAAAAAAAAAAAAAAAATTAATGTGATCTCACATGATAACAAACTTGACTGAAATCAATTCTGCATTTTCTGTAGTTTGTTAGACAGCTCAGTGGGGGTTTCTCTCCTTTTTTTAATACCTCTTTCCTTCTCCTGGAATCCCAGATCTTTTTAAGACCATCCCATTGAAAATGCATCCAATTGTAAGTAAATCATAAATAAGAACAGGAGGATTATAAGCAAAATATTTCTATTTACTGCCACCAGTATCTGATTTTTAAAATACAGTGACATTTGCAGGGATTGAATGGTGCCATTTTAGCCAGAAAGCAGTTCTATTCTGCTCTCTTTTCTTACAGTGATCAGCTCCTGACTGACAGATTTTCAGAAAAATCACAGCTGGCAACACATGCATCCTTAAGTAAACAGTTAAAGTAGATGTTTTGATGGCTTCAGTTGTATTGATATAAAAGATCAGTGTCTGACATTCCTGAAAATTATCCAGTAGAGGAGGTATCTTCTTCTAAGCCCCTGGCCCTGTGTGTGCTGCTTCAACAATAGTTTTAATCTTTTAAAGAAAGCAGAGATTTTATGCACTTACCAGGATGCTCTAAGCCAAGAGAGAGTGATTGGGGTCAGCACTGCTGACCCTGGAGCCAGAATGTTGGGTAATATTTAGATTTTTCTGAAATGAAATTTTTCTGTTTGTGAAGTGATAAAGTTACCTTTCTCACTCAGTTTTTCTACTTGTGGCTCACCCTGGTTTATGGCTACTCTTCTTGGAATGGACCAGCAGTGATGGAGGGAATTTCCTACATCCTGGCTGGAGTGAATATCCCTGTCCTGTGTTAATGTGTGCAAGTGCCTTCTTGCAAATGAGGCTTGAGCTTGAGCCAAATCTGTTTGTGTTGGTTTGCAGGTACAGCTGGTGATGTTCTTTCAGAGGCATTTACAGCCACACTATAAAGTAAAACCAGAGAAACACAAAGGTGAGGACTTTAGGCATTGGTTTGCACGTCCCGTTTTAACGAGAGGAGTTATTATGTGTTGTGGGAAGCTGATCCGACTCCCAGAGGCTGCTTGTGTGAAGATACCCAATTTTTTGGTGGCTCCCTACAGTGAGGGCACAGAACTGAGCCTGGAGAAAATTAGTTTCAGTTCCTGATGAAGTCCCAAACTTCCTTCGTGATTTTGGGAAAGCTGCTTGACTTCCCTTCGCTCCCTCATTTATATAATGAACTCGAGTTGTTCTTTGGGCCTCCAGGCCCATCCATCAGCATCTGGGTAGCATGTTTATGGCATTGGTCACAAGGAAACACTTAATGGGTCAGACTCTGGGGAGGTTACCATTTCCCACTCCCCACACCTGCAAGAGGGTGTTGCTGCCCCTGGGTGCTGCCTTACAAGGGTGACCTTGTTCATATGTCTTAGGTATCACATATATTGTCCAAAGGGGACAACAAAACAGTTTTTCAGAGTTGAGGAAGATAAGTTTAAGTTCTTACAGTGAAGATGTTTTCAATATCTGCAATGGAGAGGCTGTTTGGGGGTATAAAGATTGAGTGTATTCCAAAAGGCCATGCTTGCTCTGAAGTGGGAAAGTTTTTCAGGTGATCTTATCTGGAACTCAGCTGGAGAACATCAACTTGTTAATAGCAATGTAAATATTCGGTATCAAAACAAGAGAAAATAATTTTTCTTACTTCAAAACAGTTTCCTACATGCGTAGTCTATGGGTGATCTCCAAGTACCTGGATGGGGTTTTGAACACACCTGGATGAATTTACAGAAATCATGGACAGCTTCAGGGTTTACCCTGACCCAAGCAATAGACACCCAATAGACATGTATATTCTCCCAGTCCAGCAATAGACAGTGGTCTTAGCAGAGTCCTTTGTATTTAGACTCTTGGATGCCAGGTGATGGAAGGATAAAATCATTGTCATGGGATAACAGCTTAGGAGGGAAACTTAGTTTCAGTTACCTTCTCATTAGTCTGCTGTGCACATGCACACTCTTAATACTGTGATCAGCTGTAGAGGAGCTGTCAGTACTCTTGTTTGGTGTGATTTTTTTTTTCCCTTTGAAAACTCCAGAGGAACTTTCCTGTACTGTTAAAAGACATCCTTAAAACATCTTTACTGCAGGGTCCTGTGTTTCAACTGCTGGAGCAGTGACTCTTAAAATAGATATGAGATGACTGAATGTGTGAAAAACATTTGCATCTCATATTCTGAGCTCTGTGCGTTCTGCATCACTTATGCAAGCAAGTTAAAAGGGTTGAGAGTTTTGCAATTTTTTTTGCTGCTTTTAATTCCACTCAGAACAATGTCTTTGCAGGTGAAATAAGATCCAAGGCTATCTTTTGGTCACACAGAGTCACTGACACTTGAAACAGGCTGGATTTATATGTAGTTACTAAAAAATATATAGCAAAATTAAAGTTTCAGACACTGAGTTCACATGCATTGCCCATTGTAAAGATAAGTAACGGCTGTTATAAGAACACTTAAATGGTTACCTTTGGGACATAAAAGGGATCTTTGAAGACAGTAAGTCTTAATACAGAAATGTTTACTCATAAAAAATACATTTGGAATGGGGGAGGGGAACACATTTCCTATTAATGTGGGGTTTGCCTTTTATGGCAGGTTGTAGCAGGTCTTTAACCTCTGTAGCACTTGAGTGAGGATAGAAATGAGCTTCTCTAAGTATCAGCCCAGAGGGCCTTTCCTCAGTGCCTGTATCTGCAATGGTTTTAGTTTATTCTTCCTTTCTGTGACCATAATGAAAAACTATTCTTTTCCAGCCTCAAAACCTTCCCATAGTTAAGTCCTGAGGGCAGAATAGAAATGTCCTCCTGAATTTGCTTCACTTAACCTTGTGTTTTGTGAGGTACAGGGCTGATGGCCCAAACCAGTGGGGATTTGAAGGCAATATCAGCTAAATAAGGCACGAGAAGAGAAGAAGGAATTGACCCTTGAAAGCCATGGTTATGGATACCACAAAAAAGGGTTGATGTCTCTCTAGACACTTACAAAGGTGCAGCTGTGCCCAGCATTCCCAGTCTGCCTCTGGGTGCACATGAAGTGGATGGTGGCTCATGTCACCTGTGAGTTTTCTGGTATCAGTTCTGCAGGTAGTTTTGAAATTCTTCTACTAGGCAATTATTATGTTGAGTGGGGCAAAAGAAAATTCCAGGAATACTTTATCAGTGTGAACCCCATAACTAGGGAGGATGTGATTTCTGCTTCAAAGTTTTGCAAAATTATTACTTGATGAGGTAGGACACAAGGTGCCAATGACCTCAGAGTAGTAGAGAGAAGCTGAGAGTCCTTTATGGAAATCGTGGTGGACTAAAGTCAAAAGGCTTTACTCAGATAAAATGATACACAGAGCAGCAGAAGTAGCCTGGACAAGTTGTGTGGGAGGAGGGCTGAGCTTGCAGAGGGATCTGAAGTCCTTTGACCAGCTGCTATACAGAGATGTGAGAAACAATGTAGCAGCAAGGTTGAGCCAAAAGACCCCATTTTGTGGGATCCTCAAGAGGAGAACTTCGTAGCAAAGGGAAAAGTTAGAAAATATTACACAGTCAGATGTGTAAGAAGAAACTGGCTGGGTGCAGAAAAAGACAAAGGTAGATAAGCTGGAAAAAAGTACACGCTGTTGTGAAGATGAGGTTACCACGGTGAGATGACTGGATTTCTGATGAACCTGTTCTCTAAGCCCATGGCCCAGTGCAAGATTAGTTCTTCACATGCCAGTGACAGGGCAGAACGATTGGTGGGCTTTGTTATTCTTATTTCAAAACATCATTCTCGTCCAGGCAGTAATCATTTTAGGTAAGTAACAGAAATTAGGTTTTGAGTCACATACTGACCTGTCTTTGTAATTAGTACAGCGTGTTCTGGTCACGTAATGAGAGAGAAGACAGATTAAATGAA
Source organism: Peucedramus taeniatus (assembly GCA_013400575.1). Classification (NCBI taxonomy): domain Eukaryota; kingdom Metazoa; phylum Chordata; class Aves; order Passeriformes; family Fringillidae; genus Peucedramus; species Peucedramus taeniatus. The sequence continues at coordinate 281,895 of WBNO01028427.1, forward strand.
AGACAGGCAGGATTTTCATTCAGGAAATTGGTATGGTAATGACAGATACAGAGTCTTGGCATGTTTCAGATAGGCTTCGTCTATCCTCTTCAGGTAGCAGATACAAGCACGGCGCTCACTTATATTCACCCAGTCAAGCATGAGGAGGTAACAAGTTCTCCGGGGAGGCTGGTATTTAATATCTGCCAGATGCCTGCTGGAGAATACTAATACAGATCCCAGATTTAGTGTGCCCTGGGAATGCAGATGGTTGGTAGCAACGTGCCTGGCCCAACAGTCACATCTCCCTTAGCTCCATGGCAGAGCTGCCTGGATTTTTATCCCCTGCTGTTTGGATTGTTAAAGTGATGACTTGGTCTGAGAAGCCTTTTACTGACTTTTCTGGGCGGAGTGTTAGCAGGCAAGAGAGGGAATGACACTGGAGTTTCTGTCAGGGTATCACACTCGTGGACAGGGGGAGTGGCAATATCGATTCCCCTGATGTCACTTGGACCATTCTCTTGGGCAGGACAAGCCAAGTGCTGTGAGGCAGTGAGGGTCACAGGGAGGATTTGTGCTCGAGGAGAAGCTTCAGCCAGCTCCTGCAGTCTGTGTATTCCCCTCTGAGACCACAGCAAGGGCAGAGGGAGGGTGGCAGTGCTCAGGAGATCCTGCAGCTTGTCCTCAGGCTGCAGCAGGGAAGGAACTGGTATGAGTTTCACTTTCTTACCAAATAAAGGGAAAAAAAACCCAAACCCCTGCAAGGCTACATATAAATCAGGGCAATAAAACTGCCGGTGGTCATGATCAAATTATGTGGTCTAAATCTATATAAAAGAACTGGAGCAGGTTCAGTGCAGCACTAATGTCCTTCTTGCTGTAAACAGTGAATGGGGGGTGAGGAGAAGGAGGAAGGGCGGGCACTGGGCTACCAAAGCACCGGGGAAACAATTTGCTGAGGTGGTTGAACTACATGTTTTCAAAATCTGTTTGTGTCCATGAGGGTTTAAGAAAAGGATGTCGTCTGCTTACTCGGTAACTTGTGTGTGGCCTGTGAGTGGTTTCAGATGCTAGGCCAAAACCAAATAATCTCTCCTTTTAGGAAATTTGAAAAGTATGCATGCATCCCAGAAAAGAACAGAGATTTTCACTGATGTCCCATGCTCAAGCCACAACGCCTTGTGTAATTGTGGCGCTGTGTGCTGTTGAGATGGGGAGAGAGAGGTTGCTGAGCTGTCTCTGCTAGAAACAGAGACCAGATATGACTTGGGCTTTCATGAGACTGAGTTAATAGGTTGTTTTTAATGGGAGAAAGGGCTACCAGGGTACATCGTATATCTTCAGAATTCAGCTGAATGCTGCAAAAATGTCCATATTAGGACATGTTCCTTACTAGAAGTGATATAACAGAACTAGTGAACTTTTACAGTATGAAGAACTTGTAGATGAAGTTGAAATTTCTGATGGTGTAGGAGAATTTTAGATTGAAGGGTTTTGCTTCTTTTCTGAGTATCCTGGTCACGCTGATGAGTTCATAAATCTCTCTGGTGTTTGACTAATATCCCAAGGATCTACACTGTCCTACTCAAAAGTGGTAGCAGCCGTCAGTATTAATTAAGGGCTGTATTAGGCAAGAGCAGGGGGAGCAAGAGGGGTCTTTCAAGTCTGGCAGCCACCCCTTTCAGAGGAAATGAGCAGAGACTGTACACATGCAGCCGAAAGCCAGCGTGACTCCCCATGCCTGCACAGCAGCTCCATGGGGCCACCAGAAGGTGTAAAAGACTCCTTGGCTGGAGGGACAAACTTAAAATTTTCTGGGGCAAGGGGGTAAAAAAAAAAAGCCAGGAAGCTAAAAGCAGTAGCAGGTTTAGGCACAATCCATCGAAGACCACTGCAGGCACCAAGAAATTTAATAACCTGTTATATTTATGTAGCACATTTCATCCTCAAAGCATTTTGCGAACTTAATGATGTGCAAACTATGTGCACACGTATCCTTTCATCTGCCAACGACTGCAGCCGCCTTCAGTGTGAAGCCTGATGATGGCTGCTTAGCCATCACAACAGTGCAGAACAGCAAGTGGAAAATGCCTCAAGTGCAGGCAGATTTAGGGAGGCAAAACATAACCTTTGGGCAAGACAAAGGTATTGAGAGCACTTGTGCTGGCAAAGTGCTCATATCTTCTGTGACTACACTCAGTCAGATCTTTTAGCAATCCCATCAGATAGAGCTTTCTTTCGGGAAAGCTGGAAAATTCACCTTAGCTGTCTGGAAATCTGGTGTGAGCTCTCTTTTGTGCCAGTTGGCAGTCTCCCTCCTCAAAAAGTAGTTGCTGACTCTGACTCACATGAGCTGCTTTTCCACCTGAGATCCAGTGGGATCAGATGACAATGTTCTACAGATGGCCTTGTGATGTTGTCCATTTCTTAAATTCCACTTAATGGCATTCTCATCTCAAAGGAAGGGTGTTTGTTTTTTAGAAGGGTCAGTAAGTGAGTGTTAGAGATCCTGGGAGGTGTACAAGTTGATAGCATCTCAAAGTTGTCAGAAAAGGAAAAAAAAAAGTGCCACACCAGCAGTTTTGCCCATTATCATCCCAAGGAAGTTCTGTATTGTCAGGCGTGATAGTTTTCAATGTCACCCACCCTGTAAGAGTTTTGGTGTGCCATCTAATCCCCCAACCTAATGAGTTCTGCAGGGATGCACCATGATAGCTAAAGATCATTTACCTGAATTGCTTTTTAATTTCTGGAATAGGAAGCTGTTTGTGCAGCAGGATAATTACATTATAATTTACAGCAATCCAAAATCAATAAATTTAGTCATATTGGGATAGAGAAGGAGGATGAAAATCCCCCCACCATTAAATTATTTTACACTCTGTACTTGATGTTCCAAGAACTCAACAATAAACTTTGGGGGAGGGGAGAGAGGGTTGGAGAACCACTGGCTTCCTGAGGCTGGCCAGTAAATCAGCTTTGTCCGGCGATTTCTATAGTGAAATAACACATGGTGTGTTTGCAGAAGAGGGCAAATACAGCAGATAATGTCCTTTCTCTGATTTATTTAATTATGGAATATTGAAGGAGAGAACATGCTTTGTGCTCTCTGGCCCCTTATTCCAGTGGGGGAAAGCTGATGAGCCATCACCAGCTGCAAGCTAAACCTGGGCATCTTCTTGAGCTCTGCTCCCTGCCTGAATGTGACAGTGGAGTTGAATAATTATTGGGATGAGCCAGCAAGGGAGCTGGTGGGGTTTCAAGCTCTTGATGTCTTCATCAAGATGAGATTGGAAGCTTTCCTCCAAGTTATATACCATATACAAGCTATTTGCCATATACAAGCTATTTGGCTCATTGACTCATCTCTCATAAGGAGAGTGGGCTGTGCAACATCGGTGTTGTGAGCTTCTCTGTCCAGGAAGGGCCACTTGAGGGATGAGTTTTTCTTTTGGAGTGTTGAAAACACAGTAGTGCTCTGGTCACTGGAAACACTGAGGGAGGAGGGATGGCTTCCAATGAGAAGGTTGGTCTCAGCTGCTCCTTGCACCTGCTGCCAGCACCTCTTTGGTGCAAGCCGAGCCTTGGCAGCAGCAGTGCTCATGTAGCCCCTCCCTGGGCCACCGGCCCTGTGGTGTCCACAGTGCTCCATGTTTTCAAGGGTCCACCCAAGGCTCAGGTTTGGTTCTGGCAACTGAGATGAATAGCAAATAGACACAGGTAGCCCAAACACACCCCTCCCTGATTTAAGGGAAATATTATTCGAGCAGACAGTTCAAAGGAGTTCAGTTGGGCACATGGTGATTGGAGCTGTGGTTTTGGTCTGGATTTTTTTCCTTCTATTTTCTTTAAAAGAAAGCATCCTGGTTGTATTAGATCCCACCCATGTCTTCACTGAGGTATGGCCTGCTGAATTTATCTCACAGGAAGATGTATTAGATGTTTCTGGACTTCCCCCACTCAGACTGACTCAATTTTATTTTTCCTTTGAAACCACAGAAAAGCTGTCGATGCTGCACCCAAAAAAGGATGTTGTATGAAAAGGAAATCACTTTGTCTCTTGTATTTGAGGAGGATTATGATCTGGCATGACCTCATTATGGGTTAGGCGAGGATATTTCTGGAAATACTAATTAAATACTTTTTCCATCCCTTGTGCCCTTGCAGCAAGTGTAGACTTTATAACAAGAAAAAGAAGGGGGAAAAAAGCTGTCTGCAAGGAATTTTTTCAAGCTCTTTCTCCACTCAAATGAAGGAAGTACAGTTACAGTCATGATAGCAATATTAGAAGCTATTAAACAAAGTTTTCCTAGTTGTGATGAACTAGAGGAAAATAATTATCTGAAAGAAGACAGTAAATGTGGGAATCTTTCGGTGCTTTTGTCTACGCCTGACTTTAGGAGTCTGAATTGATCTTATTATTTCAGCAAGATCACTCTGGACTGCTGAAAACATCCTACCTTGTGCAGTTTTTCTGTTTTAGTTGCCCTCCCCAATCAGGTTCAGAGGGCATAAGCAGTAATGCACAGCCCCACAGAGGATCCCGTTGGCAGCAGCTGGTGGTGAGCTGTGACATGGACAGTAAATCTGTTACACTGGCACAGCCAGGGAAGAAATTCCATGGTACCATGTCCTAATACATTTATTAATGAATAATCTCCTGTTATTTCTCATGGTGGTGTTTTCCTCCTGGGCTTACCCATTTTGCTCTCAGAGATCTGTTCTCAACTTGTGTAATTTCAGTGAGTTATAACAGCTCTGAATCCTGCCCTGACTGTCTGAGCTGTTTCCTCTTGAGGTCAGCGGGAGTCTTCCACTTAACTTCAATGGAAGTTGGACTTGGCCACTGACAAAATGTCTTCAAAAATTGCCTTTGGCAAATAAGCTTGTAAATGTTAGCACTAAAATAGTGACATGCAGGCCCAAATATGTCTGTATTGAAAACACATGCTATCAGATAAAAATGCGTTCCGACAAAACCTTCCGACATCATGATGCGGAGGCTGTAAAGATTTTTATAAATTTTTTAATCATATATTTAGCACTTTGGTTTGCTATTCTGTTGTGTGGCACACAAGGTTGAGTCTAATGAGGTAAACACCAGACTTGTTTGAACGAGCAGTCGGTGGCTTTTGTTTCCGGTTATTGTTCTAAGTCTAGAGATGTGGTTCTTCTTTTCCATGTGAATGTGAGATTTTGTCCAAATTTCAGTATTCCACTGGTATGTAACAATATCCAGTCCTGCATGTTATTTAAAGTCTTGTTGCCTCCATGGAAATTAAACAGGACTCTGCTGCATTACAGCCAAAGGAGGGAAATTGTGATGCTTTCTCACAATAGCTTCAGGAATTGCTTCTTGACCTGCAAAAGTGCAACCTTACATTGAAACATCACAAATAGAAGATGTGGGGGAGTTGTCCACATTTTTACACTTTTTCTCTTTCTGTACTTCACAATGGCTAAGGAAAAATGAAAGCTGTGGTTAGGCTGGCCTGGGGCAGCTGATGAGTGGACCATGGCTTGTCTGTCATCAGCATTCTCAAGTGCTGCACTTGAATGATGGTTAAGGCAAATGGAACTGGGTGATGGCTTAAATGCCTGTTGTAAATTGTCAAGTCCCAGAAATGGATTGATAATGGATAACTTGATTCAAGGCAAAGCAGGGGCAGCTGTGGAAGTGGTAACTCCATCAGCCATCCCAAGCCCTGCTGCCTCTGCCTGTCAGAGTGCCAGAGACACCTGGCCTTCAGCAGAAGAAAATGAAAATGTTTTATCCTGGGTCATCTGAGATGATTGGTCTAACCATCTCCATCCTCCAGATTCAAGTCAGTAATGTTTGAAAACTCCACCCATCCACATGGGTGATGCAAATGCTGTTGTTTCCTTTGTTTCTGGTTCTCTTGTAGAAGATCTTTGTAGGGGTAAAAAAAAATCAAAGCTCTTCCTCTAAAGTCTAATAAAATGAGTTTTACTCAATTCCTGGAACAGGGTAATATTTGTCAGGGTAAACCTTCTTGGGGAGCTAATGGAAGCTGCAGCTCAGTGGATAAAACATTGAGATGAACTGGAGTTTGCCAAGACTAACACTTTTCCAGACCAGTGGGACATACTCACATACTCATGTCAAGGTGTCTTGATGGATCCCTGTGTGTGTGGTGGCAGAAGCCAGAAGCAGCCTTTTGGTGCAGCTTTTATTTCTTCTTTTTTTTTTTTNTTTTTTGGCCAAAGCATCTGTCTGTGCTCAGGACTTCAGGAGGGTGGAGCAGGGTATTCAGGAAAGGTACCAAGACCCATCCCACTGCAAGGGAGCTGAAGACATCCACAGTGCTTTGCAAATTAGATGTGGAGTGGCTGGTCCAGCCTAGACCCATTATATCAAGAGGAAGAGCACAAAGAGGCACTGTGCAGAGCTTTAACCATGCCACAATATTTTTGCTTTGCAAGAGAAGGGGTCCCATTCTTCCCTTTAGCCTAGAAGGCTTTTGAGAAGCTTCGACCTTCTTCCTCTCCAGCTCTTGAGCTGAAGTAGGGCTGTTCCTTTGGGTAAATGCACTTGTAGGATAAAGGTGCAGATGGTTCAGGTCCTGGTCACTGCTGTTACAACATGCTGTGAGACTAAAGCACAGCTTGGCACAGCCACTGAGCCGAAGCCGATTATGCGAAAAAGTAACACATGAGCAAATTCAGGGTGAGGCAGAAGAACAGTATGGGATTTAAAAATCTCAGCCCTGTTATTAATTTCTCTGGAAAAGGTGAACTAATGATACTGCTTTTAATTCATTAGTATTTAGGCTAAAAATATGTTGGCTCTGAAAGAAAATTATAAAGTAAAGGGGAAGATGTAATAAAATCTACACACCCCCCCCCCTCCACCTTTTCCTCTTAAAGAAATGTTTTGCACAAAGACAATTCACTGATCAGAAATGAAAAGTTGTAGTCCCGTGGGGCCAGGCTGGAGTTACTGCATACCACTTGTCTTTGAAATCAAGGCCTCCAACCTTAATGTCCAGGTGGGGAATTCCGGTGGCTTTACTCTAATCCAGGCAAATCTGAAATCCAACCCTGTTGGGAGGAAACAATGTGGGAAACAGATTCATCTTGATCTCGGCTTTGTGCCTTGGAAAACGATTAAGACCAACTGTTAAGCAGCTCCCAATAGAGTTCCCAAACCTGCCGGCCTCTGTGTGACACAGACTTCTCAGTTCAGGCTTCACCCCTTAAAATAACAGATGGAACTGATATGGTTAAGCTACAAAGTGGGTTTCCGTTTTTCCCCAGTTGTTTAAATATTACTTTTGTTGTTGAAAATTATTTTTAATCTGATTGATTTGCTGCAATTAATTATTTTCCTCTTTCTATTGTTACTTTAACAAAATCAAATGCAAACAATTTAATGCTACTGACAGGCAGCCACTCTGACTTCTGTGAGAGTGGTGTCCTGATACACTAAATCCTGTGCAGCATTGTGGAGGTCACACATATGGTCCTATCAAGCTCACACAGTGGGGTTCCTTCTGTGCCCTTTTTCCTGTCCCGATCTCAGTCAAGATAACTGGTTTTATAGCAGCTTTTGAGGATTTCAAAGTGATTTAGAATATCAAGTCCTTTGAGGTAGGAAAGTATTCATGTTCTGCACGCAAATAGAAGTGGGAAGCAGAAAAGTTGCTCTTTATGAAAGCTTATTTGGGCAAATTCATGAAGAAAACCAGGGACTCACAAGTCCATTTACTGACACAGTTGTTAAGAAAATGTCCTCCAGAGAACCTGCTTCTATAAAATTTCAGACCTGGTGAATGGTGGAAGAACATCCTGGCCTTGCAGAAGCCTCCTGAAAACGAACCTTAGAAAGTTTAGAGGTCTTTATGTTCCTGCAACACTTATTAAGAGAGGGTGTTAAAAAAATAGTAACCAAACATTAATGCAATCTTTGTTATTCTTATTTTTCTTGTATTTATTGGATGTGATTACAATCAACACCCATGGGTAGCAAAACGTGTTGCTGGTTTGATTCTCGAGTAATTTTGCAAGTAGTTACTAGCAGATTTGTGAATTTTGGCACCAGACTATGCTATTTAAGGGTGGGATTTCAAAAGCGTCCAATGGAATTTGGAGCACAGATCCCTCAGTTTCTCCCCTGCAAATAGGCGTTTTGTTCTTTATAGTGGATTTATCATTATTGCAGTTTTGGCAAGAATGTATCAGCAAATTTTGTTTAACACCATTCCTCAGCATTCCATTACTTAAAAGGCATGGACTGCTTTGTTCACCCTTTTTAGACAGCCTATCCAGTAGATGATTTTTAAAAATGCAATTAAATGTGTAGTATTATGCACCTCTTTTATACCATGTCAAGGATAAAGGGATTGATTCTGCTCTTATTTTTCTTTTTATGCTGAAGGTATTTTGCTAAAGCCCTGTTCATGTGCTGGCCACCAGTCCAGCTCCATGCTGTAGGCATAGTTCTTATCTCTTGCTAGGACCAGGAGGAGCCAAGAAACCAGAAGATTCATAAAATGGTTTGGTTCTGAAGGGGCCTTACAAATAATTTTTTTTCAAACCCTTGCCATGAACAGACAATTTCCATTAGACTGGGTTGCACAAAGCTCCATCCAGCCTGGCCATGAACTCTTGAAGAGATGGGGTAGGTGCCCCTTCTCTGCAAGTCCCTTTCAGCCTTAAAATTGGGGCAGAAAGTTTTGTCAGTTTATCTTAGGGGAATGTTTCTCCCATTAGTGTGGTTCTCTAGGTCAGGTTTGTTCTCCTCTTTACCAGCCCTTTTTTCTCCAAAGATTGCCGTATTTCACCCCTTGGAGGCTGCCCAGACATCACACATTTGAGCTAAAACTGGAGTTTTCTGGGTTTGCATGGTAGCTTGAGGACTCATCCGCAGCCCCACTCCCAGTGTCCATCAGGGATGAGCAGGGTAAAGCCTCCCACTAATCTGAGGGTGGAGGCTGGGCTGTGCTCTGCTGCCTGCAGGTGGTCCTGATTCTCCTTGCAGAGTTCCAAGCTCCTTCTTTACCAAATAGCAATCCCTACCCTATGAGTGTCAGTGCTCTGCTTCCAGTGCACTTGGCTGTGCTCCTTGCTGAGTTTAGAGATATCTAAGTTGAAGTTTTGAGCACAAAAGTTGGACTGAATGGGGATGTCCATGTAAAAAACACTAGAAAGTTCTGCCTGGTTTTGCCCTTCACCTTTGCAATTCTGTACAGTTGCTCGCAGTTAAGAATAGGCGTTTCCTTCTTCTTACATGCTGGGAATGTAGTAAAAAACTAGAGAGCGTAAAAGGGAGCTCTGTTAGCACCAAGCCAGAAGTCCAGCCCAGGAGAAGCTGGAAGGAGTTTGAGAAAAATTCACATCTGTAACTGAGTAGGTTTTTATGTAGCAATATACATACTTAATTTATGCTTGCAGCGACAGCAGTTGTATATGCAAAAGCAGGCGTGCAGTTACATGTGCACTTCTGTTTGGGATTCCAGGACTTAAGAAAGAAGCGATTATGATCATGGATGAGTTATACTCTAACGGCTCTTAGTGTTGTATAAGCAGCATCTGTATGCTGTATCATGCACATGTGAAACTATTTTTATTATATTAATTTGATTTCCCTGGGAGATTGCATAGTAACCGTTTGTGTTTCATGGCTGCACAGAAACTTGTCTTGCTAAGAGTCTGCTGTTTATGTACATGGCTCTTGATAAAGCAGAATGTACCAAGGTGGTTGACATTTACACACTTACAGTTAGTATTTTTTACAATGAAAAATCCAGTTTGTATGCTGCAGAGGAGTTGCCTTGTGAGATTTTAATTGTAATTCCAAACATACATCTTGCCAATTATTCCATTCGGGTACATTTCTTAATGAAGAAAAAATTTGTTGTGATAAAGAGTTAGTCCTCTGGTCAATAGTTATGAGAGAATGGTTGGAGAAGATTGGCTGGGAAGGAGCTTTTGCAATTGCCTGTGTGAGATCTCTGTTTCTGTTTATTTACTTATTTTTAAATTTTATTTATTTATGTGTTTTGAACAATCATTTCCTCTTAGACTTCTCCACATGATAAAACTCACAGGATGTAATTTCCTCCTTTTCCTGGTTCTTCTAAGGCTTAGGAAAGTATGGTTCAGCAGTTCAACTTTCTATATTGAGCTACCTCCTTAAAAAAACAGATGCACAAGACCTTGCCTCGGAAGCAGCGGAGTATTTAAACTTCTCCCTTTCCCAAGTCCATCCTTTAACTTGATTATTTACAGTCAGTGGTGTTGTCCATATAGATGTGCTCAGGTATTTTAAGACTTTTCCTGAAGTTTTGTCCACACTAATTTTTTAAGGCAAAAGGTTCCCCTGGGAAGCCACATGCTAAAATCTCTTATATTTGCAGACACTGGTGAGTGGTGTGTGACTGTCTTAAGTGGAGACTTCAGGGTTGTATTTGAACAGCCACCTTTGCTTCTGACTGTGTTTTTTCTGAGGCTGACAGCTTCTAGTTTTGAGGCTGCCTCTGTTACAGTTTTAACAGGAATTTTTTAACTTCAAAAAAAAAAACAGGAGGGAGGGTACATGGATGATCAGCTCTTCATGGTTTTCATTCTTTGCAACACAATAGCAGGATAAAGAAATTACATGCAGAGAGATGGATTCGAAATAATTATGTTGATTCAGTATACAGAGATATGCCAAGCCTTGCCACAGAGGTACTGATGCTCTGTTTTATGTGGCTTGTACATAGTATAGAGGAAGCCTCATGAACACCACAACAGGCTTCTGAAATCTTCCAAGGGCTCTTCCAGCATCCTACTAGTCCCTTCCAGAAGTACTCAGGGAGAATGGTGAACACAGGAGATTGCTCAGGACTGCAAAGAAAATTCATGTACCTTAACAGAGTGTAAAATTTTTTACAGAGGTTAAGGTTGTTTTGGCACTGGTAAAGTAAATGTTCATCTCTGAGTTTTGTTAAAAAATATTTAAAGTGTAGGGGCAGTCAGCTGTTGATGTATATCTCCTTGGTGGGGCCCTTCCCATTCTTTTTCAAGGTCTGGGTTTAATAATAGTAATGTTCTTGTCATATATTTTAGATAATGGTCATTGTATTTTCTTGACTCCTTAGAGACACTGTGAAAATTAATTAGCTAGTGTTTATAAAGGAGGACACTCAGATTCTGCTACTCTGACTAATTAGTCTCTGAATACCTGTATTGATTTATAGGAGGAATGTCCCCAGAATGGGATAATGTTTTGCAGGAAGAAGAGCCTCTGTGTCTGGCTAGAAGTGCCCTGGGTTGACACATGCTCCTGGTTACCCAGACAGCTCTGAGGACCATATTAACAAATACCTGATACTTACATATGCCACGTTTCCTTCTCCTGCAGGATGCATTTATTGATATGCAGGATGCATTTATTGCAATGATTATCTCCCATGGTTTGTTAGATCACATAAAACATGACTTGAGGGGGAAGTCCTCAGGTTTCAGGGTCTGACCATTGGGGGAGGCAGTATCTGTTGCAGGCCCATATATTTATGAGTGTGTGTGTTTGGGTGCATAGATAATGTTTGTGCATGTCAGATCAGGAGAAACTTATTTCAATATGTATATTTTTCTTCCTGATCTAACAAGTACAAACTTCAACTGGTGGTAAGAGCACCACTTTGTATTTAATAAGGAAATGGCCTGGAGCCAAGCACCCAGAGATCCCAGTACTGCTGGGTTTGGGAATGAAGCAGGTCTCAATCAAAGCTCTCTGGTGCAGACACATCCTTTCCCTGTAGTCCATCCTGACGAGGGCTCTGGCAGCCAACTGTGGGTGACAGGTATGACCGCTCCAGCTAGATTTTCTCACCAGAGAAACCAGGGCTTCAGGCAAAAACTAGGCCTGAAGAGCATGAGCTGAATGGAAAAATCTGATGACTAAACAACCACCAGGTTCAGTGGATCCCTGAGTTTAGCAGGTAAACCTGTTGTTCAGAGAGCAACAGCGGCTGAACTTCAGTAGCCCAGACTGCAGAATCCACACCAGCCCTGTACAGAGTTATCCTGTCCTGAGGCCAAGCTCCCACACTTTAGCTGGGTACAGATGAGCAGCTTCCCCTAATAAAGGATGAAAGCCATGAATTTGTACCAAGGGGCTGGAGAGCAAAGAGCAGTCACTGGTGTAAAGAGCTGCTAGCCCTGAACATCCCCAATTTCATGGCTTGCAGTGCTCCAGGTCACGGTGCAGACCAGAGAGTGCACAGAGCAGGACCAGCTCCTCTATGTGACTTGTAGCCCATTCTTTTCCTATAACCAGTCTCAGCTGAAGGAGAGTGTATCCCAGACTAGGTATGTAGTGAAGGATGAGTATTTCAGCCTGCTGTGACTCAGAAGCAAAGTAACAGCTTTGGTCTGGCAGAGGTGGAGCTGGGTATATGTTGCAGCCCAAGCATAATAAAGGTCTGGAGGCTATAAGTGGGGAAAACCATTCAGTCCTGACTTGGCAAAGCTCTTTAAAAAAGAGCTCTTTGCCCCAAGCCACAGTGCCTCCCAAATCTCAGTTGGTTCCCAGAATTCAGACACCAGTGTTCCTACAAGAAATGAACACACAGAGTTCATTTTAATAAGGATTGAATTGGCAGCTGTGTGGAGTATTAGTTACAAGAACATAATAGACACAGTAGAGGGAATCTTTAAGCCACTAAAAGTGACTACAGGGAATATCCTGTCACTCCTGGAGTCATTTTCCTTTGGCATCTTCCAGTCATGCAGCAGAAGTGTGTGATTTCAAGGAGGTGAACACGTGAATACCTTGTCAGTGGGACAGTGCTGCTCTTGAGGCTTTCACCACTTCCTATATTGCATTAAGGGGTGTGCTTTGCTGCAGCTTTTAGAGATATCTCTGCTTTTTTCAGCCTTTTCCATGTCTGAATATATTCTGGGTGTTGTGACCTTTCTGCACAGCGTGGTTTTTGTGCGACTCTTGTGATATTGCCTCATTTAACAGTAATGTGGCATCATCTCAGTTTTGCAGCCTCAAGGGTCAGATGTTGTGATGACTCAGTTTCTGCAGGGACAGAGACTATGTTCACCATCATGGAAGTTTATTCCTGCAGAAAGTCTGAATGTGTGTCTATACATATATTTTCATGGTTTATTCTTCTTTAAGCAGTCTGAAATCTTTGTGGATTCCAGACTAGATGCAGTGAAAATACAAATGTGACTCAGTTCTAATTTTCTTTGGGACTTTATGGCTTTCCATGTTGGAGCAAGATGTATGTTGTAGAAGAAAGGCCTTGGATGAGATACTATTTCTGTGAAGCTGAACAGGGAGGCTTTCCTGAAACCACATAAAATCTATTTAGGGCGTGCTGGTGGTGGTGTACAAATGAGCAAACTTAAGGCTGGAAAGGTTAAGATCATGGCATCAGAGGAAGAAGATGAAAACTGCAAGTTTCAGCCCATTTGACAGCATGTAAGAGAAGAAACCAAAGTTACTGTTTCTCTTGATTTGGCCACTATGTACAGCTGCTCATGTTCTGCTGCAGCTAAGTGTCTTCATCTGAGGCAGTCCCCTGTATTGCCTGGATAAACCACCGAGGGTTAAACCACAACAAAATATCCTCGTCACTAAGTCTGCAGATCTGGAGGAGAAAGAAGTGAGGGATAGAAACAATGGATGTTTTTTGCTGGTTGCCAAGATTTATAATGATGATTACGATGATGATGAGTAGCTGAAGGAATGTTGCTCGCATTGTAAACCACTGATCTCCTGATGCTCATCAGCAGAATTTCAGCTCTCAGATATTTTAGTGCCGGGGTGTTTTCTATCCTTATCCAAGGGGTTTATTTAATACAGCTGCAGCCAAACCTCCAGCATGGTGACTTCCAGCTGCAGAGCCTGTGAACCCCCTTCCCAGGCCCCCCTGAGCTGCTGTTGTGCTGGGAGCCCAAAAGAGAGGCAAAGAGGCAGATGTCGCCAAGCAACATATCTTGTTTATCTTTTATTTATTGCAGGTATTTATACAGGGCAGGTCTCTCTGCTCCCAGCTCACAACTTTGCACCAGTGGCGGCTGCAGCTTGCCAGGCAGAGGCAGGGGGAAGGCAGGGGAAGGGGCATGAATAATGCAGCGCAACATATTTATCGACATTGTCAAGTTGAGCCTCAGATCAAGTTTAGTGGGTAAAGAAGAGGCTTTGAATTCCTGCCGTACTACACATTAAGATTCAGATAACTTGATTTCGTAAAATAAGTGAGTCCAAGAGGCTGAAACACAGGAATACTGTGTACAAAATGCACCTAGTTTTCTTCTTTCCTTTCTTCCCCCCCCCCCCCCCCCCCCTTTTGTGTTACTAGTGTAGGATTTGATGTGGGGTGTAAATTGCTTGAAAAATATTAGCTGGTCATGGACATGCTTCTCCTTTCTCCACTGCACATCTCTCCCACCCTGCAGGACTGTTGCTGTGTGTGCTGAAAGCTTGTTCCTGTGCCTTCCAAACCCTCATGTAAATTTTGGCACTTCTTTGATATGTGCCATCATTTGTAATTGTCAAGGCAAAAGTAATGAACTGTTCCAGTAAGTAGGTGCAAGGTGCAGTGCAGCTCCCGGGAATGGCCATCATGCTGCAGCAGTGGCGGAGCAGCCTTGCCTGCATCCCTGTGCTCACAGCAGCCTGGGCTTCCCTCACTGCCCCAGTCAGCTGCAGGGGCAGTGCAGACTGCTCATTGGTTTATGTATTTATTTATCTATTATTTATTGGAACACTGGACTAGGCCTCAAGGGTTACATTCTGTCACAAACTACTCCAGTTGTTCTGAACGTGTCACTAGGGCTGGGATTTCCTTAAAGCAGGTGGCAGCGGTTCAACTTTTCTGCTGTTTGAAAAGAATGACAGCAAGTCTTGAAGAACATCAAGGGGTGGGGAGGAAAGAAGTGAAGAGCAAGCTAAATTAGCACTGAGTACTTCAGAACCCCCCACCCTTCATGTTCCTATTTTCATCCCTGTGTGACATTTCCTTACAGCTCAGAGAGCCCAAAACATAAGCCATCCTTAGCTGCAGTGACTTTGCAGCACTGTGGACACAAATAACTTATTTCAGCAAAAATGTGATATATTTTTATATACATAAGAATGCATGTAATTTCATTTTGAGTTGCCAGTTACATAAACTGTCCCTGTGTTTTGAGTCGTGGACACCAACTTCCCTATACCCCTGCTTTTGTCATTACACCTTGGTTTGTCCTCTGCATTTGGGGAGGCAGGTGCTGGTCCTGGGCTCTGAGGTTAGGAATTTATCTGCAGCTGCTCACACACAGATTGTCAGTAGTTCCTTAAGGCACAGTTCAGGGGACATTTATTGATTGATACCCCTTTTGGCTACAAATAGTAATTGCAGATGAAAAAAAAAAAAACAACAGAACTAGTAAAGGTAGGTAGAAGCCAGACTGACCCTTGTGTGGTGTGAGGTACTTTACTGGCTTATAGCCTCTGGTTTTTAAATGTCTGTGCAAGGACACCCTGTTGTGTGTATATGTCTGTGAAATTAAAATGGGATTGTTATTCAGCCTGCGTTTTAAGTGCCTAACCTCTCCATTTTGAAGACATCCTCCTGCTTTGTGGGAAAGCTCATACTCTTTAAATTGTATTTTTTTATTGGGGGTGCGGGGAAGAAGTCCACAGGGAGTTTCATGGACAGTTCACACTGTCAACTCAGCATTTCTGCACACTAGAAAAACATAAGTCTTCACAGTCAAAAGAAAAAAAAAAAAGAGCCCCTGAAGAAATGATCTTAATTCTAAGAAATTTTTTTTATTTAAATGTGAAGGGTCTGGGATTTTTTTTTATTCAAACAAATAAATATTTTCCAGAAAGGAAACATAATTTCACTCTGTCTACAGCACACAAGGGAAAGAAATAAACGATTACTTGACCCCAGGACAACATGATGCTCTTTTTTTCTTTTTGTCTGGTTGTGGTGCTGGAATGTGCAATCTGCAATCAGAACTGGCAGATGCACAACTTTTGTTTGTAAAACTGACTTCATTATTCCTGCTTTAGGGGTGGGCTGGCTGAAGACGTTTGGGATGCTGACAGTTTCTGGCCTTCCTGTTGAATCATCCGAATATTTGGCCTGAACTGAGGGAGCAGTAGCATCACTAAGCTCAGATCCAGTGTCTTGGGAACCAGGGAGCAGCTCATGTTTTAACCATAGCTTTTTTAGCCCTAGTTCACATTATCTCAGTGTTATCATGGTTTTACTCCACCCTGTCCCTTGGGTTTGTTTTGACAACTGCTGAGACTACACTTTTTGGACCAGGGTCATCTTCTCACATCACATGCAAAAAGTAGAGCAGAGGTGGTTTTTACTGCAGCTTTACATAGCACTATCACATTACAAATAACTATGATCTAATGCTATATATCACCATAGAGCTAAAAATCCCAGCCACCCACCAGTACTTAGCTATATTTTACTCCTGATGGCTTGTGCAGTGCTGTACTTCCTGCTTGTATCACTCTAATGACTGTCTTCCCTTATTTACCTACTCAGATGTCTGCCCTACTCTGAAGTGATTCCCTTAAGGTTAAGACAAAGACATTGGGGACAAAAATTATGTGTGATTATGTAATTAAAGCCTGTATTAATTTATGCAAGGTAGTTTAAGCAGCCCAAACTTTTGCATTTCCTTTGGAGTTCTTGAATCAATCCTCCTATTTGTCCAGTAGGAAAGACTTATTTTTCATCATTTTCCAAAGTGAAATTTCTTTGTTTTCTTAATAGAAAATGCAAGTTCCACTATGCCCAAAAATGATATTTCTGTTTCCTTTGCAACCACCCATGGGGTTTGAACCACAGACCTACAGCACTGTAACAGAGGTCTCTATCATGTGCTAATTAAAGGGATTCAAACCAAAGTGAGACAGAGGGGAAAAGCAGCAGCTTGGGGCCAGGTGTTAAAAGGGGGGTTTGATTTTGGGGCACATCACATCCCCCCTGTGGCAATCCCCAGCTGATCATACTGACCCTCCCTTTTGTTGCCTGTCCCTTTCCAAATCTCGTTTGGAAACTTTCCCTTCCCAATGCTATGGGACTGCCTATATCCCCCCCATCTCTGCTGTTATTCATCCCTCTAATTCTGTAAAATGTTTTGGGCTTTAGTTTCCATAAAGGATGCTATGCAGACTAAAGTTGGTGCTGTATATAGGAAATCGGGATCTGTAATTTGTATTTTCTTCACTGTATAACTCAAGTTTATTAAATAAGGATGTGGCTGGATATAGTTCTTAATATCAAGTAGACAATGCAATTTGGTTTTACCATTTCCTTTTGTTGATCCCTCTTTATTACTTTTAATCTCACTTAGAAGAACAGAACATTTGAATTGTGGTTTTGTCAACATCATAACAGTGGGTCAGAGATGCAGGAGATGGAGAGGAGGTCAGCAGGAATGACTTGAGTGTCTGCGACTCAAAGTGACCAGCAAACCCCCTGGGAAGAGTTCAGTGTCTGTGAATCTCATCAGTCTGTTTATTTTATTTCACCTTCCTAGTATTTGATTATTGCTAACACTTAGAAATCCTGCACTTAGGAATCATGTTGACTTGGGACCTAAAGTACTCAACAGCTCATTACTATAACAAAGCTCAACTCCTTTGTGTCTCGTGACACTTCTGCAGCTCCATGACCTGGTTGGTGGCCCTAGCAAGGCCTCTGATCCTACCTTTTTGTTAGTATAGAGAGAAAAAGGAAAAAAAGAAAAAAAAAAAAAAGGGCATTAAAATTAAAGTCTCATGACTATAATGAAAAGGTTATTTCCCCTTCTCTCTCAAGTTAAGTTCTGTGCAATTGCAGCTCACTTTGTCCTGTCCATCTTGTAGTCTCATTAGCTGCTGGGCCACGGAGGAATTGAGAAGAGAGAGTTGGGGGTTTTATCTGCATGCCGTACCAGCGTAGAAGATTCAATGAGATGATGGCTTGTCATTTTTTATTAATGAGTTGGAGCCTGATTCATTATAGATGTGTGGAATGAGCTCGGTGTGGCTGCAGGGGGAGGGGAGGGACTCTGCCAATGAAGAGGTACCCCCAGCGTGGGTCTTCTCCTGCTCCTCTCCCAAGCAGAGAGGCCGATCAGCGCCGCTTTGCCGTGGTGCTGCGCGGCTCCGCTTGCCCAACGCCCAAACCCGCGGGTGCAGCGTGTGACAAGTGGCCCTGGAGGAGAAACGAGTATTCTGTGATGCTCAGCAATTAGGCATTATTAAGAAGGCAGTGTCCCTCAGGGTGTGTCTCTCTGTCAGGTTGGTGGCTGAGGAAGTCTTCCAGAGTTTCTGTTTCAGGGGTAGATTGGCGTGGTGGATCAAATCATGTTCTTGTCAACGGAAACAAATAGCTGTGTGTCCTTCAGTCCTTCCTTGCATGCTGGTGGCATGAGTCACATGTGTGTGTGATGTCTGTGCATATAAATACACACATGTACACGTGTATATGCAAAAAAAAGGAGAAAATAATTTTTTTTTTCAAAAGCCATGTGGTCAGAAGAAACCATTTGTGTTCAAAAGGAGGTATGCCAAGTGCTGGGGAGGTTGAGAGCAGGTGACCTCTTGCCGTGGGCAAACCTAAATTCCTTTGAGTAGAAGTGGTCACTGACACTCTGAGGACACTCTGAGGACCCCCATGCCACACCAGCAGAGGAAGCCACTCTTGGTGGGCACAGGCAGAGGTGGTTGGGTTGTGCCCTGGTGCTGCTGCCTTTTACTGGCTGCTCCTGGCTCTGGCCACACGGGCAGGCTATGCCCATAGTGTGCCACTCTCTCACTGACCACACATGCCTCTCTGAGATGCTTCCTTGGGGGTGAGGAATTTGGATAGCAAGAGCTGTTGAATGTTGGAAAACAGGATTAAATACTTAAGGAGTATTTAAGACCAGTTTAAAGAGTGTTTAAGCCAGCTTTAAAAGCCCAGTGTAGGCTCTTCTCTTTGCACAAACGTAGTTAATTCCATTTTTGTTGCTTCTGTGTTTCTGCCTACTTCTAGAAGCCCTGAAAATCTGCGAGAGGGGCTCCCCTCTCTCACTTTTTGTGCTATTTCTAGGGATCAAAGAAGTGCAAGTAAATATCCCAGCTTTTGGAAGTGTCTCTGACAATAATCTGGCGTTTTTGAGAGTCATCAAGTTGTAGCTAGAGGCAGAATAGGCATCATTTAGCTTGCCTGTTGCATTTTGTTTATTATGTGTTTAAATTTTTAAGCTCTGTGCTCTTTTCAGAGATAGGTGACAATTCAGCATTAATCTCAGTGGAGGCTGTCAGAGTCGTGAAGTTGCAGTTGTCTCTTCTTAATCTGCAGTGAGGTCATGCAGGTGGAAGTTATCTGGCTGCTCTTTGTACACAGAAAAGTGTAAATTCTGCATGTTTGGCAATGGTCTCCCACTGGGAAGGTGTGGTGTGTTCCCCTGTGCCATACTGGTGCACCCACTGACATACAGGTTTCTTCTCTGTTTCAAAACACCGAGAGCAAATTAGGGAATATTCTTGAACATCTTGGAGGATCATTAATTTAATAGCTCTTGTTGAATAAGGGAAATTTTTCCTACTTTGCATTTACATTTGCCCTCAGATAAATTCTGGCTGAGGTTATATTCTGGTGATCTGCAGAGGACAGAATGTGCTATTATCCATTCTTGTTATTTATAATCATGCAGTGTGGCTCAAATATTTTAGAGGTAGCTGCACAACTGGGTACACAGGGAAATAAAGATATGCTGTTCCTGTCTTTGGTGAGAGCTTTCTTTTCCAACATTTTTTCAGGACCCACAAGTATTTTGAAATGGTTGGGTGTACTATATAGAAACTTAAATAAAAACTCAGGGTGCTGTTTGTTATTCTCTGTTTGCAAGAAAAATAAAAGATCAAACTGTCCCTGCAGTAGAGGTGCAGGCTTGAAAGGGTTAATGCAACAAACAGACCTAAAGGAATCTTTTCCTCTTGTAAAATATGCAGCCATAGTGACAGCAGTATTCCCAGAGTCAAGTTATCTTTTACATTAGTGAATGTTGTTCCTAAAGCTTTAGCTGAGGTAATAAATGATTCATGGTAACCACACCTTTGTGCACAGCCGTCCACTTGATGTTCAGTCCATGTGCGACTTCAAGAAGCCTTGTGCAGGAGCTCCACAGCAGCTTTCTCCCAGTAACTGTGACAGGGAGAAAAGCATTTGAGTAACAAATGGTAAGTCGAAGGGAAAGGTTTCTCTTCTGCCTCTTATAGTGTAAATTAGTGGTGTTTACTTGTGCTTTCTCTGCAGCCTAAGTTTGATGCACGTTCCTGAGAGTCTGGATGTGGAGAGGAGGCGGCTGAGTCTATTCTCTTTGGAAAAAAGGAAAATAAGAAGGGAACTTGAAAATTTCTGTGTGTCAGTTCTCCAAGCACATGCCCAACATGGAACTAATGAGACCTCCCAGTGCATTGGTGCTGCAAGACCCCCTTGCAGAGGAGCTCGAAGTCAGATGGCATTCAGAGGTGGGCTGGAGACCGGGTCTCCCATTCCCTGACCTTCTGCTGATGCTATTAAATGTCCAGGTCTCTGGGCTCACCTCAGATCATTTGTGCCCATAAGAAGTGGTAGATCCAGGTTCCTTCTCCTAGGAGAAAGTAGCTGACCCAGGTGGGATCTGGGTTTTGAAAGCCAAGGCTCAATCCCTACAATCTCTATGGGTTGTCCTGCTGGGTTAGTTATTTGATAATTAGTTGTGTCTCTTGATAGAACATATCATATGGGTTAACTTAAACTGACCCAGTTTATGATGAACTGGTTAAGCCGCTGGCACAGTTATTGATGCACATCCAGAGAGTTCTTCATCTGATCTGGAGGATGGATTTCTAAAATGGTTGCAGAAATTATTTTTGGAAGACTTCATCCACAGATAAAAGGGAACTAACAAAAAGTTGCACATACAAGAGATGGACCCTATCTTTCCTCTTCTGGTTGCATTTACACAGCTGAGGAGATGAGGACATAACATCATCTCTGGTCCTGCAGACCAGTTTAACCACCCAAGTCCATGCAGCTGCTCTGCAGAATAGCAATCCCCAAAGCAGAGCACACTTGTCTGCACCACATCATGGAAACAGTCCCAGGCCAGTGCTCTCCTCCGAGATGTGCCCACTGCCTCCTGGCACAGCACAGCAGCATAGTTGCACTCAAACAGAGGACCCAGTGGTTCCCTGGTGGGTCTTCAGCTTCACTGATCCTGCTCCAGTGCTCTCAGTCTCAAATGACTGAGAAGGTAACCACTAGATGCTGACACCCTGTGATTACTAAAAGATATGATTGTCCAAGCAGTCAGACTTGTGCAAGATTAAAAAAAAAATCTTAAAGAGTCTTCTTATTGGGAGAAACAAAGTAGGCACAAGGTTGTCCCTATTAGAAAGTGGATATTGTTAACAGACCATGTCAGACGCTGGAGGATGATTTAGAACACTCATTTGTGTTCTGAGATCCAGTGAGAAGTGAGTGGAAAGAGGAGGTATCAAAAAGCAGTGTTGGACTAGCCTGAGAAGTTTTTTAGCAGTTCAGAGAAGAGCCAAAAATTAATAAGGACAGCAGACATTCAGGAATGACAAATTCTAATGAAGGGAATTCATCCCAGTTCATTTAGTTTTCTCTGCAAAAAGATGTGAGGGAGGTTTTTAGTTTTGAACTTGAGTTGACTTCCAAAGGGGTAGGCTGTGTCATTCCCTTATGACTGTCCCCTGCATGAGCAGGACATGCCATGCCAAGTGTGCAGCTGACTTTCCCAGAGCCACATTTCAGAGTGCCACACTCTCCAGAGCAGTGTAATGTATTGGGGACCTGTGTTTTATGTATCTCTCTCCTGCAGTTCATGAATAGTAAGCACAGTGGGTTTTACAAGGACAGCTATGGAATGGCCTCCATGGCATTTGAGTGGAAAGTACAGCAAACAATTGATATAGCTCAGTCTTCAGGCATTTGCTGGTTTAAAAGAAAAAACAATTTCCAACAATTGAGGGGTCTTTTTCTTAGCAGACCAATCACAAACTTTTGAAGCATGAAATGAATTTCACTGGTCCTTGCCAATAAGCTTCTTTCTCTCATATTGGTTTTTATGAAATGGCTATAATCTTTGCAGGTAATGAATGAAAGCTACACTATGAAGTCCCACCTAACATTCTTCTTCTTGATTTATGGTGTATTGGTCAAAATAGTAAACTGATAATGATCACAAAATAGCGATAAATCACTATGGGATGATGTATCAGAAACAATAGAAAATGTTCTGGAGGAAGAAACTTGGAGCCATTTGGGGAACAGCTGGGTGTTCTGCAGATATGAAAGATACCAGGGAGTCCTCAAAAATACAAATTAAAAGACTCTCTCCCTTTGTTTCTGTCAAGACTGGGCTGTTCCTTGCTTCTGCGTGAAATAAACTCAAGACATTTATGATGAATTAAGGTTCCCACGCCCCCAGTGTATCAAATCTAATTAGAAAGTGCTGGTGGAAATCAATTTAGGCCAAAATCCTGTCTGGATCTGAAGTTGAGATCTGGACGTGATCATTCCAGTTTGTACAATTCTGCAGAACACTGGTATTTAGAACTCGCTCCTGCCAAAAAAAAAAAGACCTTTCTAGATAAATTTATGCATTTAATAGTTTCCTAAAGATGAAGCAAAGTCATGTTGTTGTCTTGTGTTGCCTCAGCTTCTAGATAATGCCCCATTTTTTGTCCATCAGGTGTGTTTTCAGACAGTCTGTATTTTTTTGTTGCCATCATATAATCGTAATACATCCTGACTCTGATGTACTTTGTCTAATGATGTGCCAATAGATAAAATAACAGATGGAGCAAAATCACCCCTGCCTAAATGTAGTTTGAAGACACCATGGTGTCTCCTGAGAACCAAAAAGTTACCCAATCTTTTGGGGATGTGATCTATCCCAAACAGATCTTCCTAGAAAGACTTTGGGTTATATTCTCCCTCTTGTCTTGTCTCGTAATGGAAACTTTCTTTGGATTTGGTGCTAATCATACCAATGAGCCAGCTCTGATTGGTACTAGCTTGCAAAAGGCCTCTTTTGTTCTTGTTAGAGTATCTAACCTCTAAATCTATTTAATACCCTTTCCCTGGTTGTCCATCATTATGACACATGATTTTCCAAAGGATTTACTATTAGTTAGCAGCACAGGGCTTTCTCCCTGGGGTAGCAGCTACTTGCAGTGAAGAAAATGCATGTTCGATGTAGCAATTTGTCTTTTTTTATATATTTATTATAAGAGTAAATGAGTTATTGTGGGGGACTTCAATATTATTGCAAATTAGGTGCTACAAGCCAAGCCATGCACATTTGTTATGTTTCCAGGCATACACAGCATGCATAGCAGTTCAAAAATCAGCAGTCATATTATATTTAGGCCTTTTCCTGGGCAGCTGCTACTTTGCAGGTATTTTTGTAGTGTGACTGTTCCATAACTCTGCTTACTTCAAATGAAGGGAGGGGGAAATCTGTCACAGAAGTGATTGCTATAAAAAATGTTTTGATGAGCATGAAGGCATGAATTATAAAATCTCTCAAGATTTAGCTTCTAAAGTAGGTATGGGCTAATGAATATATAGAGAGCATTGTTTGTCATATATTTCTTCTATAATAGTAATTTATTAACTGATTGTTTTTTGGTTTTTTTTTTTTACTTGTGCCTTTCTGGATGTACTTGTAAGCTGGAAACTTATCAAAATTACAAATTGCTCCTCTATTCAAAAAAGTGTGCAGATTAAAGCAAAGCACACAGAATCAAATCCTATCTGACATCTGTTTCAACAATGAACATAACAGAATTGAACTTTAAATCAGCAGAATTAGTCAAATGTTTTGGTTTCAGCTGCTCACCAAAGCTGAGGTATCTGTTTTGGGGAGGGACTGAAGGGCGTTCTGCCCCAGGTCAATCTTCTGAGTTTCTGGTGTGGGGAAAAACAGACTCTCACCACAAAAATCCCTTTTTGTGTAATTTCATCTCACAAGGATGCAGAAATGGGCAACCAGGCAAGAGCCCCATGTTCAGATCTTCTGCTTCCCAAATTGAGCCCTTTTTTCTAGTTTAGCCATCAGCTTAATCCTGGATTTAGAAACTAATCTGGATTCAAACTCGGTTTCTTTTGATGTTCCTGCAGGACGGGTGGTGTCTGGTGGGAGGGGAAAGCACCCTGTGTACAAAACAGTAAGGAAAAAATTCTGAAAATCTCCCTGGCTCCAACAGATTTCAAAAGAGAGCAGTTGATAAGAATGTGGAACCCTTTTGCATCTTTTCTACTTTTCCCTTTTTTTTTTTTTTTTTTTTTTTTACCCAAGAAGAGAGCCCAATGTGTCATGTTTCGTGTAACACTGGTTATATTCATCATAGGTGACCTGGATCATTTGTACTTGTGGTTTATAGTCTCTCGACATACATTGTTTTCTCTAGCTTGAAATATAGCACATTAATGAGGAATGTATCTGTTCAGATGTACGCAGTCAGCTCATGAAAGATGCTTTGGTAGCACTTACACTAGTTTGTCAACAGCGAGCATTTTGGCAGCTGCAGAGAAAAAAGCATCCAAAATTCATACAAGAGACTAAGAAAATCTGACATTAAACTTCTGTGAGCCATGTTTACACATGCTGAAGCTAACTTTGTAATTAGTCACGTTGTAACCTCCCTAATCCAAGCTCCAGTGAAGCAGCTGTCATTTTACAGTTAAATGCACATCCATTTCTGATGGGTCTGTATTGATACTTCTGTTCCCCCTGTGTTGGGAGTGGACTGCAACTGGGGTAGCCAACAGCCTGAAAAGCTACAGCAGCACTGGAGAATAGCACCAGGGTTGCTCACAGCTGTTCATGTCAAGGAATTAAGGATGAGCATGTTTGGTGAGGGAAACCAAGGACGCTAGCAGCATGGTGGGAAGCCTGGGGAACTGGTGCCTGCACCAGCTTGTGACCTCTAGCATGGGAGACTCACGCTAGCTTTTGGTCTGTGTGGGGTGGCCCATGCAAGCAGCCTGTTCCTGTTGCTCTGTGGAGCCCCCCATGGGTGCTGTGCTGTCCCATTGAGCACGAGCAGCTGGTTCTTGGCAGTGCCCAGCAGTGGCTCCTGCTCGCCAGCTGCTCACTGTTCCTGATACTTGTGATGGCTGCAGTGGCATCTTTCCTCTTCCTGATTACAAAAAGGGGTTCACCTTTTGCTATTTTCTTATATAAGATCTGGAGTTGTTTGGTGGTGAGAAGAGAGTTGCTGGGAAGTGTTGGGATTTCTAAATTTAGCTCTTTGTTATTACTCTGTGAGTACATGCTTTAGCAGTGCCTTGGAAAGCTGTTAGCGTACCAGTTTATAGCTGTTGACTTAAGTAAGCATTGGACTAGGACCTATTTGCAACGTGATATTAGATCTACAGGAGCATTGGGAACAATTTGGATTGTGTTCCCAGTTACCAAGGCAAGCTGGAAAGACCTTTCAGACAAATTTGGGAAGGGAAAAACATTATTGTTATTTCTCCGACAGACAAAGAGAAAAAAAAGAATTTCCTTACTAAGCATTTGTGAGATTTAAGCAGTTGTGGAGTAAAGTCCTATCACTGCAGATGAATGCAGCTTTTTCTTATCAATATACAATCACTCTGAAAGCTGTCTCAGTTTGGCAGAAATTATTTTATTTGCATGCTATTGCCTTGTGTATTAATAGATTATGGGTGCCAATCTGGAGTGGCATCCTAAGGACAAAGAACATGGCAAACTATGTCTTGAAATCTATCTAAACTTGAATAGTTCAAATCTCAAGAGGCAAAACTCTGTTATAAGTATTCCAGTTGAGTAGTAACAAGTCGTCCCATTAAGCAGGAGCTAGAAATCAGCATGTCTCTGAGACAGCACAGCAGCATTTATTCAGAGACTGAATAGTGGGCGAGATGAGCGGCGCTGCCTTTGTACTTTGCTCTGAAATACTTATCCTCCTAACAGCCCTCTGAGCTCCCGGGCTTCCAGAGGCCAGGGCTGCCTCTTAATCTTTGTTTGCATTCACCTCTCGAAGATCAGTATTTTCTCATTACAAATTGCTGTGCTTTTTAAATGACAATAAAGGCAACTTTTAGCCCAGAGACTGAGGCAGTTGTTTGGTTTAACTGAGCTAGGGGTATATATTTAGGGGCTTTCTGATTCACAGGAGTTTGTGTGTATACATTCTTAGGAGAATCTTTGCTGTCAGGGACCTTTTTTTCTTTGTACAGAGACTCTTATCAGAGCTCATGCAGCACACTTTGTAGGAGCTGAGACCATAAGGAGTTTCTCCCAGCTGTACAGAAATCTTTATTGCCTTTAATCATTTAGTATTCCACAGAAATAGTATTGTCGTCATCTTTTTTTTTCCGTGCGCCACTCTAATATAAATGCATCTTTTATGTTCACAGATTTGACCAAACCAGTGTGTTATTTCAGCTACTTTTCATTAACAACTTGGGGTATTTTAGCTGTGCTGTAGCTTTTTCATTGTGTCTCTATGCTACTTTACTGTTGAATGAAATTTAATACATTGCTTATAATTAGCAGTGAGGAATGTTACCCTCTCATCAGTTTGCTGCTATGAGTCTTGCTTGAAGATTTTAACAAAGGAAATATTCTTTACTCTTGAAACGCTTCACAGTTCTGCTCAGGCTGCTCAAAATAAACATTGTTTTTGAACCAAACTCTTCCCTCCTGCCCCTTCCCCCCCCTTCCAAAACAAACAAAATATCTTCAGTGGCCATCAGATAGAAATTTGACCCTAATTACATGCTTTGTCTATTCATGCCATGTAGTAGGGGTCCAGAGACTGATAGTTTGAAACTGAATGCACTTTAACATACAATCAGGTGCTGGCAGAAATACACAGCATGTGGATTGAAAGGTTTAATGAGAGTTATGTGCTCTTGTAAGCTTCAATTTGCATATATGAAGTGAGGTGGATTTTTCTTCTGTAGTGATTAGCTCTTCTGAGCCAAGCCCAGAGATCCTTACTCAGCTGTAACTCCTGATGCTCAGTCATTGTTCATATACTCGTGGTATAAATGAACTTTTGCATTAGTTGAATTTCCAAAGACCATCCTATTTCCTACACTGCTGTGGGTTTCAGTTGTCTTTCAGGCGAATCTCCAGTGCTCAGCTCTGCGGTTTTATTTGTCACCTCTTGCTCCAGAATCAAGATGCTGAATTTCAGGGATGGGGGGAGTCCCTTGGAGCAGCTACCCAGTTTCTTTGCTGGTTAAGTCACCCACCCCATTGCTTCCACTCCTGGGTACTTCCTGGGAAGTCTGGGAAGGCAGATGGCTTCTGCTGATCATAGCAAAGGTACCCCATCAGTGGCTGGGTACCTGCAGCCTCGAAAGCACCTGGAAAGGGATCTGCCCAGTCCAGGCTCTGCTCAGTGGGAATTTTTACAATCACTGTAAAAATGGGACAGCATCAAGTGCAGTGGTGATTCCCTTGGGGTCAGCTGAAGGAGCAGCTTAGCAGATATGAACATAAACAGCAGCAGTGAGGATGGTGATTTGCCTACAACTTTGCTTATGTCTGTGTACACCCAAGTGAGGTTGGTTCGTGTCTCAGACCTGAAAGGTGCTGCAGGTTGGAGCTGGTGTGCTAGTGCCCACATGAAGAGCTGAATCCCTCAGCAGAAGGAATTCTTGGTCTTCCTTGGGTTTTATGGCCTTGTTGCACTGTCTCAGTTCTTATGCCCCACTTCTCTTACTAAGCTCAGTAAGCCACGTTAAGGAACTGTCCTTCCCAAAGTCTTGAACATAGATAAAAACTAGTAACATTAATGTTGTTTCACTTCCTTTGGTGGTTCTTTTTTGTTTGTTTATTTCCTTGTTTTGAATTCAGTTTATGACTTTGGTTTCTCAGCTGTATAGGAAATTGTCATGGTAGCTCTGCACAGACATTACTTCTAGTCAGTGACCTAAAACAAAACAAGAGGGAGAGAGAAAAAGGAGGAGATTGTCTCTTAGTTACAGAACAGCTAGTTGGTATTGAGAAAGAGACTGACTCTTAAAGAATGCACTGTAATTTGTATTGTAGATCTAATTTGTGTGAGTCTTAAGTGCAACCATGCATTAGTGTGTTTGCAAAAATTAAAACTTTGAGATGTGGGAAGAGATAGAATTTAGTTTCTAATTTGTGCAAATATTTTAATCTCCCTCTCACAGAAGATTTGTGAAGTCTCTTCAAGCCCAGAATGTTTAATTGTTCAGACAGAGCTTTTTCAATAGGCCCAAGGCAAGCAGGGACAAACTCTCAAGTGAAAATCACATCCTTGGCCTCCTTTTTGACCAAACCTGCACAACAAGAAGCTTGGCCAGCAGGTTGAGAGGGTTCATTCTGCCCCTCTGCTCTGCCCTTGTAAGACCCCACCTGGAGTGCTGCATCCAGCTCTGGGGCCCCAGCACGAGAGAGCACAGAGGAGGCCACAAAAGTGACCAGAGGGCTGGAGCACCTCTCCTATGAAGATAGACTGAGAGAGTTTGGATTGTTCACACTGCAGAAGAGAAGACTCAGAGAATACCTCATTCGCAGCCATTTAATACTTAAAGGGGGCCTACAAAAAAGATGCAGAAAGACTTTCTACCAAGGACAGGGTGTAGTGGTTTTAGACTGAAAGAGAGTATGTTTAGAATGAACATAAGGAGGAAATATTGTACTGTGAGGTGGTGAGGCACTGGAACAAGTTGCCCAGAGCCGTGGATGCCCAATCACTGGAAATGTCCAAGGCCAAGTTGGATGGGGCTTTGTACGACCTGGTCTAGTAAAAATGGCAGGGGTGTTGGATTAGTTGATCTTTGAAGGTTTCTTCCAGCAGAAGACAGTCTATGGATCTGTGAAGCATGAATGCTGAATGTTTCACCAGCATGAAACAAGCTGCCTGAAAGCAGCACAGACTCTCAAACTGGACTTTCAAAATCTCTTAAAATGCTCTTGAAATAATTCTCATGAGTGTGCTGAGGCTCATTACACCCTCTTCAACCTGCTCTTAAGAGGGTAGAGATTTGGAGTGTGGCTTACCCTAAAGACTCTCACCCAGACAATCTGGACACTGTGCTCCTGGTAATACTGAATGGTGTGCCATAAACAGGCTATTTTCTATTTTGCACACGCCCAGTCATCAATGGCTTCCTCCTCGGGAACTGTGGTATTCAGACACTTCAGCAGCAGCAGCAAAGATGTGTAAATACATTTACCCCCTTCAAGTCAAGGCCAGAAGAATGTTGGCCCATCCCAACTAACAACATAATAATTTGCTCACTAGCACAGCTCCAGCTCATGTGCTGAGGAATTTTCTGGAGTAGCCCAGACTGGTGGCCGCATCCCAAGGAGCTCCCTGACGCTGGAGTTGACTGAAGTAGTGGCCAATTGCAAAGCCATTGCTGTTCTCTTCTTTCCTCTGCCCTGTCGTGTGCTTGAGGGATGATGGCCATTTTGGCCATAGTTTATTCCAGTGTAGTGTTTATTTCCCAAAGTAACCATTGGGTTGCCAATTCCATTTCATAATGGAAAGAAAAGCAGAAATTACATTGAAACCCACCATCAGGATCTGCTTGGGCAAAGCCCTGTTATTTCATAATCAGCTCTGATGCTTTTGGCCCAACTGTTTGGGAATCAGTTCTCATCATCTTAAGAAGCCAAATTTCTGTTTTTTTCTTGGTTCTGGCATTGCTCCTGCAGTACTGTTATGATGTCTGGCTCCAGTGACGCTTACAGTGAATTTGTATTGCCGACTGCTCAGGATGGAGCAATCATATCTAGACTATGCTTAAACAAAGGCTTCAGTGGAGAACATCTCCGTGCCTTTGGCTGACACCACAGAGTGACAATTCTGTGTCTGCTGCACAGCAGAAGCAGTCTTGCTTCATATTGGAGTAAATATTTTTGTACCTTCATGTGTGTAAGTGCCAGCAGGCAGCACTTTACAGGCACTTTACTGTAGTATCAGTGCTCACCACTGAAGATTTCTAGAGTGCTCCAGAATAAGCTTCAAATGGCTGAGAATATGGGCAGTGAAACCTGACTCTCTGTGCTTATTAGTTGATCTACTGATTGATTTTTAGTGCATTTTGAGGGTATGTGTGTTTTTTTTACAAGAGGCAGCTTGCTATTGCAGCTCCAGTCTCAGTGGCCTTAGAGGACTTCTGCACACATTTTACAATGGGTCTTTGAAGGCAGTGACTCATAAGTGGGTTTGGCCTGACTCCATGGAAAAGTGATTTTGATCCCTTCCAACAAGGGGCACCA
This sequence comes from Peucedramus taeniatus, assembly GCA_013400575.1. Lineage (NCBI taxonomy): Eukaryota > Metazoa > Chordata > Aves > Passeriformes > Fringillidae > Peucedramus > Peucedramus taeniatus. The sequence continues at coordinate 312,147 of WBNO01028427.1, forward strand.
CAGCCAGTCTGTGTCAGCCAGCACACGCTCTTTTCTCCTTCTGTGTGTTCATATATCCTGTGAACCCATGACAAATCTGAGCATGTGTGTGGCAGTGTTTTTCTTTTCTAAGCTAAAAAATGTAGTAGTGATGGTCCAAGTCAAGCCAAACCTAAGCACTTAGATACTTTGGGAATGTTCCCATTATAACAGATAGGAAAACTTCCATTGCATAGAAGGGATTTTGCAAATGCAAGTGAAGAACAACAAATACAAAGCTCATTAGAATATACTCATTAATTCTTGAGTTAAATTAACAAGGTTAAATATAATTTAGTGAGTTTCTCAGTGTAGGTCTGCCTGATTCATTAACAGGAGTTTAAAACAAACACTGTGACAACCACATTTCTTAAGAACTGCATCAAAAATGCTTTGGCAGAAGGTCAGCCCTGGATCTGTGATATTTTGGGCTACCCCATGCTCATGGGACCACTTTCAGTGTTTAACATGCAGTGAATAAATAAGCACTTTGGATCTCTCTCTTTTTATTTTTTTTTATCCTTTGTTTTTTTCTTCCCCTGAGTGTGAAAGGCTCTGAGAAATGGTGTTGGCAGCGGGAACACCTTGTGCAGATCAGAAGAAAAACTGCTCTTCTGACTTGAGCTGACTCCTGCTAATTATATGGCTGGAGATGGACTTCAGGGAAGCTGCCCCTGGGCATTGTCCTGGACAATCCCCACCAAATTAGGGCCAGTCAGGCCAAATGCAAAGAGAGTGGTGATTACTGAGATTATTTTCTTTTCAAACTTGCTCCTTAGCTCTACTTTGCTGGGTGTTGGTTTTCAAAAGGGCCTTATAATAAATGTGGGCCATCTATATATAGCCCAACTTTTGTTCGTTTGCACAGTTCAGAAAGCCTACTGTTTGAGGTTAGCCTTGAGTAAACTTGTACCATTTACTTTGGAGCATTTCAAAGGGAACAAAAACACAAATCATGATGAGGCTAATAAGAAGTTTGGGTGTTTAGTTTAAATGTGTACACAGCAATCATTGTAGAGGAAGTCCTTCTCTTTGGGAGTACATTATTATTAAGCAGCATTGCTGTTTGCCTGGTTTTGTCTGGTCCGCAATTTGCATTCACTTGATGGATTGCCAGGGTCGGAGGTGCACTACTTGGGAAACACTGAAGTGCCGTCTCAGCAAACTCTTAAGAGGAAAGGAACACTAACACAAGCATTTGCCCAAACTCCTTGAGTCTTCTTAGGCTTCCTTAGGCTGTGCTAGATCAATATGACAGTTTGCTAAGAAGCTTTGGACATGCATTCACAAACTCTCTCTATTGGCTTTCTTGGCATGTTATTCAGAAGGTAGTTGCTAGTGAAACATGTCTGCTACCAGCACAGAAGATTTATACATGCATTTTCTTCTCCTGCTAAGTGATTTATTTACTAGCAATAATGCCTTGCAGAGCTGCTTGGTCCAGTTTGCAAGACTCATTATGTCGACCCTCAACAATCTATAGATGAATGGGATCACTATCGTGCACTCTCTCTCTCTCTGGTTTCCCTCCCCCTCTTGCCTTTTCCCTTTCTTAAAACAGTGGTCACATGATTCCAATCCTCCTGTTCAGTGGAGGTGATCCAAAGCTGATGAACATTTCTTTCCATACTATGCACAGAGGTAAGTTTTCTTGTGCCACCTGTCTCAGAGCAATGAATATGCTTACTTGTTTGCTTTATTTGTAGTAATTTGCTTTCTGACTGCTTACTGTCAGTTGCTTGCAAATGGATGGGCTTATATGGGTGACAAGTTATATGGCTTATTTCCTGTGATCTACAGTCCCTGCAAAATATAGCAAAAATGTAATTTTGCAAAAGTTTTCAATGGCAAACACTTTGTACTGGCCTTTAGTCACAGAGCGCTCAAATCTCTTGTTCTTGGGCCACCAGAATCTCATGCTGGTGCTTTTCAGCCTTTCCACTCATTGTCTGCTTTTAATTCCTGCCTCTCCTGAGCACTTGGTGAGATTTGGCTCTTTCTTCCCACTGGTGAAGGATGGGAAATGGGTTGCTCCAATAGCTCTCACCATTGATCCCTCTGCTGGGAAGATGATGCAAAGGTGAAAGGTGATCAGATTATTAATTTTTTTTATCTGTGAAGGACTAGTGGTGCTCCTCGTGTCATGTAGGAGCATTGGAGGCAGTCTGGGCCCATATGTACCAGCTGTTCACCTTCCCCTCAAAGCCCTGTGGCCCCACATGCCAGGGAGATGCTGGCCCAGCCGTGACAGAGCAGAATTCCCAGCAGCTGCCCTGGCTGTGAGCAGTGGGACCTCTTCATTCACCACACACTAAGTTCTCAGTTGGTGGTGGAAAGTGCAGTTCAAGATTTGGGTCTTCCCATCTTTCTGGGGAGTGGGGTCTTTCCACTTGACACGCATCTTTGTTTAGAGAGCTCCCCAGCACCTCTGGCACTATCTCCTTCCCCAAATGCCTCAACAGATACATGATTCCTTGGACATGTGATGTAAAAATATTCCAGGGCATCTTAAACTGTTCCACATTCTATTAGCCCTGCCAATTTCTAAGCACACCTTGAATAAATTCATAGTTGGTGGTTGCGGCGTATGTACCTTGGCTACCGTGGGTGGATAAAAAAAGTTTTATACCCCCGAGGAGCAGCAAAAGTGCGAGTGAGCTCTATGCAGCAAAGGGAGTGAAAAAGTTGGATTAAATCATGTCTGTCTGCCTGTGGTTGAACTAGCAATGAGGCATTTTCAATCAGAGGTCAGGGCTGTGGTCACATTTGTGCTCCAGTTTTTGCTTGCCGTAATTTTCCCTCATACCAGATTCTCTGTGAAACACCAGAAGAAGCGAGACACTCTGTGTCTGACCTTTTGGGGCAGGATTTTTCAGACAGTCCTGTTTCAATTGAACTCGCTGCCAGAGCATGCAGGAAGGAAGCGACATGTGTTAGTCATACGCCCTGGTGTGTGTTTAGCATCCAATTTGTGTACAGTCCAGGAATAACCCGGCATAATTCTGTAAAGCTGGACTCACGCTTAGATGTTTTGATGTTTGGGCTAGGAGAGGATTTCTTCATACATGAAACAGGCTTTCGGTGCTCGGGAAGGATCAATACCTCCCCCAGGGAGCTCAGGCAATGAAAATATTTTTGTAAAAGACGCCGGAGCTCATCCTGCACACAAGCATCTCGTGCTGTGTGAGTGTATTTCAAAGCTGAAGTTTACCTGCCCTTACCCACCCAAGCCCACCACGTGGGCACCCTGCCCCGGCTTCAGGGGCACATCACAGCCCAGGACAGCTGATGTGTGCCAGCTCGGGGGGTGTGTGCCATAAAAGGCAGATTGTGAGAAGTGTGGGAAGAGCCTGAAGCACGCTCGCCTTGCTCACGCAGCCTTTGGAAACAGCGCTGGGGGCAGCCACGCCAGGCTTGACATCTTGAAACAACATTAATTAAAAGTAACTTTTTAATCCTTGAGGGAAGAGAAACTAGAAGTGACAGTCTCCTGGCTACAGCCCTTCAGTTTTAATCCCAGTTTTGACTTTTTGCCGGGGATCAACAAGCCACAGAGAACAAAAACATATTTTAAAAGTTCCTTTCAAGGCAGACGAATGTTAATCATGAGGGTGGGATTTGGGGATTTTTGGTTAGGGATTTTTGTGTGTTTTGGGGTGTTTTTTCTTTTTTTTTTCTTTTTTTTTCTTTTTTTTTCTTTTTTTTTCTTTTTTTTTCTTTTTTTTTCTTTTTTTTTCTTTTTTTTTCTTTTTTTTTCTTTTTTTTTCTTTTTTTTTCTTTTTTTTTCTTTTTTTTTTTTTTTTTGGGGTTTTTTTGTTGTTTTTGTTTGGGGGTTTTCTTGGTGCTGGTTTGAAGGAACTGGAACAGCAGAGTGCCTCACTTTAAAGGGGTATCATTCTGCTTCTTTATCTAGGACAGTATTTCTGCTCTTCGGCATTGACAGTCGTACATTCTGTCTGGCTCTTTTTGGGCCATCAGGCTGCTGTGCAGATTGGCCAGGACTTCGTATCTCATGAGCATGATGCTGGGACAGTCTGTGTGAACTGTCCCTGACTGTGGTGCTCTGTGGTGGGAGGAACTGGGATGAGGCAGTATTTGGATCCATGCGTTTGTTGTCCTTGAAAATCGGTTCTGAAGCCAAGCTGTAAGGAGAGTGTTGCAAGAGAGGTTGGAGATGCTGTCTCTCTGCTTGCTGCAAAATCCCACGCTGTTTTCCCTCTGACACACCATGCTAGTCAGTACATTTGCTCCCTCACAAGGCCTTGGCCCATTAGTAGCTGGAAACACTTCAGCAGACCTTCTCTTCTCAGCTACCTGTTACAGCAGCAAGCCCAGGATTTCCAAATAATCCACTGATCCAAAAATGTGTGTATGCAGTACTGCAATTAACATTCCTTCTGAGTGCCTTGCATTAAGCATCTCTGTATGTGTCTTGAAGGAAACCTCTGAGAGATTGTCTTTTATGGAGGAGTTATAAGAGATTTCTTATGGCTGAGTTCACCTATAGAAAATACAGAATTGTAAGTCTATGTAGTTCAAGAAAGAAACTGAATTAGCCAGACCCAGACAAGAATAAGTTAACAGTACTCACTAAGGAGCCTTGAGTGGAATTAGAAAAGAGAAAAATGGCATGCTGATAAAAACAAAAGCTTAAAAACTTGAAAACCTTCCTTCCCCCCATCCCCATCTAATCAGTCCAGGACAGAGCTGGAGCAGCGGTGGGAGGGAATGCAGGATTTACTGGATGTCGGTGGTGTATCTCCTCCTTCCCTTCTTTATTTGACCCTCTTTTAGAGGAATGTTTAGCAAAGCTGTTTATTTTGCATAAACCCAAGTAATAATGTGGCCCCGGGTGACAGGACCTGAATGAAGATGACAGCAGTTTGATTTAACGATTAGCCACCTGACCCGATAGCACCTCTGGAATCTCAACTGCAGAATAAATTCCCATTCTTCCCACATGGGCTGCATGTTAATCACGGGAAGAAAAGCAAAGGGTGGTTGCAATAGGGCCATTGTTCCTGGAGGCGAAGGCTTGAAAAGAAATTGCCCGTTCCTGCCTGCTTTGTGCTGGCTTCACGCTGAGTCTTGGACACTCAAGTTTCTTTTACTGCTTCTGTATCCCCCCTCCGCCAAAATACTGGTTTCCAGTGGGGTAGATTCAGTTGAGTTCATTCAGCAAGGGACTTGCCTTCCCCCTGAATTATCACTATGTAGTTTCTAGTATTTGTTTCAGCTGAAAATCAGTGCTCGCAGCACAGGAGTCTATTTGCAGAGTTAGCGAAGCAAGTTGCTAAGGAATCCCTGCTTTTTCCAAACGTTCCCCAAAGCAGCTTAGCAAAGTGGTAGGGCTTTGTTTTGAGGGAAACCAATTTGGGGAAAATCTTGCTGTGCTTTTTGTTTCCTCCCTCCCCTCCCCCTGCCCTCCAAACTCTTTCAAAGCCCTCGCATTAAGCACAGCTGCAATGGTACAGCCCTCGCCTTAGCGGGCTAATATTCACTTACAGTTCAGCCTTCCAGCTTGGTAGCACAGGGAGAGATGTGGCAAAGGGGAATTAAAAAATGATTGCAAAGTCAATGGTTTAAAGAGTAATTACAGAGTCATTAAAGGTTATTACAGGGAAATGTTCAGCTGAGCAGCGATTAGCATTCCTGATACCTCAGGTTCACCGTGGTTCGAGGACACAAGTGAGACGAGTTGTTGAGGTCTGTGCTGCGAGGGGATGGAAGTGGCAGTGAGCCCTGCAGCTCCTCTGGGGCTGGCAGGCTGCTGCCTTGGCTGGCCACTTGCTGCTGGCCTCCTGCCTCCCCCAGGGCCACCGGCTTGGCCAGCAGCTGCACCAAACCAGTCATACCAACTCCAAACTACACACGGCCGGGCTCTGCCCCAGAGCAACACTCACCCAAGTTGGCTTGTGGCTGCTGATTGCAGCCAACCATGCAGACCTGCCTCGGTCCTATTGTGATTCCTTCCCATGCAAAAGCCTTCAGGTACATCAGGATTCAGCTCTCACTCAACATGGGTTTGAGAGGGTTGCAAGCTGCCATTTACACCTGCAAATAATTTTGGATGTTAAAACTCCCAGCAGGTAAATGCTTTAAGCCAGCACCTGAACATTGCCCTTGCACGCTCACTGCAATGTACTTCTGTGGCTGTGTCACCCCAGTGCCCAGAGCTGCTGGAGTCTGGGATGCTGTCCCTGACATGGATGGGCCTTGCTCTGCCCCTTTAGGAAGGTAGGAAAGCCTGGTGTCCCACCATACTGTAATTGTGAAAGTCTTGAGGTGCAGCAAGAGCAGAGTGCTGTCTTTTGCATGTTTTCATTTGTTCATTTGCAATGAAAAAAAACCTACAAATCAAAGTCAGGTCTGTTGGGTCAGTGTGAGAAGAGTGAAACACTGGCCAAAGTCCCTGATGTTTTATCCTGGGGAAGGCCAAGTAACTATTTAAACAGATAAAACACATAAGTAAAATAAAACTAAGTATTAATGGCAGCATTAGCAAATTATAAATATTTAGGTGTAAAGCAGGTACCATTCTCCCTGCTCAGACGCTTGGCTTCTGGTCTGTGCTGCTGTTTGGATTTTCTTTTGAGCTTTGAAAAGGGCATTAATATGTTGCCAGGAAATATGATTTCCAAGGTAAATTAAAAAAAAAAGAAACGGGCAGAGGAACCCAGCTGGAGCCCTGGGATATGCAGAGGCAGACCCTGCCGGATCCCAGCATCGGGGCAGGAATGTGCTTGTGCTTGAAGGAGAGCAATGGAAGAGTGCATCCAAAGCGGGTCTCTGGGGCAGTGAGGAAGACTCAGACTTTCTTCTTAGGTAACATAAAATGGGATTTGTTTTCAAGGTTAAAAAGAAATGTATTTATTTTTAAAAAATAAGGGATGATAAAAAAACGATGTTTTCCCCTCTGAGGGGAAAAAGCAGTTAGTTTGCTTACCAAGTGACACCTCAGGAGCAAAACACTGCCGCCCTTTCAGCACACCACTGCCTGTGTGTCTCCCTGGGATGGACAGACAAGGCACGTCCTGCCAGCCTGGCTGGCTTCCCCGGGGACCACAGCCCATCCAAGGAGGGAGGCTGTCCTCAGAGCCTGTCAGGACAGCTGGTATTCATTTATGTTTTACAAGTAAGCCTCTCACTGCAAATAGCTTTTGCAGATCTCTAAGATGTCGGAGCGGCACAGGGAGGGAGGCCTCACTTTCAATGGCATGGGGCTCACTTCTGCAGCCCTGCTCCACACCAGGCCCTGTGTTCCCCCCGTTGGATCCATCCTAGTCTGCTGCCAGTGGGGTCATTCCCACACTGATGTGACCAAAGCTCATCCAAACACATTCTGTTAATTCAGTTGCTTTAATTATTCTTGTAGACTGCTTCTGCCATGTCTTTGTAATATCCTGTGACATCTGAGATGGGGAGTGGTGAAGGCAAGATTTTGTGTCCTGGCTTTTTGAGGCCCAGCAGTGGCAGAGAGATAGCCAGGCATTCTAGGTGGAGCGTGGTGCATGGTAACTGCTTTGCATCTGAGCTAGTGGCACATCTGAGGCCATCAGCTCTGCCAAAGTATCAGGGATTGAAGTGTAACCTCTTGCTGATGCAGAAGAGCCGGCTCCCAGACCAAAAGTTGGTTTGGGGCTGGGAGTTGGGGATTGCAAGAGGCCACCCTTCAACAAACAAAATAGCAAAAGGGAAGGATCCCCAGTTGCTGCAGGCATTTGGAAATATAACTCACCTGTTTTTTCCCCCCACTGATGGACATATGGGCAGCTGTAGATTAGTTTGGATGTTTAGCTGCACAAAAGACATTGGGGGTAAGGAAGACCTGACTCAAGCGGGCATTGCCATTAATGCCAGGCTGGTCACTTCCCAGCCTCCCTGCTGCTTCCACATGCTGCCAGGCTGTGTCAGGGAAGGGTATCCATGAAACTGAACTCAGGAGCAGCAGCACCTTAGGTTGAGGTCAAGGTCTGTCTACTTCTGACTCCAGCTTCAGAGAGGCAGGAGCGCTCAATTGCAGTGCAGGTGTGGAAGCAGCTTCCTGGTGGTGTTCTCACAGCTTCGCAAATATTGCAGTTCAAGGACCAGCTGATTTCCAGGTGGCATCACGGGATTTTTCTTCCGTGAATTTGCAGTCATTTTTTGAGATGATACATCCTTTTAGTGTGAGCACCATCCTACAGCGAGCAGGGCCACAGATAGACTTTGAACTGTGCAAGGCAATGCGTTTGATCATTGTCGCCTGCATCCTCTCTGTGTTACTTGGTGGCTTGCAGGTCTTCGTGGGAAGAGACTGTGAACTAGCAACCTGTAGTGCTGTCTTCATCCCAGCCACAACCCGCTGAACTTCCTTAGTTGCCTGTTTTTTGTTTGTTTTTTTTTTTAACTGATGAGCATAGGTTTGCTCACTCTCTGCATTCAGCCTCATCGCAGAGGCAGAGCTTTGCGATGCTGGTCTGCTCTGAGAATTCAGGATGTACCGTATTCTCTGTTGGCTGCTGATGGCATGGAGTCCTGTGTTCATAGTGATCCAAATGTGTAGCTTCATGATGGGAGTCCTTTCTGCGTGGTTTACCCCTTCTGTTTGTATTTTGGTTGCAAGGGACTTGCAGTCCTTCCCTCAAACCCATCCTCCAAGGAGCAGTATATTTTACCTTAGGAATAAGATGCGAACACGGAGTCGTGTTCCCTGCATAGTCAGTAATGCTGGTGATGCTCAGTGCACTGTGCGAAATGCCTGGGGCTGTACAGAGCTGCTTTGTGCAGACCTGAGACCTGCTGGCTGTCCACTTCTTTGAAAATATTATGCATGTGTGACGGTGCATGGGAAAAATTGAGGAGTTGGAGGAAGGGCAGGAACCAGGTATTTTTGGGCAGGGGCTCGCCACGTTTCTGCCAGCTCAGCCCTGACCTTCACTTTCTGTTGCCTTTTCCTGTCCTGCCTACCTGGGAGCAGCAGTGGGGCTGGGAATGCAGACAGGCGCCAGTGGGAATCTGCAGCCCCTCTGAGTTCAACCCACCCAGGCTCTGAACACGGGTCTCCATGGGTGAATGATCAGTGCCTTAAACAATCGCACTGCGCTCTCCCGGCATCTAATTACCAGGACAAAACAGTGCGTAATAATAGATATTGCAGAATAGCTCATTCTCCTGGAGGATTTGATCCAAACCCCAATGAAGTTGGTGGAAAGACTCCCATTGATTTCAATAGACTTTATGTCAGGCTGTTAGTGTGCTGTTGTCTGTTTTGCTGTTAACTGCAATACACTTTTCCCAAACTTTTTATTTAAAAGATCTCAATTTTCTAAATTATTTACTTGAATCAAGGAAGTGCCATCCTTCTCAGAGCAACTGTCCCTCTGTCTTTTATTGTGGTGGTGATTGCTAGGAAGATAGTATTGGTTTTGAATATCACCTAGTTTAGCTGTAGTAATGACAACTAATAGTTACTTGCATTTTTTTATATTCCAGTAAGTAAAGGTGTGCAGGAGTTTATCCTAACATCATACCATTTCAGGAGCTTGGCAAAACATTTTGTTTGCTTCCTCCTCTGAAAGCACACACGAGGGCTGATATATACACTACAAACACTGTTCTCCTGTGCTTTCGCTCCTTGTGGCTGCAGTCTCATTAACATTGCTGCGTGTGAAAGACTCCTAAGACTCTTTTTGTAAGCTGAAAGTTTTCTCATCTGATATTTTCATGAGTATCAGGAAAATATTTCGATATAAACTGGTGGAGGAACAGTGAAAGTTGTTTTAATTTGTATTACATCTTTAAAAAAATTTAATGCTTTAAAATTCTTATTGTGTCATGGGATTTCATCACAACACACTACTCTAGGAAAAAATGCTTGTGTCTGACTAACACAACCATATCCCTTAAAACAAACAGGTTTTTTTAGGAAACTAAAGTTTAAAAGCAGTCTTTGCTGCTTCTTGGTTTGACCCTGGTGAGCAGGAGGATGTGAGAATACCATGCCTTAGTGAGGACTTTGGCTCAAGGATCGAAATGCAGGGAGTGAGCCTCAGAAGTGCTGAGGCAGGCACAACCTTGACCATCGGGAGAAGGTATTGGGAGGAATGGTGCACATCTGGTAGGGGGAATGCTTTGGGGTACCTGAGGGTGGTGAAGATGTCCCTAGAAGATAGAAAAGGGGTTTGATGGGGAGCCTGATGGATGCTGGTCCCTCTGAGCTGGGAAAACCCCTGAGGAAGGAGCTGGAGAGGTGCCCAGAGATAGAAAAGTGGGACACCTATTGTCATCATGTTTAGGGAGACTGTAGAGAGGTCAGAAATTAAGCAAAAGGAAAATATTGAGAGAAGGACGTTCAGAGCTGCCCCAGAGGAAGATGCCTGGGAGAGAACAACTGGTGGGTGACTTTACCCCAGCCAGGTGCCATCAGTGCAGGTTGTGCAGCTGCTGAGCACAGCCCTGTCCCATAGCCAGAATTTCGTGAGCTGTCAAAAACAGAGAAGAAAGTACCAGGAGGGACGGTTTCACTGCCTCTGTTACCAGCTGGGCCAAGGAGGAGGGGTTATCAGCACAAGAAGAAATCCTCTTTGATCCCTGCACTGGAGCTTATCCCAACTCAACAGGGAATATTGGGCTGTGTATAAACTTCAAATTACAGCCATTCTTGCACATGAGTACACAGGTGCCTGGGTGGTGTTTTCTGTCTGCTGGACAGCCAGGCCTGGGGGACGAGCTGCCCTGAGCACCACTCTCAGCCTGACATGCCAAGTCCAAGAAAAACAACACACTTTGCAGCCAAGAAAGAGACAGCTAAATTTGTCTTCAAACTACAAAGATTTGGAGCAGGATCCTTGCAAGGGGAAGCTGGTTCGTCACGGTTCAGATGATTATTCAAAATGCATGAAATTTGCGTGGAATTTCGTTAATCTGCCTTTATAGGAAAATTCCTTTCCCATTTCCTGAGGGCAGGCCTATATTGTTGAAGGCAGCATTCTTCAGCAGGGGGATATCATTTATTATAAAGGATCACGGGTCAAAGTATCTTAACCCAGATCAAGGGCAAGGTCTGTGGGGACTGCCTGGAGCCTTTCGTGATAACTCACAATAAAGAGCCAATTATAGAGCGAGCGGCTGACACCAAACCCACGCCGTGGCTGCAGACAGTGAATGCACCTACTTGGGTCGTGCATCTTGGGAAGAGAGAAATTACTGTAGGTTCAAATTCCTGAGCTGGGTGACCATGGCTACCTGACTAATTATGCCTTCTGAGGGAGAGATCCATGTTGCTTAACACTCGCTGTGTTTTTCTCAGTAGTTTAACCTTGATATCTTTCCTGGGATTAGAGAGTGTTGAAAGGTTGAATTATTTGTCTCTGAACTCCCACCGCAAGCAGTCTGACTGCATCTGTTCAAGTTCCTGGTTTCTCAATATAGGTGTTGCATGTGATGCTCTGAGGGTGTAAGACACCAAGATTGTATCACTCTAAACTACTTTTATTTGCTTGGGATACATTTTACTAATTGAAAGAGTCAGCAGTTCCAGGAAAAAAGAATAGACAGGTAAATGCATGTAATTGAAAGAAAACTTAAAAATTAAGAGGTTTGCATACATATGCACATATTTCTGTCCAGTCTTTTTAAAAGCCATTTGCAGGCAGTGGTATTGTTGTTAAGAGATTCTTATACAACTAAGGCAGCCTTTTTTCTTCTGTTCTGCTGCTGGGCAGTGCTTGGAAGGGAAACCTCTGAAAGGTCATTAAATACGAAGGCACATCTCTGGCTCAGGACCCAAGATGGGAAATTGCCTGGGGGGAGGACTCTAGAGTATGATGATAGGCATCTTCTGGCTCTCTCCTATCTTACTGCTGGGACACCATGAGCTTTGTCTGACCTGGTGGAGCTGCTTAGAGGTCCTTGGGCACTGCAGGGTATTGCAGCTTCTGGTCAAGATGTTGGGAGGAGGAGGAGGAGGAGAACTGATTGTACCATCCACTTCTAAGTAGTAAAATCTGCTTATTGTGCTGTTTTCAAAAGCCAAACAAAACTTGTAGAGAGCTGTGTTTCATTCCAGTTTTGTGCATACACTTTTGACATGTCCAGCTGCTTGGCCAAGGCAAGTGTTTTTGGGTGCAGCCCTGGCACAGAGAGCTCTGCAGGGGAGTGAAGGCTGTGAGAGGGTAGAGGTGTGTGGGATGTCTAACACTGCTCTTAGTGCCAGGCTGTGCTAGGAGGTACTGTAGCCTCTCCCTGTGTCATTAAGGCATATCTTTGCCACAGACAGTTATTGGAAAATGCTTTTTGCAAAGCTGAACTGTAAGCAATAAAACTTGCATTCTGATACAGGCATAGTGCACTTAGGTAATAAAAATAGCTTTGGTGTCAAAAGGTTTCAGTAAATGTGACTAAAGATATTAGCAGACACTGCATTTGCCTTTCATTTCTCTATAGACCCGGGATGAGGTGAGGTGATAAAAATGGTCATTTTGTTTCCACTGGGAGCCAGAGTCACAGAAGTTTACTTAGGATGGGGAGGGATCAGTCCTGATGTTTCTTAAGGCAAAACATCTCTCTGCTCTTCTGCCTCCTTGACAGCTGAAATATGCTTCCAGCTATGATGGTTTTAATGTAGAGTGGCCCAGTTTGGGCAGCAGAATTGTCTTTTCCTCTTGACCCAGGGTGGAAGGCTGGAGCACAGGAGAGTGCCTGACAAGGGTAGAAAGAGACCTGGCCCTGCCTCTCTCACCACCTGTGCACGACTGGGGTGTGTTGTGTCACTTGAAAGTTCAGGCTGTGAAAAGAGGGATAGCTGTGCTGTGATGGAGGTAAGGATATGCTCCATCACTTTTGTGAATTGAGAGCTGTTTTCCAAACCCTGAATCTGCCATTCAGTCACATCTGGAGCTCCCTGAAGTCAGTGAAACTGTTCGCAAGCTATGGTGTTACAGGACATAAGCAAATGTAGCAACACTTGACTTACAAATAACAAACTAAGGGTTTCTTAGGACCAGACTGATAAAAAAAAGAAACATATCGTAGCTGAAAGTGGACAACAATTAATTTCCCTTATTTGCCCAGCTGCTATCAGGTTTCTTTCATGTGATCACCAAGACATTTGAATCAGAGGAAAATGTATTCACCAGGTTGCCTCCATTTCCCAGTTGTATGTCAAGCACATGGCATTTGCCAGAGGAGGTGATAGGAGTACCTGTGATTTGGATTATACTCTAGAAGTCCCTTCTTGGCTGGAAGCTGTGGTTGCAACAGTTTAATAATATTAATTAGCACATGTATGTACTATCAAAGCTGTGTTTGGCAACTCTTTTGGGCTGTGGATGTGGCTTGCCTTGATACTAGATGAGATAAAGTCATGAGAAGATCAGAGAAGAATGCATTCTGAGAAATGGAGAAAATCCAGTAATCTGGAAAATTGCTGCACCCACAAACACACTTGCTGGCCAGCCAAGTAACTGAAAATCTCATAGGGATGAGTGTGAATAATTAAACATAGCTATAGTGATTTGTGGCCATTGGCATTCAATTAGCAGTTTAGAAAGGTGGCTGCAGTAGCCTGTCATCTCTTTCTTTCACATCACAACTTCCCTTGGTCTATTTCTTACACCTCTTCTTTTTCTTTACTAAGTGAACATGTCAGGGTGAGTACCACCTGATTCCTGGACAAATGGAGTGGGGCCTGTGAACTCACCAGTGTGGTTAGGTCTGCCATGACCTCCACCAGTCAAGGCTTTGACAACCCAAGTGATGCCAACATGAGTTTAGCTTGGTGCTTTCTTTCCTTCCTCTTCCTCAGCAGTCCCAGTGATGTTTCAAGGTGCCTGTGCCTTCCTGGCACTGTTGTTCCCTGAGGAGCAAAAGCACTCTTCTTGCAATGTGGTTTCTTTGGCTCCTCAGTCCCTGACCCAGATCCCTTCTCCTTTTGAGCACACACAGGCTGTTTGTTTGCTAGTGAAGAGTTGTGAAATCAGGGTTGGTGCTGGGAAAATGCTCATTTAGGTGTTCAAAGGCATCTGCTGCTGCACTGTTGCTGCTCAGGATGCTCCCAGGCAGCAGGTACCCTGTCTGAGGGATGTATTCATACTGATACCTGTACTTGTGGGGCTGGGTGAAGGAAATATTCCTCAGACTGGGAGCTGGGAAACTGAGCATCCATGAGAGCACTGACCGCTGCCAGCAAGGTGGCACGGGTGACATGACATGTGAGGACATGAGTGTAGAGATTAAGGTACTACAGCTTCCTCAGCTGTCAGTGCAGCCTCATTCACATGCATTAGAAATTCACTTATAATTTTCAAGAGGATAAGTGGAAAAGTTCGTCTAAAATTTCTCTAAACAAGAGTGTCGCCAGCTCACAGGAGCTCTCATGTAGGCCATATTTGAGTTATCAAACCCAACAGCTAGAGGCAAATGTCAGCTTATCATAACTGCTCTGTAAACAGAAATCATCACATAAGCTTTTGTCTCAGCCATCACATGCAGGTGACAGCCCAGGAAGCCTATTAGCAAATGCCAACACACCCACCACACCGGGAGAGTTACGTGCCTGGGTTAAACACCGCGAGGGGAGCACGGAGCCTCAGCAGGGGAACAGCAATGAGTCACCTCGAGCAGAGAAGTGCTAAGTGATTTTCTCATGGGAAAAACTGAGAGCTAGCATCACTGGGATTGAAAACGCCTTTTTTTTTTCTGTTTTTTTGTTTTTTTCTTTTTTTTTTTCCCTTTAAAGTTTCTTATTGAAAATATCATGCAGGATAAAAGAGGGGCACAGAAAGAGAGAGGGTGCATATACCCATACCACTCTGGATGGGTGTATTACAGGCTGAATTTTTCCAGTGAGAAGATAAATTATAGAAGTAACCTGAGCCAAATGAATACCAGAGCTGGGAGTAAAATTGCAAGAATTACAGTACGTACTTCAAAGTAAAGTGCTTGTACTAAAAGCCTGATAGCAAAACCTGTTTCCAAGTTAGAAGTGTGTTGTCAGTAAAACACAATGTTCACAGATGTTTTGATCTGCCACTATTGCATTTCTGAAGAACTTAATGTACCCATTTCTGCTGTTACCCCAGTTTGTGGACCCAGTTCACAAGTGGTTGTGTAGATCCCATCCTGAAATGGCCAAGGGGCTCCAGGCAGTGGGTCAAAGCAAATCCAAGAGTCTTCTCCTGTCAAAGCTCAGTATGATGCTGTATCCATCTTGTGCAGTGGCTTTTCAACTCAAAGCCAGGGCTAGTGTTGCTTTCAGCAGATGATGAATGAATAAATTAAACCCTAAATGATATCTGAAGCTGTTTGCCATAGGAAGTTCCCCATCTTGCAGATCTCTCCAGGTATCTTGAAGTTATCAGCACACATCAGCTGGGCTCTGAATTGAAAATGGGGAAACAACTCTGTTTTCTGCTTGCTGATAGAGAGACATGCTACAGAATCACCCACCTTGGAAATGTAATGAGATCTTTTATGCATGGGGAATTTGCTATCAGTGATAAATAGAGTAAAAAACCAAAAAGAAGAAAAGGGCAATACATTAACCACAAATTAATAAACCCATCCAAATTTATGCAAAATATGAGGTTCCAGAGACCTGGGTTACATTTTTAATTGTTTGCTTTTTGTGTATCCTTTAAGATTACTTTTTTTTTTTAGTAAGAGAGACTCTCCAAAATTGATTGTGGGCTGAGGGGGTTGTGGTGATCATTAGGTTTTTTCAGTGCAAATGTATTTTGGTTAATTGTAGCTTAGCTTAAGACACTGTTTTAGTCCCCCACATTGTCACTTCTAACCCAAGAGAAAGGGGTTTGCACAGGTTGCCTTAAATAATAAACTGCACATAAATGAAGCTGCACAGTTTTGTGGTTTGATCTGGCCAAAGGAATCTGCTTCACTTCTCAAAGTTATGGGATAGATTGACTGGCTGAATTAATATGAGGAGTGATACAGGATATTTGAACTCTTGTCAGTTATTTCATTCTGCTTTTTCCCAGCAGTAAAATGGATTTGTTCTGAAACCTGGAAAAGAAAGAAATAAACTTGGCAGATGTAGCCAGTTTATGATTTATTCTGAGTTTGTAGCCTGATCCAAAAGCCACTGAAGTCTACAGAAATCTTTTGGGGGATTTCAAAAGGAATCTCATCAGACTCTTGATTAATATGCTGGGGAATTGGGGGGCACATGTTTGGGGCCAAGGGAGTCTTGCAGATCTAATCCCTTTTTTTCCAGGGTTTGCATTCTCTTGGTGTACATCCTTTCATGCAAGTCTCTCAGTGTTCCTTGAACCATATGTATTTGGATTAAAAGGTAATATGAGAAGTGCTAAGAAAAGCTGGAGCCAATTCCCATTTTATTGCAGGAAGGCCTCAAAATGATGTGAGGAGGGACAGCGTGTCTGACATCTGGGGCTGTGGGAATGGTTCTTAGCGGCTGCACTGGACACGGGGGTTTCTTGTCAGTCCTGTTTCCCTTGTGTCCAAACTCCCGTGCTCGTGTGCCAACTGAGAAAATTCGTGGGTGGAAAGGAAACGGGGGAAGAAGGAGGAGAGGTTTGGATGGTGTGATCTCCTAGCACGAGCCCCACTGCGAGGGACGCTCAGCAGGCAGCAGCTCATCTGGGGTGGGGGTGGAACAGGGCAAGTCCCAAAGTCCTGTGCTCTGGTGCACTTTGGATCTCAGTTTCATGAGGCAGTCTAAGTGTATGTGACCTTAATCAAGCTGATTAACCTTGCTGAAGTATCTGGAAATGGAGATGAGAAATAATTGTAGCAGAATTTAGCATGCAGCATCTTTTAACTCTGCAGTTATCTGCAGTCTTTTCTAGGTGGGAAAATTTCCATATAGTTGTAGGATGGGAAAGGCCACTATGTATGGAAACTAAACAGGCTTTGCATCTTGATTTATTCCCAATCTTATTATTGTGTGACAGGATCAGTTATCTCTCAAGGGGTGGTATTAATTAATGTTTACAAAACACTTGCAGTACTTGGGGAAAAATGCATCTCAGAAGTGTGTTTTTATTTGAGCTATTTATTAGATGGCACCCTAGGTGTGAAACCCCCTCCTTGTAACCTCAACCAGGTTTGAGTGCACATTGTGAGCTTTCAAGCTGCTTTTGGAAGTGTTTGTCTTCTAAAACCTTATTATATTTTCCTTTTTTTTTTCTCCCTTAAAGTGGGAGGGAATCACAGATGATCTTTCACATGATTCTTCCAACACCCAGTCATTCATCAGCAGAGACTTAAAGATAATAAACTTTTTGTTTCAGGCAATTACTTAATCTCGACAAACTCCTGTGTTAAGCAGGGCTATTAACTGAGCAGGCCATAAATCAGCGTGTTGCCAGGTGGGTGAGTCTCCTGAACTGCAATCACTCTTAAGGACCTTCCAGAGACCCCTTACAGTCTTAAGCACCCTCATTACACAAGCAGCATGCTAACAACCAGCACTTTGCATGAGCTGCCCAGAGAATCTGCTGCAAACTGCACTGGGACCATTTTTAATACCAGTCGGAAAATTTTCATACCAAGGCAGGATGATACATGGGAGTTATTAGCCTGCACCAAAACCACAGCTGGGTAAAACAGATAACTTCTTCACCCCTCTCCTCATCAGACCTTCTGCTTAGTTAAGAGCAGCAGGCTGCCTTATGCCTGGTTAAAAGCCAGCTCATGCAGTATCCTCTCAGTCTTTATCAGCTAGGACTGCTTTGGGGACTGGTGTCCTGAAGCATGAAAGCTCCCAAAACTCTTCTTTGAAGGCTGCCTAGATGCTTATCACCTGGGTATAAGTGCAAGAAAGAAAAATACCCAGCCCTGCAATTCTGTCACAACTAGTAGAGAGCAGACATCTTTTCTTCCATTTTCAGCAAGAAGTTTGATCAAAATGCACAGCAGACACTGCAAGGGTTTTTTCCAGGCTCAATCTGTTCAATTTTACAAATTATATAAACAGACCTTTCATACCAAGGGGAAATTTTTCAAGCCATTGCCTATAGGAGCAGTTTGATTTCAGTTTGTTTTAATGCCTGGAAGAGCATATGCATAAAGAAAGCAAACTGATTCCTGTGGTTTGGATTAGAGAGGCTCGAAATGCCAGCGCTGAATTTGAAGCGCAGCCTTGTCCTGAAAGATTGAGCAAGTCTTTGTGGCATGAGCAGTACAGGTGTCCCCACCACGGCAGCAGGCAGCCTGCAGTGGCAGAGACTGTTCAGGTAGGTCTGTGCTCAGGGCGGGCTGGCATGCCCTTTCTTGTTGCCATTGGCACCTGAGCTTTCACAGGATTTAGGCATCTGCTTGGGAGTTTTTCTTCTGCAAGACAGCTTTCCAGCTCCTGCAAGTTGTGTTGGCTGGTTGAGCATACAGCTCGTAGTGTGCTACCTGATGGATTTGGGGAAGTGTATTTAGTTAGCAATGGCCAGTCAGCCCAACTACTCCATACATGTTGAAGCAGCTGTGCCTAGCAGGACCTGAAAGCTGGGCTGTGAGCATCAGCTGCTGAGGAGGGGTATGTTATCTTTCACTGAGATGTGCTCCTCAGCCCTGCAGTCACAGAAAATATTCTGGCCACCATAATAGGGTGTGCTGTGTTGTGGGGACAACTGGCCAAGGGAGGTCAGGGCTTATGCTTTCAGTGGCAGACTGGGCTGGAAGTGGCTGCCGAACAGCTTTTGCTTTTTCTTCACCATCGATCTCGTGGAAAACTGGCTCAGGGAGCTGATCCAGCCAAACCCTGTGCAATAAAATTTTAGGTGATTAGTTTTCAACTGGATGAACTCCCTGAGCTGGCTCAGTGTGCGATTGAGTGAGTGCCAGTGGCACCTCAGGGGAGGGGTGTGAATGCATGAAAGGGGGCGTGAAAGCTAAAAGACATCTCCATCTGTAGATCCACTCCTAGAAGTGTGGCTTGGGATAAAACTCCTCAATAAGGTTTTATTTGTGTGAGTGGAAGGTGCGCAGTCAGGGCTCTGCTAGATTTGCTGCTCAGATGAGCGTTGTCCAGAAGGTGCTGTGTGATAGCTGATGTGCTCTCCCTCCATCTTCATTAACTGCCTTGCCCTTTGGTACTCCACCAGTCTTGTGGTTTCAAGTCTGAAGTTGCTCAACTTGCCTGTCCCTCCACATCTCACCAACAGAGATCCTGGGCTTGGTCAGGTCAGATGCAGTTGAGGGCAAGTGCTCCTGCTGCCTCCTGGTCATAAATGCCAGTTAGTGCTTTCTCCCATAATGCCTCAATCAGTATACAATTTAGCCTTGTATTATAGGTGACCTGAAGCATTGGCACTTCAGGGAGCCAAGGAAAACTCAGAAGTTTGGAAGGAAAACAGCTCAGATGTAAAATCAAGCTCCAGGAACACCTGAGCCATATTGAACTACATGCTCAGGTAACTATGGACTCAGGTTCTGGCTCTCTGCTCCCCAGAGTCACTAATGCAGGAGGCAGGACTGCTCTAAGGACCATGTTTGCACAGGCATCAAATGCATTTCTCTCTCCTTTGGATATCCAGAAAAAGAAACCTATTGAGGACTTCAGGGACTCTCACAGCCCCGTGTTGGGGACCATGGGAGAAAGGCAGGGCGTATTGGGGAATATTCTGGGCAGTCAGCTGAGGTTCACACACTCCCATTTCATCAGCTGGCTTAAAGTGAGGTTGGTTCCACTGTGAAATGAGCTTTACTGTGAAACAGGCAAGGTTTGTCATCCATTGGCCTGGTCCCAGAGAAGTCACGGGCAAATCCTCTTGGCCCACCTTTTTTGGACGTTGCTAGATCAGCTGGAGGTGCAGGCGGTTGCTGAATCCTACTGGCTTCCCAGGGAGCAGGATGATAACAACTTGTGGAAAATGTCTCTCCTTGTAAGTTTTCATAGAAGTTTTTGACAAACTGATTTTTCTCCTTCTGCCCGTCCAGGCAGGCACAAGCTGAATCACCATCTGCTCTGCCCCACCTCCCTGCCCGCCCCTCGCGTGCCGGGATTTCTTCCTTCCTGGTTGGGATTTTTCTTCTGTTTTTTCTTTTTCTTCTTTCCATTCTCCGGCAGCAGCTGTTGGGAGAACAAGCCCCAAGATCCATCTGGTCCTTAGAGCTTATCAGGCTGTGTCTTTTCTCAACAAAGCAGTAGTGGCCGTGCTTTCATACAAGAGTTACATCATAGAACAGCAACTTGCCTTAAAAGCAAACTGCCTTTTATTTGCTTGTGCTGCCTTTCTCCCTTTAGAATTGCAGCCACAGACGAACCACAATGTAGCCTCAGATCTGAGTCAGTCTAGAGGGCTGCTTTTCTCTTTCTCTTTTTTTTTTCTGTTCTTTCTTTTTTTCCCCCTTTTATTTTCTTTCCCTCCTCTACTTTCTGGAAGAGTTGGCACAATCCTGTGTTATTAGGACATAAGCTAGCTTGTTCTAGTGGAATTTCCTGTCTGATTTTAATTTCCCCCTCTTTTTTTTTTTTTTTTCTCTCCTCAAAGTGAGACAGAAAAGATTTTTTAATTGCACTGCCGTAGGTTGGCCTTTTGGGATATTATTATTCTTATTAAGTACTTCCTGTTGGGAGGTGGCACATGAGTAGAAATAACAAGGATCCCGGTGCAGTCAGGGCTTGTGGCCTCTTTGTTTGTTAATAACTGTCAGATTGGCAGCGTCCTCAAAACACATCTTGGCCTGACAGCCTGGCAATTAAGTGATTTTCAAGACTCTTGGCATTTGCAGCTTACCTGTGGAATTAATAAGCTGCATTAGGCCTTTCCTTTTGGGTTTCTTTTCTGCCATTCGGTGGTCATATCACCTTACCCAGCTCGTACAAAGCTAGCACTAGTGGGAAAGTCTCACTCTGGAAATGCTCAGCATTGATGTAGAAACTCCTGATCAGGTATGGTGGGGTAGACTGGTACATCCCAGGTGGGATTGGCATCCTGCTACTTCTCCAGCAGTGATGTGTGAGTCTAGCAGGTTTCCTTTGCAATGGAAATGTGCAATGCTGCTGTTTCAGATTTCATTGTGTCACAAAGAATTCAGTGCTTATTTAGCAGAGAAAGGCAATTTTGATTTCTTTTTAATTTTCCAGGAAGCACAAATGCTCAGCAGTCCCTTTCAAATCTATTTCAGCAGATATTGTTGAAATAAAGTCAAGGCATTTCAACTTCATCACTTCCATGTTCTTGTAGTCTAAAATATAATAGATCTTAAACCATCTTAATCTTTTCTGTGCTGCTTCTTACAGAAGGTGCAGCTACCTGTAAAACATTAACTGATGAGAAAGTGTTTTGCCTTAAAGCTTCTCCCAGCTGCAGCTATTTGGGATTGGAGAAGGTGGCTGGTGGCAGCAAGGCTGATCAAGGGACTTTTCTAATTACTGCTCTTCAAAAAGCCATCAGAGATTTGGTGTTTGGGCACCCCACTGCGGGACTTCCTTGTGCTTGTGGGGTTCCTTCTGGCCGCAGGAGAGCTCTGCTTTCATGTTATTTACTCTTCCCAGAGGTATAAAAAAAATAATGGTTTGTCCCCCTAAGGCTGCCACTTATCAGTAACCTGAAGACTCCAGGAATTCTTGTAGAATAATAGTTAATGCATTGCCTTCATGCACAAATGCTAATCTGAATGTTTGAAAATACTTCTCCAGACCTGAATATATTCATCCCCCCCACCATTTCGAAATTTTCAAAAGTTTTGGGTACAGCCTGTTTTACACAACCAAATCCAGGACTTCCCATGTCAGCAGGCTTCAGAAAATTTCTGTTTTCTCACCAAGAAGTGAAAAGCCCCATTTTTGGTCACACAAGAAGGGTGCTGCAAAGCCAGCTGCTGCATGGCAGCGTGTTGAAGAGATTCCTGGGGTCCTCCTGTCCCTTCCAGCAGCAGCAGCAGCTGTCCCTCCTCCTTTGGTGGATGAGGCAGGTAAGCCCCTCATGATGAGTTTCAGAGACAGCAACAAAGGAATTTCAGGGTTTGATTTTTTTAACGACAATTCTGTGTTCTTATGGAAAATGTCAATGAACTCTTCAATTTTTAATCTAAATTTTCCATGTAGAGGGAAAGGCCATTTTTAGCCTCACTGTAATTGTTCCATCTCTTTTGCCCAGGAAAAGAGTGACAGTTTTTATGCCCTTACCAAAGGTCAGGCAGTGCATGGGAGAGAGCTGAGTGGAGCTGCCAGGAGCTTCGGGATGGGTTAGACACTGAGCTGAGCAAGAATATCCTACTTCCATTAGAGCCCGAGTTCATTTAAGTGCGCTGTCTTCTTCTTGGGGTGGGGAGGAAATTTATGGGCAAATTCCTTCAGTGTTGCCTCGAGTTGGCCACGGGGCTGCGGGGGGAGCTCGCTGATCTAATCTCGCCCCATCCCAGCTGCAAGAGCCAGCTCGCTCGCAGCCGCCTGCCCGCCCGGCTGTCGGACACGGCCCGCGGCTCAGCAGCGCTGCCCGACTGCCGCAGCTGCAATGGGATCCCGGCTGCACGGCCACCAGAGCCGCGATTGTGCTTGCCATGTGCTGGCAGTGCCTTTGTCCTATGCAGGGGCTTGGTAATGGCATCCCTCAGCATCTTCAGATGACTTTTTTTTNACCTGAGCTGAAGCAGTAGAATAAACTTCGTAAGAGGATAAGCTCCTCTGGACCATCCCCAGGAGGATGGATGGTTATTGTGATTGGGATGATGGAGAGGGGCATCCTGCCATTTGCAGTGTCTGAGGGAGATGTTTGCTATCTTTCATGGATTTAATAATGGCATTTATTATGCAGGTAACCCCAGGAATGGGCTTTATTCTGTGTCAAGGAAGTGTCCCCATGTGCATGCAAAGTCTGTGTCCCTGCAGGGAGCTGAGCAGGGAACCCAGTGGCTCCTGGGTCTGTCTGTGGTAGTGAGGTGCATGCAGGGGCTCCAGCAGTACTGAAGTGGAGAGATAAGCTTTATCCTCTGCTCCTCACTGCATCCCAACTTCTCTGAGTGTGAAGTCACACTGACTCTGTCCTGCAAGTGCTTTGAGATGGCAGTGAAATAATGCTTTTCAAGGCATTCTTTTTTGTGATTTTCTAGCTAAAGGGCAATGTGTTCTTTAGTATTTCTTGTTTACTTTTCACATATCTGCATCCCAGCAAGGCCCCTTCTCCTTCCAACTCTCCTACAGGGCATTTACCATTACTTGAGCTGTTTGCCCAACAGAAGTAAGTTGTGTGATCTTTGTTTCTTATCTGGATGGGATGCTGTACCCGACCTGCTGCTAAACTAAGCATGTTGTCTTCTCCAACATCCTGACATGCATTGTCTGAAAAACATAGTTTTATAAATCAGGCTACCACCATCTTTCTCCATTACTTTTGTTATAAGAAGAGAAAACTTGTTCTGCATCCCTTTGGGTGGCAACAGCTGGCTGGATGTGTTTCAGAATGGTCTGTAGTGCCTGGGGCAGGAAAGAGGTCTCCCCAGGTGAGCTGGTGGGGGCCTGCCTCCCCCTGCTCCTTGCTAGAATGTTCCCAGTGGGCCAAAATGAATGTTTGCTATTATTCTTCTTGTGTAGTTCCTCTTTTTATTTTATCAAAGCCATTGAGCAGGTAATAAAACAACAGAATAATTAACCAGTAATAATTGAAGTATGCTGTATGAAAACCAAACTAAATGCTAACAAGCCAAACAAAAGGAAAGTAGGCATGGTGCAGCCCTGTTTATAGGGCTGTCTGCTGGAATCATTACAGTCGTTGATATAATAATACTGAGCACTTAATTACCACATCATTTTTAAAGAGCTGTATAAACATTAACCAAACCTCTGAGGTAGGGAGGTATTATTATCTCCATTTTAAAGAAGGGAAATTCTGACAAAGCGAGGTTAGTCAGTAATTTAGTGTTGTGAAGACAGGCAGCTGATGGGGCAGGAGTAGGGTTTGCAGCTCCTTTCACAGTTTTGGAGACAGAAAAACAAAGCTGCTGAAGCACCTGTTTTTTGTGAAATGCATGGTGCTGCCATTCAGGGAAGGGACGCACTTTGCCCAGACACCTCTCTATGCTTAGAAAATTCTCAGATTGGTATAACTAGCCATTGCATAAGCATCCCTTTTTGAGGGAGGCATACGGTGTATTTTGCAAAGTAGCTAAACAACATTAAAGTCAGTCTCTCAAAGGAGGACTAAGAGGCAGCCACTGTAGCCTTGTGTGTCTGTTTCTGCTCCTTCCCATATTGATCTGAGTGGTGGTTCTGGGAATGACTGTCCCTGCAAAGCCCTTAATATTCTGCATGGTGGTATATGACTTCATCCGAGGAGAATCCCACGGACGCATCAGCGTGATCTGCTCTGTCATGTTTCTGTGACCCAATTTTCCCTGTTCTTTGTCTCAGACCTTCCCTGACCCCAGGCCTATTATCCCTTCCAATAATTCACCCAGACCATTATTAATGGTGCATTAACTTTGGCTGCGCTTTCAGTGAAGATGTTTTTCTTGTGCTCATTCATTCGCTCAGCTCACTTAAACAGCTAGATCATTATTCTGGGGACGTCACACAAACACAAAAACATCTCCCTTGCCGACACCTACAGTCCTGCAGCGCTTAGCCAGAGGGGCGGCCATCCAAATACAACAGTGAAACGCCCAGGAGGGACTATCAAAGGGAGTCAAGTAGCCACACACAGACTCAGTCGCTCCAGGCCGGGTTCGCCTCCCCTGCTCACTCACTGAGACTGTCCAGGGATGCTGAGAACTCACCAACTCTAGGAGAGCTCTGATGTGAGGAAAATCACCACAGGAAGGCTGGGGAACAAAGCACGGGCCTGTCTTTGCTGTTTCACAGCCACTGTGCTTGTTGGATGCCAAGATACATCTCTTTAAATATATACTGTGGATGAGTAAAATTGGGACACTAAAACACATTTACATGAAAAACAAATGATGCCTAAGATTTCTTTCTCACTTGATGCTTTGGGCTTCCCTGGGAGATTACTGAGTGAAGAGCACGTCACGTTTGTTGTACCTTAACCTTGTTCTTGAGAAAGAGAGTGAGATTTGGACATCTGGGAGAAAATGTGGGCAGCAAGAAGGGCCTTTGCAGAAATCCATTGTTTTACTATTATCTTTTTCAAAGAAGCTGGACCTGGAAGAAAAAACAAGCAAGAGTTGTTGTAAGTTGCTGTGTCGCACCAGGTGGAATCCCACCTTCCCCAGTAAGAGGGATTTGACCTCTGACAGCACAGCTCACTTCACCTGTGGAAATACTGGTGAAATCTCACAAGCATCCTCTGGGACATCCCTTTCCCATTTTTTCTGTCAGTTGCTTGTGCACAGCTGCTAATGACACTGCAGTGACAGGAGAGTGTGAGCTGGTGTCTGGAAAAGTTTTTCACCCACTAACACTAATCAATCCAGTACCCCAGGGCTGTGAAGCCTTTTAGAGATAAAGTTGATAAAGTTGCAGTTTCCGCCTGCTGTGATTGAGGTTCCTGGTTATCCTGCTCTTGTTTGACTGTGTAGACTTGTGCAAGTTATTTTACATCCTTCAGCCCCTCTCAAGTTAAAAAACAGGACTGTTTTTCTTTGCAAAGGATCTTGTAATTCCATTATGAAAGCTGTGTCCTATGCATCACTGACTCCATAGGAAATCAAACCAAAAAGCATCTCAAGAAATCAAACCAAAGGCAGCTCAGTAAATCAGAATTTGTGTTTCCTCTTTTATATTATATTAATTTTTATGGTGTCTTTTTTGTAAACTTGTTGAGAAAAGCCCAACAGGTACTGAATTATCCAGTGATATTTTATATTTTCCTCAACAAATGACTTTCACTGTTGACTGGAAAATATTTGTGCACTATTTCTGATGGCAAGCCTACTTACAGGCTGGACTGCTTGTTCCCCCAGGAGACTGTTGGACACCCATAGGAAAGCTGTATATTTTTTAGCCCATATGTTGGCCTGCACAACTCACATGTGCTTCAGATAAAGCAGGGGGAGTCCAGTACATTCTGTGTGATACCAAGGGTGTGTGTGGGGCTTCTCAGGGTCTCTTCCCAGCCAGTCTTGCTGCAGCACCACGGTTGCAAGTGGCAACTTCTTTAAGTCCTTTTTCAAGGGCTTTCTGAATTGTTTTTGTCAAAGCAAACTGCAAATGAAACCCACTTCAGTGCCATGGGGTCTGATTTCTTTTCTTCTTTTTTTCTTTTTCTTTTCAGCAAATGTGTGTAAGCTGAAGTATTTGGAATAGAAAAAGCTTGCTAGACCCTTCCTAATTCTCACTTGTGAGCTCAAAAAAGGTGCTGCTATGAGTGATGTCAAAACAGCTCCTTTGCTCGCTATGCAAACCCATACAGGCAGTCTTGTTTCTCTTGAAGCACAGACTTATCTGTAGAATAATCAAAAGCCTGCATCATCCTCAAATAAGGGCTGTTTCTGATGCCTCCCTCCCTGATTCCTGGTATTTTCAGCAAACGGACATCCCCTTTAAACCTGCATTTTCTGCCTCCTATCTTTTCTCTTTGAAGCCAGAGAGTTGGCTGGCCTTTGAATAGACAAGGATGAGAACACAGCAGTGGGAGGTCCGTGTCTTGCTCATAAAACCTTGGCCAGAAAATCTGCTCTGACAAGTGGGGACAGGTAGCAGCGTCTTCCCCCTCACCGAATGGCGCGGCGGAGCAGACACATTCCTGCAGGAGCCCCGGTGGGGTGGAAGGTGGGGCCTCCTGAGTGAGCCTTGTGCTCTGCTGCCCTGCTTCACCACCTTGGTGTAGAACTGTGTAGTTTCTGTGCAAAACACGCTGTTCTCTCATTGTCCTTGCCCCTTGGGTGCTGCTTTTGATGTGTTCTTCGGCTTTCTCTTCCTTCAGCAGGAACCAGAGAAAATGTTTACCTGTGGTTCCAGTGCTTGGGGACTTTTGGAGGTGCCATGTCATGCCTCAGAGTATTGTATTACATGGCTTGGTATGGCCCAACCTTTTTCTGGGGAAAAGCTTTCCCCGGGCCTCCTACTAAAATCTCCCTCCCTCTTGTGTAAAGCAATCATCATTAGCTCTAATTGGGCAGCTTTGGGGTTAAATCTACAAAGATTGCTTGGGTTTGGTAAATCCTCTGCCACTGCAAAGCAGATAATGCTAAACAAAAGATTGCCTTGATTAGATTAAAGTTGGCAAATTCATTGCCCTAATCATCATATTGCCCTTCCCGTGGCTATTCAGGAATACATCACCGTAACTTACTTGAAGTAATTGAATATAATTGTCTTTTTAACTCGTATGTGTAAAACATCCATCTTTGTTAACAGCGTGCGTTGCTGTCCTGCTGCCAGCTCTCAGTCCTCTTCTGGAGGGGTGGGAACAAGAAGCAGAGCCAGGCTGACGTTTATGAATTGGTAGTTGATTGCCTATAAAACCATTCATTATTTCTGACCAAGCACCTGGAAGAGAATAAAAATGAACAACACCAGCCACTGGGGCCCGTAGGCTTGGCTGGTGCTCCCAGGCAGAAAAACAGAGGGGGAGTCATGAAGGGGAATGTTCCGAAGAAATGTCAAAAAAACCAACCCTTTCCGTTGCCCTTAGTGGCAGCAGAGCAAAGGGCACATGGTGAGGTTGGAATTGGGGGTGTTAAACAGATACCCAAGGCAGAGTCATTGCTGAGCTTCCCATGGGCCAAATAGGTTGAAATGCTAAAAACAAACCAAGAGTGCAGTGGGAAGGAGGAAGTTCGTGGAAATTTTTCTCCCGTTAATAATCAGAGGTGTGAGGAGGAAGAAATTCTCTTCAGATGTCAATTTTATACCAACAGATAGCTAGGAAAGGAGGCCAGGCAGCAAACAGCCTGTGTTTTCTATTTCCCAGCTCTCCTGAGTGACAAGGAGAGACTCTTTTAGCACAGAAATTTCCAGTAATATTTCAGCAATCAATCGTGTAGAAATGCATAGATACAAAATAAAACATAGCTGCCCTGGCTTTTAAGATATTGTTTGACCTGGTTTTAGTAGTTTTATCATTATTATTAAATTAAATTGCTCTAGGGGACAGGCCAAAGGATTAGGGTGACTCTCCACATCATTAAAACTCAGCTGCAATGGCCAGTACGGTTTCAGCCTAGGTCAGCTCTCACTTTCCTGCATTCTGGGGATTAACTCAGCCCCAGACCTGTCCATTAGAGGCTGAGTGACCACCCTATTTTGGGAGGTTGCTAATCCTCACCTATAGGGATGCCACCAGCAGCACTTTGGGTTGATCCCAGGACCACAGAAGTTTTCTTACTCCTTTTGGTTTATTTGTACAGCATAAATATGGGGTGAGCACTGCAGGAAGCCCAGCCTAGGGGCTCAGGCTGGAAGAGATGTTTGTGTTGTTTGCCAGTGGATGTCTGTGCGGGGACAGTCGGTTTTGTGACCATACTTTGTATGTGATGATGTAAAAGCTTGACACCCTCTGGTCCCCACAGCAGCCATAGGTTGTGGCAGCAGCTGTGGCCAGGGAACAGCAGTGTCCCCAGGGAGGAGGACAGCAGCTGTAGGTGTCTGCCAGCCTAGGTTGGAGTTTGAGCTGAGCATGGCTTGGGGAGACCAGAGGCTTTACTGTGGTGTGTGAGCAGGGACTGGGGTGTGACAGCTAAACTCTGGTGTATTTTTGATCTGGAAAAACACTTTTTGCCTCTTAAAATGAAGACTCCCTACAAGTGTCCTTATGTAACAGATCGTCCCTACCCAGGACAGTTAAAGGGTGAATCTTCCTCCTGCAAAAGCAAATCCTGAAGGATCTAAGTTCATTCTCTCCCTGAGCTGCTTTTGGGAGAGGAGGGGAGGGGGGCAGAAGCGGGGGAGGTGGTTAACAGTTACTCTACTGTGTCCTGACATTAGGCGAGCTGCAAAAATGCTCCCAGTGTATCAGGTAGTGTGAGGTGCCAGCCCTTTGCTGGAGCACGGAGAGCAAGTCTGCTGCAGAGCCTTAAATACTTTCCACCCCGACTACCTTAGCTTAACGCCTTTCAGCAGAGTTGGCAGGAGGGTTGTTTTTGTGTAGTCTCTCACCTCTCCCAGCAGCCTGGCTGACGCGCCTGTGCCGCGCTGTGCTCAGGGATTGAGCGTTGCAATGGGAGTAGGAGCTGCAGATCCTCTTGCTGATATGCCGGGAAAGACGTATATGAGGATTACACGCAGGCTTTGCGCGACGGACCCAAGCGGAGCAGAGCCCCACCGGACAGAGTCGGCGTAGCTCTGGTGCAGCTGGAGTCACAGATGCAAAAGGCTGAATTTTAAGCTTTTCGTAGAAAAAGAGTTTCGCATTTCTGAAGTTCGCTGAGCGACAGCGAGAGACTTGGCCCAAGCCTTGACACTTTGGTTTTGGATGGTGCTTCCCCAGTCTCCAGAGAGATGGTACCTGTCGCGGAGGCAAGTTCCAGTGAAATACCGAGCACAGGCTGGGTTTTGAATTGCTCACTTAGGAGGTTGGGTTTGTTTTATTTTTGGTCTCCGGTTAGACAGAAAGGCCAAGAAGCCAGAGAAAGAATGGCAAAACCTGCAACAATATTAAGTAATCTTTAATGAAGAACTTCTGACTGTTAGTAAAGGCAGAGCAAGACCAGCCTTTTATTTTTAAGCTGGTCGCTGCCACAGATGTAGAAAGGGGCATCTTTACAGATGCGCGGAGCCGTGTCAGAGGGTGATTGTACGGGATCGCTATTGCGGTTGTGCGGTATCGCTATTGAGGCTCTGCTAATTCTGTTTCTTTAGCTTCTGTAATTTTAGCAGGAAAGGCCCAGGCGGCCAGGCAGCCTTGTTGGGGGTGGTGAGGAGAAATAACCTGATGAATTTTCCATCAGCTCAACTCACTCAAATATTCTCGCCGGTAACTTTTGGGGTCAATAATAAATATTAAAACCTGTAGATTTAATAAGTCAATGTAGGTGTTCGCTGCCTTTTGAGACCACTTTATCTTTCCATCAAAGATGAAACAAGCTTCTCAAATGAATAAAAAATAGGGCCTCAAGTGATTACAAGTGAGAGCAATTTGAGCTCCTCTCTCAGAACCTGGCAGTAGGCACTTCTGAGCCTCTTCTGACTGCCTAGACATTCTGCTTTAGCGGTGCTCTTGCTGTTATATTTTTAGGTAAATATTTCCAACTTGTGTGTACAGACCTTCAGGAACAGTGTTTGCTGCCACTTCAGGCTTGAGGGACGATGCAGGTCTGGATCCCACCAGGCTCTGTTGAGTCTGATTTGCGTTGCAAGTCTAGTTTTCCTTGGTGCTTGCTATAATCTCCTGAAGTTCAAAGAGCGCTTAGCTGCTTGTCTTTGTCAAAAACCCTGTTGGAGATCTTTTATGTCGAAGATGTAGGATTTTTCCGCATGACTTTGATTATTTATTCATTCCACTTCTCTGGTGTATGATAGCGCTGATATCATGAAGACCCCTTGTCTTGCACTGCTCTTGCTCTGAAATTCATGGAGATTTAGTGCCTTTGAAATTGTTTTAAAAGGGAAAGAAAAGTTTTTGAAGTCCCTTTTTTTTTCTTCTATTCCCCATAACAGTGCCGCAGCACATTTTTCCGGCCTTCCACGCTCCTTTGCCAATTGACATGCGCCACCAGGAAGGACGATACCATTACGAACCTCACTCCATCCACGCTATCCACGGGTAAGTCTTACACCTCCACTCCCGTGCCTTGCTAAAATGTCAGCCACCTGCAGTATTCCAAATCCCACTGCTAAAGTCCCTGGGACTCACTGCCCTTCTGGCAAGCTGGCCCTACTGGCCACCCTCCACCTCATTGTCCCCATCCAGTGACAATACTGACCTGCCTGGCAGGAGGGCTTTACAGCTCTGTTAAGCCGATAGAAGTTCCCTATAGCAGCAGGATGGGAGTATAGGGCTTCTTTGTCATTATTCAGCTGAGGTCCCGGGAACAGGCTTGACTTGTGTTTTTGCACCCGCCGTGTTTCTCACATCATGCCTTGCCTGGGTCATTTCTGTCACCATCTTGGCAAAGACCCAGCACTGCTCCCTCTCTTTGGAGACCTTGTGTACCATTCCTCCCTGCCTGCCAGTTGTGGGGATGGTGGCAAAAGGCTGCTGGGAATGCTGTAATTCAGTTTGATTTCCCTGGACAACAGCCCAAATGGGCTGGTGGCATTTTCTAAAAGCAGTAATAAGTCAGGTACTCATGGGGGTGTCCATGTCCACCCTGGAGGGGTAGAATTCTGGGTTTTGGTGGTGACCTTCTCATGAAAGCGTCCCCTCCCTGAGGCAGCGGATGGGCAGCGAGCACGGAGACTGGTCAGGGGCTACACCCCGAGAGAGGGGTTCATGGTTCATCTCCTCATACAGGAACATGACTGCTTAATAGTTCTTGATGTCTTAAAGGAGATGTTTACAGAGAGATCTGCTTTCACCTCCTGTAAGCTTTGATCAGGGCAAGGAAAATGGAGCCAGCAGGGATGTGAGCAGAGGTTCTAGTGATGTTGGGGCTGGAAGTGTTTCTTCTAGTCCCTGACATACACCTTTCCAATGAGAGGTGAGGAGCAGTGTGATGGGATTGGTTGTCCCACAGCCATCCCAAAATCTTTCAACCCGTAGCTGTAACACAGGGCTCAGACATCAGCTGAGGGACAGGTCCCAGGACACTCAGTGTAGGGGAACCACCGAGGGCCAGAATAATTTTGCATGAACAAGGAAAGAACAACTAGGGCTCGTCACTTAAAAAACTCTCATTTGATCCCCTGGAGTCCTGTTGCAGTCCCGTTGTCTGGCCAGGGGCTGTGCTCACCCAGCTTTGCAGGGGCTGTTTGTGGAGCTGTGCTGCTTCTGGATAGGTGTGAGCAGGGAAGCAGACCCTGGGAAGCAAGTAATGCAGACAGCAGCTTCCAGATCTGTGGAGCCCCACAGCTACCACAGCTTTATTCTGCTTCCAAAATACTGCAAGAAATAAATGATAGGGCATTCGCCTGGATCCTACCAGAAGACAAGTCATTGTCTTTTAGGCTGACAGTCAATTTGACTGGATGTTTAAAGGGGCAGAGCAGGTTCTCCCATGCTGTGCGCAAAGAGGAAATGACAAAGCAGGTTGCTAACATGGGAACTGGGGGGGGATTAGGCAGGCTACATGAAATAGTTCTGGTCTTTCATGCAAAAATTGTAGAAAAAAAAGACAGGATAATAACTTGCTGGGAGATAGTTAATAAGCCGGAGCTCTGGCTAATAAAGCATGTATGGAAGAGGGAGATATTCATAACAATGGTGAGAAAAGAGGCTGGCAGATGTTCTGATGTTCGTCACAGGTTATTTGTGTGCCCCACTCGGTGCTCCCCTTCAGTCCTCACGAGGACGTTTGTGGGCACTGCATATACCCTTGGGCTCCACTGCAGTTTCTGTGGTGCGGTCATGAGGCAAGGTCTTCTACAAAACACAACTGAGAGCTTGCCAACAATGCTGCATACCTATGAATCATATCCGCAGTAGCCTCAATATTTTTTCATATTGGCGTTGTCCAGCTGATCGACCCTGGCCAAGTGTACAGCCCTGGCAGATCTGGTTTCAGTTCATCTGCCCCAATATTAATAATCTACTGTGTTAGCAGTTACCACATTTGTCTATCAGTGGACCAAGCGTGTCCTGCTTAGTATTTGGGTAGAGTTGTTGGCAAATACCTGTTGCATTTCTTCTTTGGGATTCCTCTCCTTCCCAGCAGCTCCTCTCACAAAACTAAATTGCGAGGTACGGGAGAGAAAACTTGGTTGCGGGTCTTAAAGAGGGAACATACTCCTCTTTGAAGCTACCTGGGCCCTGTGCTGAAAGGTGCCTTTGTGGCCACAGAAGCTCCAAAGCCGAGCAGCCAAGTGCTTCTTGGCTGTGACAATTTTTTAGGGTCGAGGGAATGCCACTTCCGTTTGGCTGTTTGTCAAGAAGTTTTTCTGCAGCTGTGGTCTCAATAATTTTTCCTCTTCAAATTTTATCTGCCAACATCTTAAAATCATGTCTTGCCCTTTACTCCTCTTGTTTTTTATTCTAAGTCTGTTTTGTCTTTCTTCTCTCTCCTCCGGTCGCTGCTCAGGAGGTCACAACGTAGCACTCACCCTCCTCGCTGGAGAATGTCGAGTGTGAAATCATCCAGATATGGTGGTAGACCTTGGCTAGAACATACTTGGTGCATGGCTCTTGTCCAATGCACTGGACAACCTATGCCACCAGCCCATTCAGGCTGTTGTCCAGTGAAATCAAACTGAATTACGGCATTCCCAGCAGCCTTGTTCAATACTCTGTGGGCACAGATGAGCTTCTAGTAGTTTGTACTCCATCCTGATGGAGCAGAAATCAATCCTTCTTGTTTCAAAAGTAAAAAACCCGTAAAAAAACCCCAAGGGCATATGCATATTCTCAGTCTAGAAAATTATGGCAAATGTTTGGAAGAAAAATTGCGTCACTGAGTTTTGGCTTTATGATTAATGTGATGGGGGCCTGACAGAGAGCCCCCAATTCATCAAGTCTATATTCTACCTGTCTGCTGTCTTGACGGTACCAAATTTATCTAATTATGTGAACGTTGCACGGCAAATTAAGTGCAGTCTCATTTGTTGCTAACTATGGGGTCTTATTATCTGCCTGCTGTATTATGTCAAAGGTTTGTTTCCTGATTGCTTGATGTGACCTGGCAGTGCATTCCCCTTCATCACTGTTTGCATTTGGCCTAATGAGAACATACGTTATTTTATCTCAACTGGAGAGAACTCATCTGGAAGGCTCTCTTGAGCAGAACCACCTGTGGGACCCTTTGCTTGGGAACACAGATGGGAATGTGAAAAACTTGAGTTAAAAAGGACCCCCGTGCCAAGATAGGCCTGAAAGACTTGCTGTGTTTCTCCTCAGTATTGTCATTCCTGGTGTCTCCGTGATTTTCTTGTTAAGCAGCATGACAAATAATTTTCAGGACTTGAGTCTTCTAAACCACAGAGTATATATTATATATGTCCAGAAGCAGATTATGTTGGGGTTTCCTTGAAGTCTGCTTTTAGAGATTGTTTTGATGTTTCTCCAATCATTAGGACAACCCACTTTTCTGTACAGCTACTGTTGGTTTTACTTGTTTGGTGGTGAATTTTTCGGACATCTTTAATATTTGGACTTTTTTTCTTGGCATTAACAACAATTTGACAGAATTGTGGTGCTTGCTTGGCTTGTCTAGAAAAATAAAGTATCTCATTGAGATGATTGTCCTGGATTGCAATGATTGTGAGCCTGCGGTAATGTGGAAGATAGAGGGAGAGGCAGGATTGGAGTCCGGTGGGCACTGTAAAGGATGCAATGCAGAATGGAGTGAAACTGAATATGGGATGAAATCTATTCCAGGAATGTAGAACTAGAGCAGAATGAATAAAAGAAATTGTATTGATGCATAAAAATGGTGTGAACCAACATTTCCACAACATAACATTCATTTAACAGTAAGTAATACTACAATATTCAAAGGCTAAGAAAAGACAGAAAAATAAATTTGGAGGTTCTGCATTATTCTAGAGATACAGGATCAAATTACAGAGCCACATACTTTTTTTCCCTGTGATCCTCTCTTTCAGAGCACAGGATGGCCCAGGCTCTGTGGAAGAGCAGTGGTGGGTCTTACATACATTTTCTGCATGCAGCTTTTATTGATTTGTCAGAATTTCACTGTTCGCTGTTGGTTGTAGGTCAGCACTATTTGAGCAAAAGTCATCAGCCAGTTGTGTGCAGGCTCAAAGCTGAACCAGAGAAATTCACTTCCTAAGTTAGTACAGGTCCTTTTCTAACAAAAGGGGTATCTTGTATTTTAGTGAACTTCTTCACAAAAACCTAAACCACTGGGGCCTGGTCTCTGCTTTAAGCTAAGGGGACAGCATCAGCTTTGCAAGACCAAGCCCTTGACTCCAGAGGAAAGTTGCTGGCAGATATGGGAGGTGATTACACACTTACCTGGTTTTTATTATTATTATTTTTTAAATCACAACAAAAATAACTAAGAACTCCTTAGCTCAGCTTAAAAGTCCCTGCCAATGCAAGAGCCTTCGGGGCTAACCCTAGTAAACAGCATGCCTAGGCTTGACTCAGCAAGAAGCTTTTTAACAGTAGCTCCTAAACTGTGGTTAAAACCCATCAGGCATTATGCACTGTAAAAAACAAAAGCAGCCTTGTTTTTCTACCAACATCCTGGTGGTGTTTTAAGGATGCCTTTCTGACATTATTTATTAACAAAATATTGTTGTTGCTCTTCTGTCCACACAAAAAAATAGTTAAAAAAACCCCAAACCCTGAGCTGATAATCACACATTCCATGGTTTTCATTAGGACTGAATTGTCCCAAAGACCTAAACATAGAGATGACTCCATCTCCGTGATAATG
Source organism: Peucedramus taeniatus (assembly GCA_013400575.1). Classification (NCBI taxonomy): domain Eukaryota; kingdom Metazoa; phylum Chordata; class Aves; order Passeriformes; family Fringillidae; genus Peucedramus; species Peucedramus taeniatus. The sequence continues at coordinate 347,457 of WBNO01028427.1, forward strand.
TGGAGTTGCCCTTATTTTCCCTCTGGTAGGGATTTTATCTCATTTAATCAAGGATATTCCTCCATTTCCCTGAAATCTTAATATATTATTACAGATTTTTCCTGATATCCAGCCTACACGTTTTTTATCTGATTTTATTACCCCTCCCTGTTGAAGTTTGTTTCCTTTTTACTGTGTTAAAAATTACAGAATACTTTTTCAGGACCAGTTGAAATGTTCCTGAGCTGTTTACGCAGGGTGATTCACAGGCAGAGGAGTTGACTGTTAAACTTTTCATCATAAAAAGACTATGTCTCAAGTGTTTACAAATATGCCAAATTTAATGTCAAACCCAAGATTTTCCATGTTTAATATCTGTTCCAGTCTGGTTCTCTCTTTCCTTTGTTGTTTTTTGTGAGATTCAGCCAAGGGAGGCCAAGTGGGGTTAAGGGAAAATATGTTGTTTAGCCATACAAAAAATAATCATCATCATCTTATAACTGCTTTTAGAAACACCAGTGTCTCTTGCTTCAGAGTTGGAATTTGTTATTGTCACAGATGTGCCTTTTGCTGTTCCCATTCTACAAAAACACACACAAAGTCCCATCAATTTTGCCAGATAGGAATCCTTTGAAAGGTCTTGCTTCCAATACACGCATTGAAGGGGTGTCAGAGTTCTGCGGTGAAATTTTCCGACTGCCCTGCAGCCCTGACCACGCTTCAGCTGAACCTTGCCAGGGCTCACCTGATGGTGCTCCCTGTTCCCTGCTGCGGCCTCTCTGCCATCCCTTCCACCCAGGGGAATTCCTGACTCTGTGGAGGAGAGGAGCCGTTGCAGTGTGTGCTCTTGAAGCTGCCTTTGTGCATTCTCAGGCGTGCACAGAGTGCCTTCAGGTACCCTCCGTGGGGCACCGCTCCCCTGGGGCTGCAGCTGGGACCCCGCCACGCGGTTCGGGATGGGACCCCTGGTGATGGCCATTCCTGCAGCAAGGATGCCTCTCAGCTGAGCCACAGAACGTACATACCAATAAAACCTGTGTGTTTTCATATTTACTTTGCTACTGGAGTAGAAAATCTTTGGCAGGTCGTGATTGATGGTACTGTGCTGCTTAGGAGACAGAGCGAGATCCCTCTGGAGTCAAAGCAAACAGCTGCTCAGAGAGGCCTTCTTATGTGTTTTGCAAAGTTTTACGACTTTCACCAAATAGATACATTGCTCATTTGGGAAACAGGTTTGGGGGCTCCCACATCCAATTTATTCTGTCCCCTTCTTTCTCACATGCTTCTTTTATTTATTTAAGAAAATCAGAATGTGTAAGTTTTCAATGGTTTGCAGGGGCTGGTCCCCTCCAGAATGCTGCTTCAAACCTCTCCCTGATCTGTAATTAGCAGAAGTCTGTTGCTTTGAGGTGGCTCTTTGGTAACCTACAGGAGGTGATTTGGGGGACTGTCAGTTCCAAGATTAATACTTGACGGTCACTTGATCTCCATCTCCAGGAGACCACAGATGAAATACTAGGCTTCTGCTGTCATGTTCTGGGAACTGGAAAAATTACTTTAATTCTATCTGTGCTTTATTTTCCTCATCTCTAAAATACTATCAGAGTAATACTCACCCTTTTGATATCTTGAGAGCTAAGGAAAAGACTCCTTTGTCTTCCGAGATTGGTCTTGTAGCCATTTTCAGGCACCAGGGAGGAGGTACACAGCACTACCTGCCTGTGCAGAAACTGAGAAGGTACATGCCTAACATCTGGCCTCAGTGGGAGGACAGGCTGATCGGGTCTTTGGAGAATGGGGAAGGTGTAATCCAAAACACTGATCAGGGCTAGTATGTTTCTGTAGGCATTTCCAGTCTCATAAACTATTCTGAAAAAAAACAAACCAAAACGCAAACAGACAAACAAACAAAACCAAAACCAAACCAACAAAATACAAACTCCCACAGCTTTCTCTTTTGAATCTTTTTAAAGATGTTCAAGCATATTCCATTATGAGAGAGATTTACACATCTGTGCTGTTCTTTGAATTCAGGACAGTTTTGTCATGTGTCTTTAGTTAAATAGCCTTCAGAGTACTTCAAATAACTGAAACCTGAAGTCCAAAGGGACCTGAAGGGGAGTGGTTTCAAACTCACTAAACTGTGCAGTGAAATGCAGATTGGGCTTGGAAATGTTTGGGCTGGATCTCCAGTTGCTGAATGCTGTGACATCGGGCTGGGTGAGCTCAGATGGAGCCATGCCCATTCACACTTAGTGAAGATCTGGGCCACCGAGTTGCTGGTGCTGAGAAAAACTGCACCTCTAATTTAGCCTAATCACCACCAGAAGTTTAAAATGGCTAAGAGGTTTTAGTACTGAGAACAAAAGCATGATCTTTGAGGTCTTTTATGTAAACCTCTGGCATGTGTTCATTTAATATGATGTCACTCTGTAATCCACCATTGCTTTTAAATGTCATTCGTAGAGCTTCATGTCAGCGAGTCTTAAGTGATAATCCCTTTGCTTACCTCACTTTATAGTAGATTAAAAGTGACTTCATGCTTCCACCTTATCCGCTGTTAAGCTTGTGCTTTAGGAAGAAAAATTATTTGAACTTTCTTTTCCTGCTGCTTTCTAAAGAGTTTCTAAACAGAGAGTGCGTGTCTTTCAGAAGTATCTCAATAGGATTGCCCATTCTCCACTGCTTTCAGCATCTGTGAAAATGGATAAATGTTCAGTGCCAACTTCCTGCCCTTTTAAACTCCAGTGTTCTGAATTTGTTTCTCAAGTTTTCTCTCAGCTAAATGGGGAGCACTGCCCTTCCTGGCCTCTTCTTTTTCTTAATTCTAAGTAAATCACCCCTCTAGATGGTATTTCACCTCTCACCAGCTTCTTGCAGTCATAAAGAGGAGATGCTGAGACTTGTTGCAGTGTTCTGCTCCTCTGTAGCACTTTCTCTTGTACTGCACAGGGGGTCTGTGGGTCCCCCCTTGTATCTCCTGGTCTTCTGTATATTGGTTGAACTTTTACTCTATCCTGTAGCAAATCCCTTCTCAGTATTTAAAGCTCTCCATGCAGTTCACCTTTCTGGCCCACCCCCCTTTTTTTCTCCCCCTGAATTTCACCCTCATGCTGCTAGCACACCTCCTTGTGTAACACGTCCCTCCAGATATTTGCTGCATGTTGTCATATCCTCCTCCCTGCTCTAATGAACTGGCCAGGCTTCAGCCTGCAGCATATAGTCAAATATCAATCCACTCAGCCTCCTCATTTTCACTGTGTTTCTCTGAAATCTTTCCAGTGTGTGTGAAGATAAATGGACAAAAGGCATCCATCCCATTGGCTTGTGGAATGAAGCCTGCGGCACATCACTTTTCAGGTGCTGGTTAATCTGGATTCCCAGCTACCAGTGGCCATGGGGAGCAAATTACACAGGGTGCTGAGATAAAAACTAATGGCAGGAGTGCTGGCTTGTGATGTTGGCTGCAAGAAAAATGTAGGATTTTTAATGTCCATACAGAGCGGAAATTTTCAAATCTCATCCAAAAGTTCCCCCCACGCAGCAAAGAGCAGGGAAGTCAATTTACCCTGGATGGATGAAGGACTGAGTCAATTCTGCTGGGATTAGAACATGTGGTTCGAGGGATCCTAGGTATTTTGGGTCTGATTCTTGGACCACCCAGATGGCTGGGGGGAAACTTAAAAGAAAAATACCAATGGGAAAAGGACCCTATTTGGCAGAACTGTGGATGTGGATACCCTGCGTGCAGCTGACACCTTGCAGACACATCTGCACAAACCAAAGAGACTGCAGAACTGGGTGCTGTTACCCTGGCAAATCTCAGATCTGCACATCACTCCCATGGGAGTGCGTGTGTTTTAGCGGGCTTTCTAGAGCCCTGGCTCTGACACTAAACCACATAAGTATGTTTTTCTTCTGTGTGCCAGACCATTTTGAGAATTTGTGATTTTACACAATTTTTTGCCTTGGAGACTCTTGATTCCTGTTCTTTTATGTTTCAACATTGATATTAAATAGACAGCTAACAGCTAAAATTTAGAGCATTTCTCAAGGGTCAAACTTTTTAAAGTGCCTGTGTTATTTCAGATCATAAATCCCAGTGTACTGGGTCTGGCTAATAGTGTTTGAAAGTGGGTGTTGTGGGTTTCAAAATAGTGTTGGCTCTCAGGGCTGGCTTGTCAAGTGCTGGTAATGCAAAGGCTCAATGGGTTTTTCAAACAAGCTGGATCCTATTTAAGGTCAAACTACTCCAACCTCTGTTGAAACTCAGGACACTAAAGCCATCTCGAGTAAAGGAGTTAAGTACCTAAAAATTCATAAAGTGGCTGGAGTGGAGTTAAGAAACACAGACATGTTAATGAGGTGGCTTGTGCATACTTGGAGCCCAGTGTCCATGCCCAGGCCATGCAGCTCCTGCAGGATCAATGGGGATGTTTTCTGCCCTGTCTCCTCTCTGTTGTAGAAGCATGCACATGGCAAATCTCATGGGAGGATGTGCTATGGAAAAAACATATTTGAGGTTTAGATGATATCAGTTGGCCAGGCTCCACTTCAAGAGCAAGTTTAGTGCATTCCCTGCTCTCACTTCATTGGTGTATGTAGGGTTGGGTTTTGATATAATTGATCGTGGTAGCTGATAGTGAACCAGGAGAATGTGAGCCTTTTGATGATTTTTTTTAAGCAGATACTTGTTGGAGTGGGGGTGCCTTGGAGCATGGTAGGAGCTGTCCTTTTTCACCCCCTGAGCATCAGAAGGACCTGTAACATGGTTTCTCTGCTGCTGAGCACATGCTGTTAGATTAAATGTTGAAAATTGGGCTCCACTCCCGTCTCCTGCCCTTTCTCTGCAGTGGTGTGCCCACGTTTCTTTTGCACAGGTGGAGCCTCCTCACAGCTTAGGTATTTCTTCCTGCACAGCTCATTTTATCTTTCTCTTACACCTCTCTCTACTCTTCACACATGAGCCAAAGTCACTTATAACAGCACCTGGATACAGTCAGACAAGACTGGAAAAATATGTTGGGGCTGTATAAAATGCAGTCACATTCAGCTTTTTGAGTTTTAAGTCTCTCAGAGAAACAAATGTGCATTCTTAAATCCAGTAAGGGCCTTTGAGATGTTTTCCTTTTGATGCTGTGAAAGCATCCTGGAGAAGAATTTGTCTTATTCCTTCTCTTGCCCCTTCAAAAGAGACTTTCCTAGCTTGGTTATGGAGCTACTTACATGGCTTTTGATTTGCAAACCATCTGCTGGACATGGTACCTGCGGATTGAATACTTCATCTGAAAGCCTCTTAAGATCCCACAGAGTAACCACACATCCAAAGTACCACTGGTAGAGGAAGTCTACCAGAGTGTGGTTAATACATTAAAAAAATAGGACAGTTTCAAGCTTATATAGCTGCATTAGGGTGATGTTCTTACATGCACATTCTTGAAGACTATTTGTCTTCACTGTGAGATAAAACATTTGATTTCATAGGCTTTCATTCTCACTCAAGTGAAGTATGATATTTTACAAAAGAAAACTGCATTGCAGATGACAGAAAGCAGGGTGTAGAGTGATAGGGAGGTGAAGGAATTAATGCATTCAGTCATCAAATCAGTAAATTAAAGGAAGATCAATCTAATGAGCACTAGCAAGAAGGAGAAGATTTGTAAAAGATACTTGAAAAGAAATGATGAGTTGATGATGCAGAGGGTCACACAGAAAGTGCTCTGGACTAAAGAACTGTTTTTAAGCCTCTTCCTATTCAGGAAAATGTGTAAGTGTATGCTTAATTAGAAATGCCTGTTTAGGTCTTTAATTAATAAATTAAAGAGAAACTTTAATGAATGTTCACATACTGTCCTGAGAAGAGTGCTCTTCTGAAGATACCACAGATTAGAAATTTTTACTAAATCCTGCTTGTGTATTTGTGCTGTAAAATTAGTTTATATTAGTAATTTTTCTTGAGCTACTGCTTAGCTCTAATTGCATTTCTTCTCTCTCTGAGGCCTGCCTTTTGCAGCTTTCCCCAAACTCTCTGATTTTAAGGATTCCCACAGATAGGGACTTGGCTGTTGACTCCAGACCTCTTACAGTAGTGGATTATTTGGTGGTATTCTCATGAAAGGCTTCAGTTATGATTCTTTAGATGATTTTAGCAAAGTATGAGTCCAGGTTTAATGAAGAGGGACTCTAGAGTTGTGGTGGTTACTTCCACACAACATTACTGTGACTCCAGCATCATCACAGAGGTCCCAGAACTGGTGTCAAACAGGCCAGTTTTGAGGAGTCTAGCCATGTTACCATCAGACAAAATATCCCAGTGTCTGCTTCCTATGAAGACCAAATTTTCAAGGAATTGCCAGTGTTTGAGGTGCTGCTTTGAGTAACTGATAACTCAGGTCAGACTGTGTTGGTCCTGTGGTTTGAAAAGACCCTCAAGGAGCCAATGACATTTTCAGTTCTCTGGCCTCTGAAATGAGGCCTTTGCTGCTGTTTTACCCTGATTACAAGGCACACATTTTGTGATGACATCTTTAGGGGATCAGGGTACAGCATGAGAGTTGTTACATTATAGGGATCAGGTCAGGGTGAATCTATTTTCTATAGACCAGATAGAAGGATTTTTCAATTGGTTCCTAGGAGAGAAACAGTATAGAAGTTATTTCTATTTCTCTCTTTTTTCCTAGTCCTCCAGCCCAACTGATTCTCTGTAAGAAGTATTGATATGAACTGATGGACAGTGAAGTATCTTCAAAGTTTTATCCAGTACATTTTGAAGCTTCAGTAGTTACAACCTTTTTTTTATATTATTTCCAATAGAAGTCTCTAAACAGAGAAATAGTCATATGAAACCACTGTCAGCTGATCCCAAACCACTTCATTCACTTGACAAAATAGTAGACTTCCAAAGTCAAATAGATTTCTAGCCATCTTTGAAAAAGAAATTGTACACAAACACATAACCCAACCACTTTTCAGGTAGGTCAGAGAAATTCAAACCTTCACCTGGGACATGAGATGACCAGAATGTAAGAGACTAAAATGGAATTGAGCCAGCATATTTTAGAAGTCATGTCTTTTAAAGCTTCCAGGGGACAAATACTTCTGGGCTTTAGTGGATAGCAGTGAAAACCGCTTCATATTCCTCACCAGAGCACCATCACGTGGCCTTGCCTAGTGAGTCGGAGGGAAAGGCATTCTTCCACCAACACCACTTCCTCCATGTCCTGGGATGTCTGCTCAAGGCTTGGCGGGGTCTTGACCTCTCTTGGCATGTGAGATCTAAACCTGGTATGACTCCAGACTTCCCTCAACCGCGTCTGGTTTGAATCCTGTCAGTGCCTGGATGAGTGTTACCACAAGAATAAGAATCTCTTCAAAGAGTTGTTTGTTTGTTTGTTTAAGAGACGACTTCTGCCAAATATGAAGAAGGTGGGAGCTCTGTGAGCTGTAACTTCTTTCCCTTCAAGTCCTGATGTACTGCTGGAGCTTAGGATTCTGTCAACCTGGTTTCTTCCTTGCTTGATCTCTGCAGAGCAGGGTTTGCATTTCTGGTGAATTGTGTGACGGTTTCTGATAAGGATGGATGGTGAGCAGAGACTTGGGTTTGATTTCTGTGCAGATGTAACATTGCTTCAGGTATGTCACTCTGGTTCAGTGTATTGGGTGAGTGACCTTTCCCATGGGGACTCAGTGAGTAAAGGGCAGAAACTGAGGGACAGAAGATTCCTTAAGGTGCCTTGTGCTGAAGAGCGGCAGATAGTGCTCCCTGCCAAAGTCTTGTACTGGATGCAGTGGTTTCCTATCCCTTCGTTTGGTTTTTCACTACGTTGCCAAACTGGACTTTTTCCAGGATATGGTTTCTGTGATTGACTTCATTACTTTGTGTTTCATAAACCCAACCCTTCCTGCTCTGTGTTCATTGGTGCTTTTCTCCCAGGCAAGGCAATTTTGTGGTTCACACATCCACCAGCAGAATTGCTGCAATCTGTGAACTTCCAGTGCAGTAAGGATTTGTGTGTGCATGTGGGGTGTGTGTGGTGTCTTCCTTACTTAGCAGTGTAAGGTCTCAGTCTATCTTCTCCTCCTGTTTACCATCCTGACTGGCTGAAAGCTGGGCTGAAAGTAATCTCCTGGCCTCTAGTGCACCATGGTCTGCACTCCTCAGTCACATTTGAGATTCAGTTGAAAGAGACAGTGGTGTCCAGGATGAAATCTTAGATTAAAATGAAGTTGTAGACTTTCAGAAGCGGTTCTTGAAGGCTGAAGGTAGAAGGTGGACGTGCAGCCCAGCAATCTGGCATCTTGGGAGGTGTTACAAGAGCTTGACAAATATGCCTGTAAAAAACCATGTGTATGATAGCACAAGCTACATTTGTTATTAATTTTTAGGTTGTCAAACTTTTGTCCTCCTTCACTGAACAGGAGAATGAGACCTTTCATGTGAGATTTTTGTAATTAAAAGTTTATCTCCTTCCAATAGGTCCCTATAACTTCTTGCACTTGCTGTGTCCCTCAGATACTCTATGACTGACCTTAGAACACGGCCTGTGCATTCTTGTACCTTTTTTTCATTTCCTAGAAACTCTTCTGTAGTAGGCATGAATGGTTGTATTAATCCTTACTGTTTTCCTGAGTGCCAAATGTGTACTGCATGCTTGGTAAGAGCAATTATATTGCCATTAGATTATGAGCAGCTTTCCTGTACTGTGATGTGACATGCACAAATAGAATTGCAAATACTGGCAATTCATATCCAGATAGTTGAATTTCCTTGGTTACCACCAATACTTTAGATTATTTAAACCACAAAATATTTTATAAATCCACATTATTTTCACCTGTTACATCTTTTGCTTATTTAAACAAATCAAGATGCTGATACAACTAAATAAAAAAAAAACAAAAATGCAAAGTGCAGGATCTTAAGTTCTATTTTAAAACTAAACTCCAAGATAGGAGAATTTCTTATCGAAATCCTGTCTACAGCCTTTTCCTACAATGAAGGTATGCAAGAGCCTATACCACACTGAAATTGAGCTGCAAGTGATACTTGATGGTGCAAAAAGATGACTGATGGGACTTTCAAAAGTTTCTACCACATGGAGAACCTCACAACTGGGATTTCAGCATAGCTTTGATTGCCAGGCTTGGTTTGTTTGCCACTGAGCTGTCTAAAGTGAGTAAAGAAATCCACTGCACCTGAGCAGTTCTGATTTCTCGTTTCCAGACCACAGTACAATGGCCCTGTGTTTGCCTTTTCCAAAACCAGAGAGAAATGTTTAAATAACATTTTGTGCTGAATTATTAAAACTGATGCAAATGTTTTCATTAAAATTTGAGTATGTTTAATATCACTTCTCTTGAATTTTAAATAGAACCAATACTTGGTGACTTAATTGCCCAGCAATATATATTTTTTAGACTTTTGCCTTATATTAATAAAATGAGTGTATTTACATAGTTCCAACCTAAGCACATCTCGTTTTACTGACTAATTGCCTCATTTAAAGGGCACACAATGTTAACACCTTTTGGCTTGCCTGAGACTTTACGTCATGCTACATGCTGAATCCATAGTGAACTTTATCCTATGCAAAAGATAAATCATGCTCTCTATCCTTCCTGATAAAATGTTCCAAAGAACCCCTCCACAACTCTTTGGTCATTTTAAACTGTCCCCATTGCATTGGGGTTGTGTTCACACTACCTACATAAGCATCTCAGACAGAGTTGGGCTGCTGTTGTGGATTGGAGTGGCTGTAACCTGTGAGTTGAGCACCTGCAGTTGCCCATGCAGCCATCTCTTCCTTGGCTCTGCATAGTTTGAGTGTGCACAAACAGGGCTGGGGGTCTCATCCCTCTCACCACTTAAATGCCACATACACTGTTTTTTGGTGAGATGCAGGAAGGGTGATTTTTGAGGTTGTGGAGTGATGAAGAACCTGCTGCTTCTGCCCCTGGATCAGCACCAGAACTGTTAGTGTGAGGAGGATGTCTGGGGGCCTTTGCCAGCACTGATGCTGCAAAAAACCTCCTGTTTTTCAGTCAGCACCCCAAACCCAGCTGCATTTCCCTGGAAGGGAGGAGCATAAAGAGTGGCTGTGCCTCTGCCATTGGAGCATTTAGAAGAGAAACAGTTTCAGCGACTTGGCATCAACCTGGTGCTTTTGGGAATTAGATGTGACATTTAAGGTCAGGTTGGCATAACTTAAGGGTCAACTGAGGACTGGAGGTACTGAACTTGCTACTTTTACCCAGCTGAGCTTAGTGCCCAGTTTTAACCTGAATTGAAGGAAGGTCTGGGGTATCTAATATTGATGGGAGGCCCCATGCAGGCAGAGAGGCAGGTGGGAGCAGTGGCCAGGAGAAGAGGACAGAAGCCACTGGTGGGTGGTGGCATAGTGATAAGCTGTCTGTGCCCAGGCCTCCTCTCCTGGCAGGTTGGAGAACACCAGACCCACTGGACACCAGCACAGCCACGGCAGATATGCAGGGCCGGGTTCTTTGGTCTGGAAAGATCATGTGCATGTGTACATCACTCTCCAGCTACAATGACAACAGCTCTTTGAAATGCTCTTCTGCATTTGCATTTACAAAAGCTGGATAAGCCTTTTCTAAAAAAAAAATCTGATAAGTAGCAGGCAATTGAATTAACCACTGTTGACTGTATTGCCGTCTCTTAACAAACTCCATCTGTATGGTCTCCCTTTGTAGACACAATTTTATAACTTAATTTCCCTACCAAAACATCAGTGTTTACTTAGTAAGAAATCTGTTCTTTGTCAGCTTAAAACAGTGATTTCTTTATTACCACTCTGCGCAAGGAATGACAGCACAGAGTTGGCACTGGAGCAAGTCTGGTTGAGTCTACAGCGTTGTAATGGAAACAGGGTGAACTGAGGGTCAAGTATAATGGGATTTGTATACAGAAATGTGTCTGCATAAGGAATAGCTGCATGAGATAAGAGAATGAAAGATGAGGCCCACAGGTCTCCCTTTGCATGGTGTTGAGAAGGAGGTATTGCTGTAGGTACACAGCACACACAGGAGATGGGGTTACCTCTGCACCAGCATAGCAAAGTTCCCTAAATCACATGTGCCTGCTCCTGCACCAGCTGATGTTGGTGGGTGTAGGATGGATTGGGGCGGTCAAAAGGGATTACTCTAAGAATGTTTTGTATGTAATTTTTACTGATTTTGGGAAGCATAGGGTCAGTGAGGGGTTTTCAAGCTATTACAGTCTGTGGCCTCCCTAAAAAATTTCTAGCAGAGTTGTTAAACATAGTGTAGTGAATTTGGCCCGAATAACAAGATACTTGCAGAGATTTTTCACTCTTTCACGGCCCCTAAAGGAGTTTTTAGTGTTTCCCAAGGGTTTTGCAAACCACAGGTTGAAAAGCACTAGTGTAAACTTTCAGCAATAAACAGCTGGGGAACATCAGATCTCTATTCCTTCCCTGATAAATGTCTTAAATTTTCCTACGCCGTTGAAAAACTGGAAGAATAGGAGAGCAGCTGTAGTCAATGACACCAAAGGATCTGGGAGCAAAAGAGTTTTGCTAGGAAGGTTTTTGGGTGGTTACGTGGCAGATGAGATATGAAACACCTCATCTTTTCTTACCATGAGATGATGATTTGGGGGGTGGGGGAAGCATCCTGGCTCCTTTGAAGTATGTTCAAGTTGTACAGTGCAGTGAGCAGTGCTGGGGTTCTACCATAGGGCTTGGCTTTTGTTTATTGCTTTTACTTTCTGCTGCCATAGTGCCTTTCTCAGTCTTACCTTGCAGGCTAGAGCTGGTAGAGAAATGCCAGTTGTTTGTTGCAGGCAATTGGAGAGAGACTCTGCTTTCTCTGAATTTTTTGTGCTCAGCTTTTCCCTATGAAAAATTAAACCCTAGCAGAATGCTGTCCAGATTTAAAAAAAAACATTTATGTCTCATTCATGTTGATTTTATTTCTAATGTTAAAAAAGCAAATAGAAAGAAAAAAAAAGTGATAGGTTAAAAAGAAGAAATTAATGTTGAAGTGCTGATTTATTATTAATTCTCTTATTTTGTACAGAAAATTTCAGATACTTCAAGAGAAAAGCTTGTTTGGAATAAAAAGGGTTTATTCTCTACAGTCATATCAGTGAAAAACTTTTACCTAGTTCTGCTCTTCACCATATAATTGCTTGCTTTTCAGCATCCTCGTTGCAAAGCAAAGGCTGGTTAGATCAGCCAGTCTGCTGGATCAGATCTTACATTACATCTTGAGCTCTTTGAGTGCCATTAGCATTTCCTTTTAGAAGTGAAGAAATATTGACAGTTTGGTAGGTTATCTCGCATTTTACTGCACGTTAGGGCACTTCAAAGTCTTTATGTAGTGATGGGAACTGTCATGAAGTAGATGTGAAAAGGGCCTTTGGTCCAACTAAACCTGTCAGCAAAAAGATTTAGGGCAGATGGTTATTATTAGAAATCAATGTATTTATTATATATTGTTCAGGAATATTTCCCTTTGGAGGTTACTGTGAGTACTGTTGCTGTTTAAAATGTGTCAAATGCCAGTAAAATTAATTCCTGCAGAAAACCCAGGGAGCCCCAACCTAAAGCTTTGTTATTATGGGAAGGCATGTCTCTTACTCCTTTGTGCTGTGATGCACCAGAGGCAGGTACACACACAGCACACCAGCAGAGTGCCTGGCATGTGTCTGTGTGTGTGTAAGATGTATTTCTGCACAGCTATCACAATCACCTTTATGTACTGACGGAGCTCCTCTGTCTGTTGTGTCTGGAAAGGCTCTGTAGAGATCTGTGCTGTACCTGTTCCCATTTTGTTATATTCCCCTTTGTAAAACTATGGTGTTTGGTTACTTCCAGTTAGTTACAGCAGCTTACTGCTGCTTAGGGCAAGTGTGTCATTTTTCTAAGGCTTGAACACCAATGGTTTTCCCCTGTGCTTTAGAGAAGAGAAGCAGGACATTTCAGAGTTTTGTAATTAATTGGATGTAGGTTTTCCTTCCTTGGTGTCTTGTTTAGCTATAGGTTTTAAGGACCTTGGATTATGGGAAAAGGACATTCCCAACAGAAAAGGAGCATATTAGCAGAAACATTAATGCTGGAAGTCGTTGTCCTGGAACAAAGATTCATTTTCCATTCACCCTGTGATTTACAGCACATTCCAACCAAGTGATTTGGCTATGGTCTTCTGGCATAACATTGTTTGCCCTTTCCCTGACATTTTGCATATAAAGAAAAGTTATGAGCTTCTTGGGCATTCAAGGTACCAGGAAATGCAGGAGTCTTACCTAATTTGTTAACATGAAATTATAGATGTCAGACACAGACTCTGTTAGTTAACGTTGGTTAGAGTAATGCTGCAGCCAGTTGATTGTATTACAGTCATGATGAAGAGGAATGGTCTTTTTTTGCTTTTCTGGGATATGACAGGTATGGAGCCAAGGCAGATTTAAAGTGTAATGAATGAATAAGCATTTTTTGTGGTTTGCCTGACTCTTCCACGAGCCCCGTTGCTGTGGTGTTGCTGCCACTGTCTTTTTCTCTCCTCAATGGGTTAGTGCTGGCATAACATGGAAACAGACTTTTCCAAAGTAGTATAGGAATTGTCTTTTAAATGCTAAACCCTTCCATAGCACTTGAATGTTATAACCTTTTAAGGGAGAGAAGCCTCCACCCAAAAGTAGCATAGGAAGAAGACACCGGGCAGGGATTCAAAAACTCAGATTTCTTCCCCACAAACATGCACTTCCATTTGTTTTCCCAAGCCCAATTTCTTCACAGCTACAAGCAAAGTATTCACTTGAAAGTGCTAATATTCCCAACATGTGTCCCAAGGGAAAGCAATGCGATGCAGAGAAATGGCTGTGTCACATCCAACACATCTCTCTAACACCCGTTTCCCACATCCCCACGCCAGTGTTGGCTCCTCTCAGATCTCCCTCAGCTCTGCCATCAGGATCTGGTCTGCATCTACACCTCTTCCCATCTATTTCCCCACCAATTCCTACCTGGCTTGCTCCTTCAATCAGCCATGACACTGCCCAGCCTTCATCCCCTCCCCACGCTGACCCTGCAGCATTTTGACACCCCAACTCTCAAAATTTGTGACTACTGGAATCAAGTTCTCATGCCTGGTGGTTTCAACTCGAAGCTCACATGCCTCTGGGATTGCACTGCTCCTTAGGTTTGCTTCCTTTCACTGGCTCCTACACTTCTATCCATGCTTTCCTTCATGCCTTTTCTCTCACTTTTCTTCCTTCTCTCCCCCTCAGCTACCTTCCTTGAAGTTCCCCTTCTTAAAATACGCTTCTTCTCTGAAGGCTTTCATCATTAATCTCTCAAGAAACTATCTTAGAGCCTCATCTGCTGTGCTTTGATTTATTCGTTGTGCAGTTTTTTTGGTAAGTATCTCACAAGAACTGAGCTGGTCATCCTTCTACCTCCATTCCTAAAGGAAAGCTTGTGTGAAAAGGTGGGCTTTCAGAACTTAAATTAAAAGATCATGTAAGTAAGATAATTAGATTAAAAAAAGGATATTAGGATCTGAAACAGAATGTTTACTTGCTTTGATGTGCTTTTGGAACATATGTCTGCACAGTGGGTTGTGTAGCTGATTAAGTATAAAACAATCTGAGAAAAAATCACCACTATTAAGCTTAAATCAAAGATCTCTCCTTAAAACACTAATTTGATTTGGGTCTGAAGGTCCCATATTGACCCTAATTTCTACCTTTGATGTCTTGCTTCTTTGTGCGTTGTATAATGGAGGGCAACCTTACTTATAAAAATTTGTGGTTTTCTTCCATTTGAAAAGCAAATATTGTTATTGTTGTTGTGTTGCAGTTGTGACTACAAATGTCAGCCAGTACTAGACCCTTGTTGTGGTAAATGCAGCACAAATGCAATGAGAAACCTTATGTGGTCAGGAGAGTTTTTAATCTGAGAACCAATTCCTGTGCTCAGGCTCCCTGCTTTGCTCTCTCCAAAAGTTGCTCCTGTCCCCACTGAGGCTGCCAACAACCTGTGAGCTTAAAAATGTTGTTATGGTGGAACTTAGATGAAAAAAGGTTTCAAACCCTAAACCAAAACACTTTTGATTTCATTATTAAAAAATAATATATATCAGGTGAAATCAAATAGGTTGTTTGATTTGTTCTTGGGTTTAGATATTTTAGATACAGGATTGAAGTCAGGTGTGTTTGAATACGAAATCTTCTTTCAAAAGGAAAAGTGAAAGATTAGTTTACCACTGTTTTTTCCCACTTTTGTAGCACAAAATTCTTTTTCTTACCTGGAGCAAGTATTTTAAATTACTCATATACTAGAAGTAGCATTAAGTCTAAGGGATGGGAAAAAAATCATGCCAAGAAATTGTACCTGCCTTAGATTATGATACTGTGTAGATGGAAAACATACGAGTTGTGTTGGAGATCTGTTCTTGTTGCTCCTCCCATTGGTGGCAGAGTTTTCTTGGATTTCAGTAGTACAAGATAAAACTTTAGGCATGACAACTACCATTGCCAATGGATGCGGAGTAGGATTTTCATAGTGTCTACGTAAATCCTTCTCAAAGTGCTGTCCAAACCACAAATTCACAAATAAGGGATTTCATATTCAGAAATTTTTAGCTGTTAAGGCCCAATGGAATTACCACCGTTATCTGCTCTGACATCTGCAACACTGGCCATAGGATTCCCCTCTTTAATTTCTACAGTGGGAGAAATTACTATTTCCTACTATTAGAACTTCAAACATTGCTGTACACTTAAAGCCCATCTTTTAAAAAAGCATCTGGTTTTGCTATAAGTCTTGTTGCAATGCTGAATTTGCCAATTTCATCCATAAACCCATCTAATGGGAACTTACCCTTATTGATAAAAATATCCTTTTAAACTGATATTTTACTCTTACAAATTTTTTTAATTGTTGTTTTTTATGCTTCCTTTTTTGCTCAAAGACAGGCTTGAGGGGAAAAGAGAAAATACGAATTGCCTGACACACGCCCATTAAATTTCTGCAGAAAAGCTGTAACACTTTTTGTTCAGATTCACGATCTCTGTAACATCTTATAAGTGAGAGCATTAACTGCTGAATTAGCAATGTTAGCTCTGATTTTCTACATATTCCTCTTCGTGAGTATGAAAAAAAAATTATTAATCTTATTTTAGACCTGAGAAGATACAGGGGAAAAAAAATATTACTTGTGCTGTGCATCCCGATGGAGCGGGGGCTGGGAGACAGCAGTGATGTCTCTGGAGTCCTCATCTCGATCTCTTTGTAGAGGGGCACATAGGCTGGCTCTCCAAGTTGATCGTCTTATATTCGATCATCAGGTCACTTTACTGGGTAATTATCAACTTGTTGCAGTGCTGGGAGAGCTGGGAAGAGCGAGTGATTCCCCATCGCCTCATTACCAGGCTGCCCTGCACTCCCTGGAGCGGCTGGGGGGAGAGGCAGCTCTGCGCTGCTCCTGCAGCACATCCCCTGCTCTCCGAGCTGAAAAAACGGCAGGGAGGGAAATCTTTGTGAATGATCAAATGCCATGTGAATTTGATAGTCGTGGCCCAGGTTTGACCTCTGGAAGTTACCTTGTTTTGAGGGACCTCGCGGGGTTTGATCCTCAGGGTAGCGCACAACTGTTGCGACCTCTCGCCCTTCCTGTTGTAAGGGACTTTAAATCAGAAATAAACAGAGGTGAAGCTGAGGGGCTAGTGAGAGCTGTTTAGACTGAATCATTTAGCATGAATCCTGGGGCACTTTAGGTTTCCTGTTGAATACAGCTTTGGCATCCCATCCATACAGCGTCTGCCATGAGAGCAGTCCATTTTTCAGTCATCTGTATGGCTTTCCTCCATTTCCTTCAGACAGAGGTGGTGTTCTGGGTACACAGGACTTGGAAAAACAGGCTAGGAAGTTTTATGTAGAACAAAAAAAAAGGGAGTTTTGGGGTTTAAAAATTATTATTGTCTTTAAAAGATTTTTTTTTAATAGCAAAACTCTACCAGAGTATGATACTCCTCCCCATGAGTAGTTCTTTTCCTCTCTTCTGTGTCTGTTTAGCAGCTATGCATTTCTTTAATGTAGAGCAAAACAATTGCCTTCAAGTGTCCATATTCCATTAAGCATATGGAAAAGTATTCAGCCCTTTGTTTTCTGAAGAATGAATTTATTTGTCACATAAGTATTAATTTAGACTAGTCATGGAACATTAGTGCTTGGTAATTGTCCACATTTTTCTGGGGTTTATTTAACTGACGGAGATTATTTCAGAAATGTGCAACTTCTTTAACTGTTACATTCATTGCTGAGTGCCCCTTGCAGAGGCTACAGGCTCACAGCAGTGGCAAGATGTTGCCTCATCTCCATCACGCAAGATTTTGAGATTGCTGATGCATGTCCACTGAGGGAGAGCGAGAAAAAGTCACCCCAAGGCCATTTTCATAGCAGCCAACACTGTTTTTGCCAGTTTCTGAGGTTTTCCCTTCCCAGGAGCCCAGCCCAGTTCCTCAGAGAGGATGCTGCTCCTCTGCCATGGGACCACAAGGGTTCTTTCTCAGCACTGCATCCAGCAGTGACATCAAAGACAGGCACCTGCCAGGCTCCAAGGCACACACAGGAGAATGGTGCTCTGACTCACTGAAAACCATGGGCTGAGGTTTCTTTGCCTTGGTTTTCAAAGGAAGCTGCTGGCTCCTTCCCTCAGACTTTGGGATGAGACTACAGAGCTTCAGACGAGCTGTCACTCCTTTCAGTGAAACCTAAGAGGCAAGAAAATTAAGCAGATCTCTTTTCCCCAGTGAAGGACTGTTACAGAGTGACCAGCTCCTGGGAAACCACCAGAAGTCCCCCAGTGTCCCACAGGCAGTGTGTATCATGTCTCAGATGCTGATATCTCTCCTTTTGCTGATTGTGTTCCTCTGCTGTCAAGTGCTACCACTGCCCCACAGCTCTGCTCCGCAGGTGGCTGAAGCCAGGTGTAAATTGTGCCAGGATTTCTGCTCTCCCAGAGGGATCATCCACTGCACTGGTAAAGACCTGCTCTGTAAAGCCTTTAGTAGCTTGTATGTCCCCAGCACAACCATGAGGCCCTGCAGCCCTTAGGTGGCATCAGGTAATGTCTCCCACACCTCAGTGTCTCCCTCTGTTAAAGAGCAGCAAAGGAAAAGCCACTCCTGGGTGGGGGAGGAAATGAATCCAGACTCACGTGCTTCGTCAGAGATGCAAATTGCTCTATAAATCCTGAGCATTGATTATAGAGCCTGGGCTTCTTGCTGGAGCCACAGGGAAAACAGGCCCCTGGCTCACATTGAATTTAATGGTGTTTGGACACCCAATTCCCTTAACCTATTTGAAAACCAGAACCCCACTTTCTCCAGATATATATGTGGTCAGGTGAAATCCCTCGTCCCACTGCAGACAGCAACATTTTTACAGCATTGTGTTGAGCAAAGCCAGGAGCTCTCCCTCAGGTGGTGGGGTGTTTTCTTCATGCTATCTGTCAGATCCAGGGAAGAAGTGGGGAGTGACATGGTTAGCAGAGGTCTGGACAGAGAGCTCTGTGGAGAGGCTGAAGAATGCAGCTCTGGCACCATGGTTTCATTGCATGGGCTGGTTCAGCACACCAAGCTGAAGGCTGTCCCACTGCAGGGTCTGGGCCACGGGCATGGAGAGCCCTGGATGTGAGCTGGACATGGGGACAGAGCTGCCTTGCCCCAGCAGTGCTTCATCTCTCATCCACTGCCTCTAAAGAGCAGGATGTGATGGTTCTCCTCTGCAAGGAGCAGAACTGTGAGGGTACAGCTGCCTCTTACTGTGTAGTTGCAGTGCCAGTGTGCCAATGTGACGGCTCAATGTGGGATGAGATAAGAAATAATGCAGTTGGGAAAAAAGTGTAGAAAATATCAAACCTTTGGGGAGTTAGGAGCAGAGGATGCCCCTGGCTGAGTGAGTTGTTCCTGGTAGGCAGCTCCTGGAAGCCACGTTACTTTGCAACATGCTGCACTGTGGGATGTTGTTTTTTTAGAATTGTAGATGTACAACAGTGAGAGGTGATCCCTGCCTGGGAGGGCTCACAGGAGCCAGACTTTGATGGGAGTATGGCTGTCCCAGTCCGCAGATGGACCAGGCTTTAAGCAAGGACAGGCTTTAAGCAGAGCCATAAGGGGCTGCCTGCTCTCTAGCCCAGTCTTTGTGCACAGGGCCAACCTCATGTTCAAACACCAGCTGCGTTTCCAGCTGCATGCATTTTGGGGAAATTCTTGATCTTTTTCCCAGTGTTACCTCTTTGTTCAGGGTGGAGTTTTCCTATTCTGAGGGACTCCAGCATTTCTGCCTAATTTAGTACAGAGAAAATGAACAGCAAACCCTTCATATTGTTATACGCATTTTAGATGTCGGCCTCACAGTTTGATCAGCAGAGGCTCCAAAGGCTCGTAAACCTGGTAATACATAGTTCCAGGACTGCATCAAAGAAGTTCACAACCCTTTTGGGAGAAGCTGTGAGTACTGATGAAAGAGGGAACTTATTGTATATGTAAGAAAACCTCTTTCATGGCTTATGTATTAAGGCAGGCACTGTGGCCCAGGGAAGATTGGGGCTGCTTTTAATTTACATTGCCCCTCACTTATATTAAGTCTTCGTCAGAAGAAAAATTAGTCAGATGTTTTCTTAATGACATCATTTTTTTTAATCCTGTTTCATTTTTTCCAGATGAGGCGGTGGAGATTATTAGAAATGAATTGAAACTAAATCTGGAACAGAGACTTTGATTCACTTCTCCCTCCTCCCCGGTAGAAATAAATTGGTCGGCTCCGTGCTCGGATGCCTTTATTAGCAGCCTCGACAGAAACCAGCCCCAGCGGCCTCGGCTGCAGCTTCCTGAGCTCGCCGCCGCCACGGCTGACGTCATGGCGAGAGGCACCACAGAGTGACTTTGGTCACCCCATAATTTTGGTAATGGAAGGCCATGGCAACACAGGTGGGGAGGTTATGAGGTCTGAAACAGCCATGCCATCATCAGTTTGTCTTTCAGTGTCATGAAGGAAAACAGGGTTGATGCTGGTGGGTGTTTCTCTGGCAAAACCCCGGCCTGGGTCTGATGAGCCACCTGTTTTTGGTGGCTGTGCATCTCCACAAAGCCTTTATGTGTGACAGGTTTTCACTGCCTGGTATTTCACACCACCGAGCCACAGAGTGCATTGCTACAGGAAAGTACTTTGAACTATAAATATTTCAGAAGGCATTTAATTTACTACCCATCAGCAGAAAGTGTTCAAAAAGCCACAAGGTTTACTAATTTATCAGAAAGACAGAGAAACACACAGAAGATCAAACAAAGACGAACATGCTTGTTAAATTGCTGAATAAGTCTGCAAAGCTTATATTACATTTCTGTGTGGTTTTGTTGATATGCAAGTATTACAAATAAATTAAAATGCACCTGAACTGTCGATAAGGCAGGGTGGGACTGAGATCCTGAGGTGCTGGTGGCGTGTTGAAACTGCTCAGACCATCGTGTTTGTGGTTGTCTGTGCATGGAGAGACAGATCTTACATGCTCTCACTAATGGCATATTTGGGTAGTCTTATTGAAGGGCCTTTGTAATACACTCCCTTAGATCAGCCCACGTCCCAGATCCCTGACCTCCAAATCCCTGTTTTCTTCTGTGCTCAGGGTGCAGCCCCATGGGGTGCACATCCATCTCCCTCAGCTTTGCCAGAGCACCCAGTCAGGGATGAATGCTGTCCCTGCTGTGACCTGTGTGTCAACACCAGCTCTGCTTCCAGCAGTCTGTGAGTACAGAGAGAGCTAATACAAAGCAGATTTTGCTCTTTTGTTTTGCCTAATGACAGCTCTGCCTCTTTTGGTGTCTAGCTCAGATTTTCTGCTTCTCAGGTCAGGGTGAGTAACTTTTTCTCCTTGCACCCTCTGTGGTTTGTCTAAGAGGCTGGAGTGTACAGTAGGGCACGTGTCTGGGAGAAGTCTGCAGACTTTCTCTTCCATCCTTGTTCACCCTTCAAAAAACTGCTTAAGCACTGAAACAAGCATGTGACTTTTTTGTTACCTGCTGAGTCCCTCAGTATTTACTGACTTTATTCTCAGGTAGCACTTGGCCTGGGGAAGATCTGAGGGATTTAAGAGAGGCGGCCCCCAGAAAGCATGCAGTAAAACCTCTCATGAACTTTTGCCCTCTGAACCATACCACCAACCTGTCAAGGAGGTTTGTGCTGGCCATGATGGACGCAGGAGGTGGGGCTGCTGCGCCAGCACGGGCCAAGCCACGCATGGCTGGGCTGAGCAAAGCACAGCTCAAGATCACATAAGTTCTTCTTCCAACATTTCCATCCTTGCCCAGACTGTCCTGTCTAGGGCTTTCTGCACATGGCAACACTAAACATCTGGATATCCAGGGGCAGTGAGGAGCTTGCAAACCCCAGGTTTGCCTCAAATATTGTTGCGTGGCCAGCCTCCCTGTGCAAGGAGATGGGGTGGGATCTCTAGCACAGGGTGTGTTCCATGCCTCCTCTATGTGCAGGCACTGCCTAAAGCAGCTCATGCCCCTTTCCACAGCAGCCCAGTTGGAGCGAGCCACCTTGCACAAATACACATTTAGTGCAATACTGGTGCATGTCCACAGGAAGCTTGGGAACTTCAGGCTCTGCGTACGCCAAGAAGAGAGGATTGTCCCACTATGTTCCTGAACTCCTGTCTTGTGGGTGAAGATGGTGGGGCAGAACAGAGAAGGGTGGCAAGCAGTTGTGCCTGCTCTGGGTGGCTGTGAGTGACAGCGTGTGTCTCTTTTCCTTCCCAGGCCTCCTCCTCTGAGCGGCAGCCCTGTCATCTCCGACATCTCCCTCATCCGCCTGTCTCCGCACCCTGCCGGGCCTGGCGAGTCGCCCTTCAGCCCCCCTCATCCCTACGTGGCACCCCACATGGAGCACTACCTCCGCTCTGTGCACAGCAGCCCCACGCTCTCCGTCATCTCTGCTGCCAGGGGCCTCAGTCCTGCCGACGGTAAGACACTGTGCTACTGCTACTGCAGCGATTTTGTAGCTCACCAGCACTGAAATTCCCTAAAACCCAGGGATTTACAGCTGCAAAGACTCCGCAGCTGCTCTCTGAAGTGGGAGAGCTGTCTCTTTTCCTTTTTGTTGGTTTTTTTTTTTCCCCTTTAACTACACATTTGTTTTGCATCATCGCACTGAGAAAGCAGAGCGTGAGAATAGCTATTACTGCTGGATCATATTATAAATATTTTGCTTAAAGTACGTTGCTTTCTGCAGCGCTCTCTTTCTCTCTTAGGAGCTTCCCTGTTCTTATGTCTCTACTGGGACCCAGCTTTCCCCAGAGAGGGTCACAGTTGTTCTGGCTGCCTGGCCTGGCTGAGACTGATGTTACAGAGGAGACAACGCCAGCTGGGTTATCCCCTGTTGGCTTTGTGTCTGGGGTCAGCGTGGCTGCTGAGTGAAGGCGAGGGGCCATACTTTCTGCCTCCTTACTCCTGAGCTGCTCTGCAGCAACCTTCAGGGAAGGCGAAGATGTTTGGGGAGATGGTGCTGGGTGCAGGCAGAGGTGATCATGCTCTCTGAGCCCTATCAGACTCCATGTTGGGGAGCTGGGGACAAAGACATCCAACAGAGAAAGGGGAAAATGCCCAACACTGTTTTCACTTGGCAAGGTGTAAGTCATGCCTTAGTTCCTCAGAAGAGCTTCATTACACAGTTGCAGGTGGCTGGCTCAGTGCCCAGGGAATAGCTGGGGACCTGGTCTCTGCATGCCCAGCAAACCCCAGCATCCCTCGGCTCCCAAGCTGCTGCAGGGGCCAGCGGCCCTTCAACACTGCAAAGCAAAATGCACCAGAGAGCAACAAGGCCGCTGGATTAGTGTCTGGCAGCATACAACTGTCTTGTATGGCTAAAACAACATCACTATAGTGATGGGGACATGCCTATGTCTTCTTCTTCCCTCCCCTTTAAACGTCATTCGAACTCTCATGCACCCGCCAGAGAGAGTCTGATGGCTTGTGTGTGTGTCTGTGTGTGTGTGTGTTCTGCCCTGTCCTCTCCTTCCAAAACCAGTTTCATTGTTTGCTGTGGAAGAAAGGCATTGTGTTTTGGGTTGCTTTTCTTTTCCTCCTTTTTAAATTTTTTTTCCCCTTGTTTAAGGTGGTGGTAAATAAGTTAATGGGGCAAGCGGGTGGGGAGGCAGGTTTGAAAAATTACAGCTGGGAGAAAGTGAGTGTAATTGGCTTTGGCAGCCAAAATGGTTGTATGCTGCCAGACACTAAACCTAGCTCTATGCATTAGACCTTGGCTTTAATTTCCTCACGCTGCTATCGGGAACTGGGCTGCATTTGTCTTTCCTTCCTAATAGGCAGGGATGTTAATGCTGACAGGGTTACTGCTGTCGGCAGCCTGGGCCCTCTCCCCCCCTCCCAGGGGTGCTGGCTGCGTCCGAACGGGAGGATTATTAGAAGGGGGAACGAGAGATTGTTTATAAATTTGCGGAAATGGAGGAATGCAGAGGCCCCAGCCTGGTCTCCTTTGTCCACAGCAGCACGCCCAAGCGCACGTCACGCGCGCCCTACGCGGAGCCGTGCGGCTGGGGCTGGCGGGGGGCGCGGGGGGAGCCGGGGCCGCCAACGTCAGCTCCAAGGTCTAACACTGCAGTGGGAACCTTCTCCCCATGTTTCTCTCCTCGCCTGCGGCTCCAACAGTGGCTCATGAGCACCTGAAGGAACGAGGCCTCTTCGGGCTGCCCCCACCACCGCCGGGAGCCAACCCTGCTGACTACTACCACCAAATGACGCTGATGGCCGGCCACCCAAACCCCTACGGGGACCTCCTCATGCAGGGCGGGGGAGCAGCCAGCACAGCCCACCTCCACGATTACCTCAGCCCTGTTGATGGTGAGTAGCAGCTTGGGTTCTTCCTGGCATGGCTGAAATTTTGGGATAGATGGATGGGACTGCCCTCCAGGTGGAGGTTGCTGTATGTGGTCACTCTGCCCTGCTGGAACTTCTGGGTGCCGCACTATAATTTTTGGCTTAAAAGGTCACCTCCTTCAATAGATATATATAAAATACACATAACCTAAAATAGGTACATCCTGCTGTCTTAGGGAGGATGGCGTGGCTGCAGCATGGGTAGGAGATAGGCTGGTCCAGCAAGCTGGGCATTGCTGCTGTCCTGCTGCCTTGACCATGGCTGACCAGAGCATGCCTGGGGACAAGCTGCATCTCTGGCTCCCCATCCCCACCCCATGTTTTGCCTCCTTAGTGTCTGGGGTGAAGGCAGGCCATGTGCATGCAAAGCTGTGCTAGGAACGGTAGATGTCTCATCTTGGTTGAGACCTCTCAGATCCACAAGGAGAGAAAATATCTGAATGGAGAGACACAGTGGAAAGGAAATTGAGCAAGGAAATTAAAAATGTAGGAATGTGGTATTTGTGATAGCATTATGTGTTATATACCCAGAAAGCTCTCTCTCCTGGCTACATGAAGAAGAAATAGAATCACGTTAGGCACTTAAGTGCTGAGTCACCCTTGTGGCCTGACTGCTGCCCTGGAAAGAGTCTATCTGGAAGCATATATGAGGTCCAAATGATTTTTAGAACTGTTAGAAATGTATTTTCTTTCACTTAATGCTATATCTTGCAAGAACTGGGGTTGTACAGATATTACAGAGAGCAGTTTGGGGATTATTTCTGCTTCAAGAAGGAGAAATCTCAGCTCAACTTGCAGATTTGGCATCTGTTTCCTGGGATGTCTTTGGATTTGCCTGTGGACCATTACAATTTTTGGAGTGGAGATCTGCATCATTTCATTACCGCTTCAAAGTTTCTGTTGTTAAGCTTTTAAGATGAAAGACTTTGTGGTCTTGCTGCTTCATAAAGTGACTGGTTTAGAATGATAAAAGCTGTTCTGGCTGTTCAGTGATGGGAGTTTACAGATACTTCTAATGGCAAAACAGTTTCTCATCTGTGGCTGCTGTGGAAGTTTTACCTGAACAGTCGTTTTGGGCTGCCAATTCCTAGATTAATTTGGAACCTGGATCCCAGTCTGAGAGAGAGAGCACAAGTTCCTTGGTACCATCCTGCCCTCTAACACCCAAAATATATCCCAGGCTTCTCTGCTACAAAGCAGCTGGTCAGTAGACTGCTTTGTATTCTCTCCCAAGGGTTAATGCCTGTGGTTATAGCAGATGGGTGCAAACGAGCCCTGCCAAGTTCTCCTCGGGCTCATGAACAAGACTCCTTCCTCCTTGCCTCCTTATTAGTCCATCTCTGACCAGCAGTGCCTCACTGAAGTGCCAGATAAACAACCAGTGAGGGAAGCAAACACAACTGTTTTCATGGTGGTACAGGCTGGCTCCCAGCACACCAAGATGCTCATCCTCTGGTTTGCTGAAGAGCAATCTTTATCTGAGGTACTGAGATACTCCCCTTGGCAGAAGACTCTCATACTGTTTGCCTTCTCCTGAAAACAGCTCTACGGTGAATCATGTATCAAAGGTCTCAGTTTCATGCAGCCAAGCTCATAACCATGATTCACTGCAGAGCCAGGGCTCACCAAGAATTTATTACAATCTTTTGGAAAAGCTTTGTTGGTGATTAACTGGAAAGCCTTTTCTGGGCCTTCACGTGTTCTGCATGAGATGGAAACTTTCAAACATTATGAGAATGTAGCACGAGACACTACTTTTTTAAGAATCTGTAAAGGAGCACCAGTCCAGTACCAGTCTCTGGTCCACGTGTCTGGGTTTATCCATCACCCAGAGAAAAGAGATAATTGTACATTATTAGAGCAGAGAGTAAAATGGATGGCTCTGAAATGCTGGATGAGGAGACAGTGTCTCCTTCTCTTTTTAGAAAGTTATTTCAAAAATTTAAATCAGCAGGGCCTAAGTAAATAGTTGAACAGATAATTTAATAAAGCATCCTCTTATGGTGTTTTTCTGAGACAAGAATATCAGTAGCATGCATAAACCCCCAGTGAGTCACCACCTCTCTGCATCTGTCGTTCAGAGAGCCCTTTTCTTCCCAGGGAGCCCAGGAACATAGAAATTTTACAAGAATTCGTTTGCTGAAGATGCAGGTAGCTCTTGTTAAACCACATGCAGCACCATCATTCATCTATGATAACACTGGCACCTGCAAAAGGAAAAGCAGGAGATAAGCATATATTAAATCTGGCCTATTCAGTGTCACGTCACTTCCAGACATCTGCAGGTTGTTGCATGGGAGCTGTGAACACTGGCTATGGTGGTTCTTCCATAGACACATACCTGTGCCTTTCTGGTTCCTGTAATTGCATTTCTCAGAGAATTTCTAAGTGCCTTCATGTTTTTTGTCAGTGTTTTTCACTCCATCCATCACATTTCTAAAGTCAGGAAAAGTAATAGGATATAAATGTCAGCTGGAGCTTGTTGGTGCCAACCGTGTGCCAGGTCTGCTGAGGGTTCACCAGTGACTGAACTGGGCTGCTCAGGGCTGCATCTCTGCTGGGTTTTCAGTGTACAGCTAGAAGGAGTTAAAGCAGTAAAGTAGACCAGATTTAAGTTTTACATACCAGATTGCTGTGGTGTTCAGGCCAGTTCCAGTGGAAACTAAACAACCCTTCAGTTAATTCTCCTGTTCAATTTCCTCATCCAAACAGGGACTCAAAATCCAAGAGTGGAGCTTGAATCCAGGCTAAAACCCATTTTCTGGAAAGCCTATACTTTCAAATCAAAAGTTAATCACTTTTCAATGCGACGACATTGCTGATGATGCAATATCTACAGAATTTTATTCACCAGATCAAAACAATCTTATGCATTTCTTTTTTGGAAATAGCGCTACATGGTGGATTATTCCAGGTGACAGAGTGGTTGTGCAAGAGCATCCCTGAGGCAGGAAAGACTGGTGGGGAACACAATGTCCCTGGAGATGGCTACCACTTTCATGTTTAGTACTTCCAGCTGCTTTTTCCCCTAGGCACAGGGCTTCCTGTGATTACCCTCAGCCCTTCAGGAGGAGCCATTTTCTCTCAAGAGTCCCTCCACGCTGACTCAATGCTGCCACTGTTATAGCCCTGTACACCAGCAGATCTCAAAGTGCTGTACAAAACAAAGCCATTTCATCACTGGAGAAAAGAAAAGAAAGAAAAAGGAGATCAGTGAGCAGAGTAGTGGCAGATTTAGGAACAAGATCCAGATCTTTGGAATAAGGCCGCGGTGGAAATCAGAGATCATCTTTAAGTCCATCATTTTGCACAGCTTTGAGAGTGTGATTGGGTTGTGCATGCTGAGTAAGGGAGTGGAAAAAAACATCTTGAGTGCAAGTTAGGTCCAAGGTAGTCCCTCATGTCAGGAAGGCTGTATAGATGTGTTTGAGCAACACTTACCAATAGCAGGGATGACCCTGCAGTGCTGTCATTGCATTTTGTCCAGTTCTGGAGCTAGAGGGAGGATCCCTACCCTGTGTTTTGCTGCCTGGTGCCACAAATGGTGTCACAAATGTCTTGATTCACAATCAACAGTTTAAGTGGGAAAAGGCTTTGTTCAGCACAGCATAGCCAGCAGGCCAGCAGCTGTCACAGTTGCCTGGGATGTGGGCAAATCACAAAGCAGGACTTTATTTCCCCAAATCAAACAGTGATTCAGCTTCACCAGCCTCTTTCAGTCAGTGTTGTTGGAGCCTTTCTCCTTGAAGGAAATGATTTAATATCCAGCAGGGTAGGGAGCAGGGCTGGCAGGGCAGCTGGGTGGTGGTTGCAGTTGGCAGGCATATGGCCAGGAGAGGTGAGCTCAGGACTCTCTCCAGCAGGTTCATGTGGACAACTGCTCCATCAGGACAAAAGCAGAGAGCTGAGCCTCATGAGGACCTAGGAAGGAAGTGCTTCCCCTGGGCTGGAGGGACTGCAGCCCTGGATTTTCAGGCTGGATGTGCTGGATCACAGATGACTTCCCAACCAAGCCAGCTGTTGGCTACTCTGGGCAGACGGCGCGCCCTGTAGTCGCTTCCTTAAAAACTCTCAAAGACCTATTTTTTTTTTTTGTTTTCTTTGTCCCACCATAGAATGGAAACTTGCTGAAATCTCAGAAAAGGTTCAGAGAATGGGAAACAATTTCCCACCCATTTCTAGCCAGCAGTGCTGTTTTCCTCCCCAGAAAAATATGTGCAGAAGAGAGAAAAAGTCCCAGAGCACCCCATAAGTGCTGTGTCTGGAATCCTGCTGCACTCTGGTTTCTAAAGAATTCAATTTACATATGCAAGTTTGGGTCGACTAAACAGTTACCTTGTGGATTGGGAGTAGAAGAATGCAGCCTTGTCTTTCAGCTAGGATTTGAGGGAAGCATTAGTATTCCTTGAACTGCGAAGTTGATCGGCCTGTGGAGAGAAGAAAGAAGGGTCCCAGGGCAGTGTCTGGTGCCAGAACAAATGTCCAGCATCTGCTGCAGTCTAAAAAAGAGGTGTGTTGCCTCTGCAGAAGGAGAGAGGGGAATAAGGAACTGGTTACATAAAGAGTGTTTGTAGTTTATTGCTGCTTATCAATTATGGGACCATCCTGTGTTTTTATGGGGCCCTTGGTTTTAATTTGATGATGGGAGCGGGGGGGGGGGGTATTTCTGTACACCTTGGATGGAGTTTTCTTGGTGAACGGTGAGGAAGAAGGATCATTTTGATAACACAGTATTTATCCTGGGACTTGGCCAGGGAATGGAGGGGAAGCAGTGGCTCTGGCCAGGTTTCAGTGAGGCGGGGGGGGGAGCAGGCAGGGTGTGAGCCATCTGCAGCCCATGTGCCTTACAGGCTCGTCTGTTAGGGAGCAGATCCTGATGATCCTGTGCTGTCATGATCACAGAAATATGTTTGTCTGTAAAGAGTTGCTTGAGATTTCCTTACCCTGAAGGGGCCTTGAAGGAGCTCCCACTGAGTGCCTGGCGTTTCCTTTCAGGAGGGCTTTGCTGCCACTATTCCTAATGTGACAAAAGGTCTGAATTCTCCCTCCAGAAGAAAACATCTCTTGTAGAATCCCTCTGATAGCCCACAGCCACAGAAGTGGCCAGAGTAGGAACCTCCACTCCCACCTCCCAGACGAGTCAGGGTCTGATCCTGTCCTTGGGTCCTGGGATCAGACACCAGAGTTGGTCCACAAGCTGCCACATGTAGGAGCTGACATTTGGTCATCACTGGCCTGTTGTGGATTAATCTAAATTTGGGAGGAGTGCCCCAGTTTCTGGGCAGCTTGTGGATGTGATAATTCATAGGCACCTCAGGAAAGTGCCAAGGGTGCTCTTTCTTTCTAGCAAAGAAATCTGGACTTTCCTCCCAGCTCTAAGCTGTTCTGTTCTCCCAGCTCTAAGTTCTGGAGAACTTCCCCTGACATATTTTGCAAACATCAAAAAATTCTTTAAACTAATCCTGTTCATTTTGAGAAGTTGTCATTTTTGAAAGAGGAGAAAAGTGTTAGTAATAAATGTTCCCGAAGCTTTCCATCTGTGTGTCTGAAAAATGGATCCCACCTTTAGTTACTTCTCTGGGCACAGTCCCTGCTGAACAGTTGTGTGTGGTTTTTCTTTTGGAACAACACTGGACCTCAGGCAGCAGAGGACTGTGTTTATGTGCCCCAGTGGCTGTCAGTCAGCCTGTGTTGAACACATTGCTGTGTACAGCCACACAAATGCTGACCACTGCTGCTGCCTGGTACCATTTAATGTTCGTGCTCCATGTCCTCAGATCAGGAGATTCAGGTCAGGCAAACTTTATTATTTAGAACAATCTCAGTGTTGTTAATCTGCTTTTGAATAATAATTTTGAAAATATTCTCTCTTCCTAAATGCACTAGTGAGCATTTCTTCATGTGCCTAAACTCCTTTTTTATTTCCCAGATGATTCTCTTCCCAGGCACCTTGGGCAGACTGTCATTAAGAAGAGAGGAATTGTTCATCCATAGCACGATTTTAGGTCACAGCTTTCTGTGGAAGCCTGCAAGACCTAAGAGGCTTTTGTGTAAAGCATGAACCCACCCTATTGGATCTGCTGTCAAACATTTCAGATAGCCCACAGTACTTGCAGGATCTAAATTAGAGTGGACACTAACACAATGAGTGTTACTGGTTTTGGGCTGGAGAATTCCCAGGAGAGCTTGATAATCTGACAGCTTTCCACAGAGTTTTACATGGGGAAAAAACTACATACCTGTGTGCAGCAGGGAGGAGTGCCCACGTTGTCTGCACTGCTAAAACCCAGGTTTCTGTTGGACATCAGGTCTTCTTCCCTCTGCAAATTAATGTGAACCAATGGCTGATCCAGCACTGTGAGCATAAATCATGTGAGGGAAGAGCGAGAAATGAGTACAAGGCTTTTCTTTCTATTTAGTAATTTATCAAGGGAAGTGGCACATTAATAAACAGATCTCCCTTGAGATGTGGGAGTAACAGAGATAAATATGACTGTCAAATCTGGCCTGCTTCCTTCTGTTAGAGAAGGAGGAGACTGTGGGAATGCAAATGCAGGAAACAATATCTATATCTGGAAATACACATATTATTTGTAGGACAGAAACCCTGACAACTCATCTGAGATGGGGCCCCATCGCACTTGGTGCAGTATGTACAGAATAAAATACAAGCCCTGTCTAAAGGAGCTCATCTAAATAGATGACACTGGGAAATAGGGACACAGAAAGAAGCAGCAACTTGCTCAAGGAGGTGTGGCTGAAGAGGACTGGGAAGAGCAACTGGGTCTTTCCAGGTTGTGGTGCCTGTATTGAATCAAGATTCCTTATGGCCAGAGGACCATTATGATCTAGGTGCAATCAACCTTCATGTTATTTGGTCCAGGGCTCTGGCAGGGCTCAGATTTCAGGAACCAGATGTGAAGTTTGGGAAGTCTCCATTTCAGCCTTTCGGGCCAGCCTTTGCTGAGGGGAGTTCATTTGCACAATTTGGTTTTGTCCCCAGCGCCTCTACAAAGTGGCTGCATCTTTTCTAGCTTCCAGGGAAGTGTCACACAGGGCTAGAGTCTTCCAGCTGCGAGCGTTTGAGAAGTTTGAGCCTAGTCCCTCCAAATTGTGGGACGGCTTTAACACTCATAGGGTGTTTTTTATAGACTGCTGCCCTTCCTGTTTGCTGCCTGGTCTTTGAGTCATGTATTCTTGCATCTCTCTGCCCCGTGAGGCTGCACAATGTAGTTGTACAAAATATTATAAAAATGTGTTGAACGTATATGCAACAATCTGATTTTTAAGAGAAATTCCCAGTATTGTCAGTTTTTCAGTAAAGGCATTGCTTCTAGCAGCTCTTGAAGCTGCTTAGATGTAGAACAAAAGTGACAAAGAGTGCTTGGTTCAAGTACCAACTTAGCCTTGGATTTCCAGTGGGATGTTGGGCAAGTCACTTATCTTGTGCAGTGAGGGTGATTATGGGGACTAAGAGGATGGTGATACTAAACCCTATTGATTACACAGCACCCAGGCATGGTAATGGCAGAGCCACTTTGGTGCAGGTGAATCATATGGAGGCTAGGACACTGTAACCCAGCCACTGGTCTCAGGGAAATGCTGACACAGACTGCTGTGAGCCAACACAAATCAAGGAATTGTTTGATCATACCAGCAGGATACATCTTACCTCCTTGTAAATCCCATTCATCCTTTCACATACCATCACTGTCATCAGGACAGAAAGTTCATGCTCTCGCAAAGTGCCAGGCTTGTATTTGGTGATATGCAACCAAAGTCAGTACCTTCCACCAGCTAGAGGAAAATGGCTCATATTGCCTGTCTGGGCAGTTCAGTGTTCTATTCACAGTGTTTAATAGGATAAACCAATAGGATGCTCTCTGGGAGACCGCCACTGGAAAAGTCAGGTGGTGATGCATTGCTGTGCTCATCAAGGGAAGGAGCTGAAGCAGCTGAGCCCTCCTGCACCCCTGGGTGGATGGCAGGGATTACCAGCTAGGACCCATTGCCAAGTGCTATATTTCACCCTCAGGTTTTTTATTTTTTTTTAAATACACAATCCAAACACTCGCTTTGGAGGGATGAGTCATTCCAGGCAGGGTTTGGATCTGGTACTCTGGTACTGAGGAGGGTTGTGATGTAGCCCATCTGCAACTCCTGTCCATGCCACCTCCAAGATCTGCAGGTGGGTCAGGCCTGGGCAGAGTTTCCTTTGGGTGAAGTCAGTCGTTCCAGTTAGTGTTGCTGAAACACTGAGGGATGCCAAACTTTTACAGTAGTAACCCGTCATGTATTGCAGATCCATAAATGGGCCTGGCAGGGTTGGAAATTACTTCATGCCTGAATGATTGACAATTGCTAATAGGGTCTAGGCACTGGCAGTTCCCCTCAGAGGAGGAGAGCTTGAACTTTGTGCCTAAGCTGCCAAATTGGTTTCCTTAAAACTCTTAATTTACTTTCAGGGTTTCTGGAGCCTCCCCTCCTTCGTTAATTGGATGGCCAGCATTGTGCTCATGCTCGTTTGGTTTCCGTTCCCCCCTGCACACAGGCACACACTCACCATTTGCAATGGTCGCCCAGCTTGGATGTGCAGCTCCCCTGGCCTGCTGCTCCTGACACCCAGTCAACGGGCATGGCTGTGCTCATGGAAACCTTGCAGGCCTTCTCCCTTCTAAGTTAATTTAGTGCCTATGAAAGGGGGTGATGGACAGGATTCTGTATCCCCTGAGGACAGCAAAGCAAGTGGGCGTTCATGCGCTGCCTGACCCCTGTGATTCAGCGCTCAGAAGAGAGGAAACCTCCCATCAAAGGGCACTTGGTCCCTGCGCTGCTCCTGGGTCCTGAACATCCCGCAGCAGTCATGAGTGCAGCAGTTCTCAGCACTTCCAGCCTGCCTGCAGGAAGGGAGCAGCCCACTGGTCTTGTCTGACAAAGTCTCTCTTTCCTGCAGTGTCCCGGTTTTCAAGCCCGCGGGTGACTCCAAGATTAAGCCGGAAACGAGCCCTGTCTATCTCCCCGCTCTCTGATGCCAGCATTGATCTCCAGACAATGATCAGGACCTCCCCAAACTCTCTTGTGGCATATATCAACAACTCCAGAAGCAGTTCAGCAGCGAGTGGCTCCTATGGCCATTTATCTGCCGGGACGATCAGGTAAAGCTCTGGGATCAGCTCCATTCAGCTGAGGAACCATCCCCACAAAAGAAGGGATGATCCTCCAGCAAGGGAGAGCTTCCCTTCCTTGCAGCCTCTGCTTTTGTGCATCAGGGCTGTGTAACATAGTAAATCAAAGCCCCCATCTGGTTTTTCATGCAGAAAGGTATTTTGTGGCATTTGGGGTGGGGTTTCTTTGGCTGGATTGGGGTTATTGGCTACCACGTTTCCAGTAATTACAGTGTGATCATGCCTCCCTGCAAGCAGAAACAGATAATAAATTTATCTTAAAAAATTCTTTTTGTGAGCAGTTTGACTGGTTAAGAAACACTCTGATTTAAGAGATTGCCCCAAAGTACTCTCCAAATTACTGGCCCACATTCTTAGAAAAAATGTTGCCTGGGTGGATAGAAGAGCCTAATTCTAGAAGTGTATTTAAACCAAATCTAAACCCTCGAGTAAAGTTTTGTTCAAATCTTAATTAAAAAGCACTTACATTAGGCAGCTGACTGTTGTCAATCCCTACTGTGATTGCTTCACCCAAGTTTCACAATGTTATTATTCTTTTTTGTTACTTAACTGTTAAAAATGTTAGATCTAATTAACAGTGATGTTGCAAAGCAAAGGGTTACAAAGATTATGCATGCTTAAAACTTGTGAGGGAAAACAGAGCTGTTGTTGTTAGTAAGTGTAGCATTAATTATGTAAGTTACTTTATCCAGCAGCATAATTTAGAAATTGACTGTAAAATCAAACATAAAGCTGACATAAACAAATTGCAAATTCTTATCTGGTAACCATACTTTTTTCTAGTCTTTTTACCTGTTTTCATTAGCTGTACATACCTGTAGCATCTCAACTTATACTCAGATATTAAGAGTAATATCTGGTATTTTTAATAAAATCAGTAGAGTCCATGGTCTGACCTGATGATCAACTTTCAGCCTCCAAGGGAATAATCAACTAATATTAAAGAATTTGAAACCCTTCTTGGTGTTCTAAAAATATATCCTAAATGTCAGGATTTGTAAAATGGGTAACATATATAGCAGCCTAACTGCCAGAAATTTGGCATGGAAAGATTTTTTTGTTATTATTTTAACAGCATCTTAGAGGCAGGAATGAAATACTCTCTCTAAAAGCAAAATTGGTTATTAAGCGTATTTCTAATTATGGCCCTATTCTCTGAGCACTCAACACCTTGGGCAGTTTTAGTGGTGTGAGAGAAAATACCATGAGGGTTAAGGTTCAGGGCAGCCACTTCTTGAAGGTGGCAAATAATCAATTTTTGGGCTGTCTATGGTTCATGCATCACACATCTAGAGTTACCACAGAGCATCTCCTGTGCTTCTCTTGCTCTTCCCAGTGGACTTGCCCCTGGGAGAGAACCCCTTTTTTTTCCAAAAGCAGAGCTTTGTTTTCACTGTTTCCTGTTTTTACTACTCCCTCTTTTCACTGCTGCATCCTGTCTCAGACCTGTTGCCCCAGTTATTGCCCAAGTTGTTCCTGGTCACTGCTGACCTAGATTGGAGATGAACCAGTGACCTACATAGGAAGGGTGACATGCTTCAGCAGTCCCCTGAGCCAGCACTCCCCTCACCTGAATGCAGAGTAAATTACATGGTTTTGGACTATGTTAAGTGGATACTTATTCATCCCTGCTGTAATCTGTGTCAGGTGAGCCAGGTGATGCTTGGTTTTCATATACAGGTTAGCATAACCCCAAAGCTGCAAGTTGGCAAAAGAGACCTGCCTGGGAAAACCCAGGAGCCTTAGGGGCTGCAAAGCCAGATTTGCCCAAGTCCCATCCTCTTATGAACTCCCAAGGACTTTTGTTGGGTTTTTTTTACATAGGAAGCAAAGAAATCACAATCAGTCTAATGTTTGTGTCAAAATTATTCACAAGTTTGCTGGGACATGTGCAAGTCAAATCATGACTTTGCAGTAAAGCAAGCAGTCAAGCTTATCATGGCATTGAAGGTGTCTATCTGGGCATTGCAGCCTGGTTCCTGGAGTCTCCAAGAAGCCAGACTTGAATCAGTGACTGGCTAATATGATAAATATTGTTTAAAATAACTTCTCATCATTTCTCTTTCTCCTGTTGCTGCAGTCCAGCATTCAGCTTCCCCCACCCGCTTAACCCTGTGACGTACCAGCAGATCCTGACCCAGCAAAGAGGCCTGAGCTCAGCTTTTGGACACACTCCTCCCCTGATCCAGCCATCCCCAACCTTCCCCACACGGCAGCACATGGCAGTCATCTCTGTGAACCCATCACCAGCACAGAGCAGCAGCAACAGCAACTGCATCTCTGACTCCAGCCAGGTAGGGACAGACATCCTGTGTGGCACATGTGGAAATGGAGGCACGTTCTCTGTGGGATGTGGGCTTCCCTTCATGGTGGTTGTGGGAGTTGTAACAATTCTCTTTTTTACTCACACTTTCCTTTTATGCTGCTTTTTCTTTTTCCTGGCAAGTGTTTCTGAATTAGTCACAGACAAATTTCGTGCCCATCTCCCTTCCTTGCACCTACCCATGCAAAAACCAAAGGCTTTGGTCCATCAAAGTATTGAACACAATATGCAAGGTCATCCCAGGCAGGAAATCTCCTTGAATATGCTATGTCCTATGAAATTGAGGGAAATCAATTGCTGTAGTGTTTTGCAAAATAAGCACCTGTGAACCAAGCTTCTTGTTGGGACCTTCACCAATCCCTCCTTCCTTTTTTGCGCTCATGTGAACCATGATGATGGTCTTAATCTTTAACATGTAAGTGCATGCTATATAGGACCTCTTCACATTTTAGTTGCTGTTCTTTCTTTTTTCACTGTGTCCCTGCTGTTGATTTTTACTGCTAAATTTTGCAAAACCAGGGGCCAGACTTTGAAAACTAGGAATGAGATCCCCACCTTAAATACATCCTTACAAATACCTATGAGCACACAAGCACATATATGTGTGCACAAGCCCTCCACATGCACTGGGTTAGTGAGTATGCCTAGCACATTCTTAATCATATTTCTTTTCCACTTACATTCCTTCCAAGTCTAAATTGCAGTTGCTTTTCTCCCCAGAGACTTATTTCAGCATAAGTCACACCCATTTCAAATCATTGTTCTACTAGTATCATACTGAACTTTTAAGACTGGTTTATTGTTTTAGGGTTTCTCATGGCTGCAGCACTGCAAACTCTGTTTATTATTACAGGTTATTTGATTGATTGGTTTTGTTTTCTCCTTACAAACTGGCTACCAAAATAATGTGGCTGGAAGGAGTTCTGCCTCTGTTTATAAATTTGCAGGACCAATCTTGAGCAATTAGCAAGACTATTTAAAATGTCAATGTTCCAATTTTATGCACATACAATGGGATGTTTTTTCTCCTGAAGTTGTTCTTATTTTTTAAGAGCTTAGCAATTTACTACACATAGCATGCCAGAGCCCTCACATATAACTAAAGACCCCTGCTTCCCCCAGGAATTCATTTTCTCAACAAATCTTTTCGTCACATTGAGAAATAAAACTGGCTTGGGTGGGGGTTGTATAAGGCTTTGATGGCTATGCCATGGATTGCTCTGAAACAGAGCAGCAGTGGTGAGGCCAAGCTCGCCAGCGAGCCTGAAGCTGGGGTTGCCCTTGATTCTTCTTCCCTCTCTCCCATCCCTCTGCCTTGCACAAACTCACATGAGCTGGTTTTCATTTGAACCCCAGGCCAACCCTCCTGTCCCCTGCCACTCCTGAAGCTGAACCTTGACTGATTTTAAAGTTAGTTTTTAGTGAGGAAGTGAGCCACTGTCTGTCTGTCATCCCAAACCCCAGTGCCATTTCTTGCCTGGTTTTCTTTCCTAGAGCAAGCAGAGCAGTGAGTCGGCCGTGAGCAGCACCGTCAATCCAGTAATTAACAAACGCAGCAAAGTCAAGACTGAAGTTGAGGGCTTGCCCCCAGTGTCCCCAAACACACAGGTAACCTCCCTGCTGCAAGCCATGTTGTGGGTCTCGAGCTCTTGTGAGCTGCTGGGTCTTGTCTTTGGGAATGATCCTCTTGACATCTTTTGTTGTAGCTGGAAGCAAGGCAGCAAAATCTGCCAGGCAGGCAGGTGTCTCTTGGAGCACAAAACGGGGCAGAGCTGCAGTGACTGAGTGAAGCATTCCATGGGTATTTGGGACTCAGCTTGCTGTTGCTGTGCTTGGGTAGGAGAAAAAAGGAGAGAGCAAATATATCAAGTGTAATAATGTAAAAATGATGTCTGAGTTTTCTGTGCTGCAAAGCAAGCAGCATTAGTGTCTCAGAGCAAACATAGATTATGAGGGAAACTTGCATGTAGGTAGAAAGCTTGCAAAAAAAGGACGACTTCTTGATTCAACAAGGAATTGCTCCTAGAAACATCCTTTACACTGGTGACACAACATTTGACACCAAGAAGGGCCCAGAGGCCTTTGCTTTCTTTCTGGAGCCCTGTGATTGCAAACTGCTTAATGGCTGACAGTATCCATCTGACCGTCCTTTATCACAACTGTAAACTATCAGGAGTGCTCTGGGCACTTCATTTTCATGAAATATTAAGCCGTGTTATTGTCAAGCGAATGGAAGAGTTGATGACAAATTTCTCCTTCTGCCCTGGTTCAGGAGCAGGTCTCAGCATGATGCATGGGGACAGCAACGTGTGCAGTCATCAGGGGGCTGGTAAAATTGATGAAGATAGCATATCAGGGAAAGATAAACATGCTGTAGTCAGCACGATTAGGGCAAAGAGGCACCTCTCTGGAGCTTTGAGTTTAGGAGTGCATCTACACACTGTTGTAAAATCACATGCCCTGAAAAACCAATCTGGCCACTGCCTGGGCTAATGGGGCAATGTGTTTATTTCTCGCAGCAAATGAAAAAATATTCGAAAGCCATCAGTTGCTTTCTCAAAGCATGTGTTAGTGGAGGAGCTGTGGGACAGACAGCTGCTTGCTCAATGGCTGCCATCCTCCGTGCGCTGCTCCATGCGAAGCCGTGTGCGCCCAGCTTGGGAGTGCTTGGGTAGCACCAGCCTGGCTCACCCCTGCAGCCCTGCTCCAGGGGTTTCATCTACTGGGTCTTAAAAACACTGAAATTGGCCCTGAATGGAGTGGGGGAGTGGTTTAAAGTAGTACAGTGAGATTTTATTAGAATAGCAAGGTGAAATTAGGAGTAGGAAAATGCACACTGATCATCTAATAGTTCTTAATGAGGTGGTATGTGAAGTAATTCCCCAAGAGAAATGTAGGTTCCACATCTTGCAGTATTTCAGTATTGACTGGGAAATTACTAGAAGGTACCGTGTAAAAGACAGCCCGTTCTTGGCAAGGAGAACAGATTAAAAAAACTGAATGTAGTGGGTGTTTCCTTTGGTCTAAGCAAGAAGAATTAATTAAATTTAAAAATTCCTTTTCTGCCAAAGACTGTGCTGACAAGTTGTGTTACAGTCAGTTAGTAATTGACTGATCCATTTTTTGCTGACTGAAGTTCATCTATCCCCAAAAATGTGTATGTTTTGTTTTGGAAATGCTGCATTTGAAACACCTCATATGAGTTGTGGTTTGGGTGTTTGCAGTCCTTGGCAAAACAGTATCTCCCATGATGGCTTGTGCTGTAAAAAATACAATCAGACAAGATTTGTGGGACACAGTGAAGTACCAGGCATGAGGGACCTGAGTTACTGAACTTTTGCAGTGCCACAAGAGAGCTCCAGTACAGATTCAGACTAGCATTGGACTAGGTAGAAATGAAACTTTTCAACAAATCAAATTGTTACAATTCCATTTGTCCAACAGAAAGTATAAAAATTTTGGCAAAATAAGATTTTTAGTAGAAAATTACAGTTGTCCGGGAACCGCACTTTGCGCAGAGACAAGTATAAAAAAACTTAGTGTTTAGAGCTCAACCAAATTGCAGGGAAAAGAAGTTGTTGTTTGAACTTTCTCAGACTATTGCTTTAGGCACTGATATAGTTTGAATCTCCAGAAGTCTTTCTGTAAATTACTGCAGTTTCCTGTCCCAAGAGCCACCTTGCAATATATATATTTTTTTTAAATAAGAGCTAATTAAAACAAATCTCTTCTGTGTGAAGGTGTCCTGGAGGCAGGATGCTTTGTGCTAGGCAACAGTGGTATCTGGGAGGAAAGGGAACGAAGGGGGTCAAAGCCTGCAGGGTTTTGTCTTGCTAGATTCCCAAGCCAATACTGGGTGCTGATGGCCTGCTCTGTAGTGCAGGTGTCTGATGCATGCAGGACAGTTGTCTTTACTCAGATTTGTACTAATTATGCTTTATGTTACACTATTGTGTTGTGCCCATGCTTTAATCCTAGCAGCCACAACAAAAATCTTCTGTGCTTCATTTAGCACTGTGGAGCTGGCTAGACAGAGAAGTTAAGGAGAGAGCTCACAGTGAACCCAGCATAAAAGTAACTCATTTATGAGTCCAGAGTCCCAGGAGCTCTGTTCTGCAACCTGCTCTTCACTGGTCTTGCTCAAGCTTTCCAAATTCCCTTCTCAGAGAAGTGCTTTGAGAGCTCATCACTTTGTCCCTGTGGAGTATCCTGCAGGTATAAATCTTTGGGTTAGGTATCATTTTCTCATCTATTGAGAGATGCAGAAAACAGGAGCCCCCTGCCCAGCCCTGAAGGTGCTGATGAGTGTGGGACTGGGCTCTGACTGCCCTGTGATTTCTTTATGCTCATGTTTCTCCACTCTGCCCAGATCAGTTGTTCTGCTCCAGCAAAGAACACAACCAAAGGTCAGAAGCCAGGTCTTTGCTTTTTTCAGTTTTTCCTGGGACTGCCCACAGCTGAATCCAGGCACTGCTTCAACAGTGGCTTTGTGTGTTTTGTCATCAACTCTGATCCACTTCTTCCAAAACCCTGTAGCTTCTTATTTCACAGTAATAGTGGATGTTTTGTAGCCACAGAAAGCATGGTTTTGTATCAGTTGATACTTGCCCTGTAATCTATGAGTGATGGAGGAATTCAGATAAAAGAAGTTCACCTTATACAACGCACCGTTATGTGTTGCAGGAGCATCTGACAGACCTGAAAGAAGATCTTGATAAGGATGAATGTAAACAGGAGCCTGAGGTTATTTATGAGACTAACTGCCACTGGGAAGGGTGCACAAAGGAATATGATACTCAGGAGCAGCTCGTCCATGTGAGTAATGGTTGGGAGGAAACCCCAGCGATAAATTTGGGTTTCTGTGCACTTGTCCTCATTTTTTATCACTAGCTGCTGTACAGCCAGAGCTCACCCTGGGAGCTACTAAAGGTGCAAATCAGAGATACGGTGTGTAAACACTGCCAAAGCAGGTCGCTGCTCCCCGAGGAGTTCAGCTGAAAGAAGCCTCTCATAGATTATGTGATATTGCTCCCTTCTCAGCTGCTGAGGCTGCACTTTCAGTCTCCCTTGTGCATGGCCCAATGACAGAAGGCTCAGTGCAGAAGACTGGATCAGAAAATGGGGAAAGGGGCTGAGCCCTTCTCTCTTCCCTGGCCATATTCACTGAGCCTTCCCACAGAGCTACACCAGCTATGGGTCAGGGATCATCCATGCTGTCTTCAGTCCTAGTCCAGGCTGGGAGAGCCTCTAATGCTGCTGTTAATGAGCTGTGGAGCCATATCACTTAGAGGCTGTTGACCTGCTCAGCTCATCCCTCCCACAGAAACAGAGCACTTTCAGAGTTTGGAGATATGCTCCAGTGTCTGAAATACAGAAAGTGGGTTGATTTTCTAAAACTTGGGCAACAGGGCTTCCATAATCACAGTGATGTTCCCAAACCAGTGTCAAAACTGCTCTCTGAAGGATCCCCAAACCAAGTCATTAATCAGATTTTCAGTTCTAATTAATTCCAAGAACCTTTTGTATGCTTGCTTCATCTGGGTATCCACCGTTTGGTTTCCTTTGGCTTCTGGGGTCAACAAATTCCTCATCCTCAGGGAAGTGCCTGTGAAATCAGACATGATCTGTGACTAAGCCCCATCCTGCTCCCAGCCCAACACCCTCCCAGTCCTTATTTTGGGTCTATGGTGTGAGTCCCATTTCTTTGAAGCCAGCCCATATCTGCTGGGAATTCACCAGCCCAGCAACCCTGATGCTTGCAGCAGAGTTTTGGATTAAACACATTTTGCAACAGGAGCTGCTACCTTTTGCTTTTCCTTCAGCCTTTAGCTGCTTGTCTCAACCAGGCTCCCAGCTTGCCAGGGGCCACACATGTGTACCTCTCATGTAGCCCCCTTCCTGAGAGCTTGTGTCTGCTTTCACCATTTTTGATATGTCTTCATTTTGGCTATGTTTAGATGCCCCCAAATAGGCATTGGTCACCATTTGCCCAAGTTCTGCACACAAACATGGTGCAGAGGGACTACACTCTAAATTATAATTTTGGGCACATGCTCTTCTTCCATCTAAGGCTAGTGCCTGCCCATCTCTACCAGAAGCCAGTGGTTCAGTGCATCAAGTCCTTGAGTACAGACAGATTTGGAAACAGTTTTCAAGGCCAGTTGAGTGATAAGGTGCTTAATGGATTGTACATTGCATGCTATGGGGCACTGCTTTTTTGGGGTTAAACAACAGCATTCCTGTCAGATGGGCTGGGCTCACATTTGTCCAGCAGTTTTTGTGTGTTTCCCTCTCAGATGTAATAAAAACTAACTCTGCCCAGAGCAAAGTGCAGAGCACCAGGCAGCTCAGCACAATTTATTTCCAGAAAAGAAACCCAAAAATAAACAAAGAAAAACATTTGATGAAATATCCCAAGATTTTCCTAAATTTGGAATGTTACAAAAATTGAGTCTTCTGTACTGTGATTACTAGCAACATAGGGTTGTGGATTTGGGATGCCCAAAATACACATGCAAATGCAATACAGATGTCATGGGCCAGCTTCTGAGAAGGTGCCATCTCACCATGCATGGAAAAGCTCTAGTTTGTGTGCAGAGCAAAGTACCTGGGTGAGCAGGGTCTGTGCCTCTTACACAGTGTGCTTGTGGGAGAAGTGCATGTCAACAGGGAGCAGCAGCAGTGATGACATAC
Source organism: Peucedramus taeniatus (assembly GCA_013400575.1). Lineage (NCBI taxonomy): Eukaryota > Metazoa > Chordata > Aves > Passeriformes > Fringillidae > Peucedramus > Peucedramus taeniatus. The sequence continues at coordinate 389,578 of WBNO01028427.1, forward strand.
TTTCACAAGCACCACTGCTGCTCCCAACCTCAAAGGTCACACTCAATTTGAGAGAAGCCCAAGCAAAGCCTTCAGCCAGGTAGGGGCTAAGGAGCTGTAGCTGAAGTGGGGTGAGCAGTGCAACTCCTCCTACACCATATGATGGGAAGCAGATGTTGCCTAGACAGGGAGTGAATAGTCCTGAATGGGGGCTACAGCTCCCATAAGTGTTCTTCCTCTGGCTCAAACAAGACCAAAAGCATAAGCCTGTGCTCTCCCACACTCCCAGCATTGCTGTGTGTAGTCTTGGTTGCAAGTTAGACTCCTACACAAACAGACCCTGGAGACATATCTCCCCAGTCTGGTCTGGACATGGTTTAGCATGTCCATGGGTCTCTGGGGAGGTTCATCAGATTTCCACCATCTGAGGCTAAAATCTCACACCAATGCCACGTTGTAAAACCAGAACTGTAGGCAGCAGAACTCTAAACCTATATGAAGCCTCTCCCAAACCCAGGCTTCCCCAGCTCTCCCAGCACACAGCTTTGGCTCTCAGTGTTTATGTGTGGTGCCCAAGAGACCAGCTGAGCCCTACATACCTCCTCTTGCCCCTGGGTAGAACTGGGACCCCAGGCAGCAGGACCCTGACCCCAGGATTGGACTGCAGCGCACAGAATGCTGAGACTGGGTTCAGCTGGGACTGTGAAGGCTGATTAATCTGTTTTAATGTACTTTTGTGTCCTCGTGCTGCCTCACTGCCCCAAGAGAGTCTCACCCGTAGCTGTAACATGTGTGCCTGGCCTTGGCCGGGGGACTAAGGCGGGGGCTGGAAAAGATCTCAGCACAAAAAAAGCCAAAACCCAAAACCAAAGTGGTTTATTTTAGGATTTCCTGTCAGTGAATGTCTTCTGAAAACACAGGAGCGAGGACAGGCATTATTTTTGGCAATGAGACCCCATTCAGAGAGACAAGGCCGCCGCGGGAACGGCGCTGCCGACGGGCTGGCCTCTGGCTCTGTTTATTTTCGGCAGGGCTTCATCTGCCCTGCACTGGGAAAAAAACGGCCCACTTCTCCCTACCAGGATGGATGAAGGCACCATTCTGGGTCTGGCTTTTCAACACTGCAGCGCAGAATTTCATGGGCCTGAGTAATTAGCAGTAATTGAGCTCTCCCTGCTGCATAGTTCTTAGATGCTGTCATTTCCTGCCAGCCACCAGCTCTGGACGGCAGGTGGATGTCATGGGGCCAGCATATGGACTTAGATGCATAGGATCATTTAGGTTGGAGGCGACCTTTAAGATTGCTGAATCCAGCCAAGGCTTGTCGCCTGTCCATCATCCTCCAGCAGCGCCCCAGGAAGGGGTCTCAGGTGTGTAAATGCAGCACAGGAGAGTTCAGCAGAAACAAAAATTACTCTGTCATCCCTGGTCAAAAGTGGCATCAAGCAGCTGGGGGCACACTGAGAGAGCTCCCTGCTCCCAAAAGCTCACATTGCTTTTGCAAACCTCCCATTTCTAGCCTGCTTTGTACCCACTGTGCTGGGTGCTGCGCACCTTTATCTGCAGGACACACCAGACCACAGTGCTGGGTCCCATGTCCCTGGTGTCACCTGTGCACCTGGCACCCAGGTGCTGCAGTGCCTGACAAGCATTGGGGAGGGAACATCTGGTTTTCGGAGCGCTATGCGCGATTCACTGGCATCAGCTCTTCCAGGAGTGACCTGGTTTTCCTTTCTCTCCTACCAGCACATCAACAACGATCACATCCATGGGGAGAAGAAGGAGTTTGTGTGCCGCTGGCAGGACTGCACACGGGAGCAGAAGCCCTTCAAGGCCCAGTACATGTTGGTGGTGCACATGCGAAGGCACACGGGAGAGAAGCCGCACAAGTGCACGGTGAGCTGGCAGGGACACATGGTGCATCTCACGGGGAAAGTGGGACGCCAGGCTGGGGTGGTCACAAAAATGTGATTGTAGATGTGGGCATGGCTTCAGGTAGGGCTCTCCCAGGCCAGCCACTGGCAGCAGCTCAGAGCCAGTCCAGCCCTATGTGTCTGGGTTACAGCTAGTTGCAGGTTAGACCCTGGGGACAGGACAAGAGGTCAAGGAGTGTGTTTGAGGTGTTAGTGGGCAGAACTGCCTTTCCTTGGGAAGAACTATTTCATAACTACCACAGAGATCCAAAGCAACTGAGGACAAGTCACTTAAGGTGAAAATCCAGCCAATTTGGTTGCTTAAATCCAAGAAAGAAATCCAGTAATGCCACACTGTGGGGAGCCACCTAACCCTGGTTGTGTCTAACCTGGCATCACCCACTACAGCTGTTGGGAATGCAAGATTCCCTCACCCACGGACCCAACCATGCATACATGGCTCTTTCTAGCCTGGGAATCTAGGCCAACACCTCCTGCCTCTGCTCTCTTAATCCAGAGGTGAGGTTAAGCCACAGATGCTTAAACCCCAAGAAGAGCTCAGTCCCAGACCTTCTGCATGCCAGCAGCACTGTGTCTAGGGTAAACATTGCCTGAGGAAGAGTATGGGGTATAGTTTTGCATCTCAGTCCTGTGGGTGCAAGCTCACTGACAACATGGGAGAGCTGGGCTCTCCTCCTTAGCCTCAAGATATGAAATCCCATATGTGCATTCACACTTGGAGCCTCTCACCACACTGCTTGCTGATGTGGGGCAGCTAATGATGCCTGATGCAAGGCACAAGAGGGAAGTGAGGTTATGGAGTTCAGCTGGTGGGAGAGGTGTTCACAGTCTCCCTCCTCATCTCCTCCAGCCTTTATTCCTCCCAAAGGTCTTTTCCTCCCTGTCTTTTGATATCCTCTGCTCTCTGCCTTCTCCTCCTGATGACATTTCATACCTCCTCTGCGGGGTCAGCACTACACTGTTCCTCTCCCCAGAGTCTTGGGGATGAGTCTCTTACTGCTCAGCAAATGTCTGAGCCCTCCTCCCATATCTTCCTCCTCTTCTGCTCCATTAGCCAATTCCAACCCTGCTCACTCCCTGGCTCTGCCCCAGCTCCTGCTTACAAATATTAGGATATGTATGATTTGCCTGCTGCATGACTCCTTTATCAATCTTCCAGCCTTGTGTTCATTTAATTTAGAGCATAAGCTCCCCTGGGGCACAGGGCCATGTCCTTTGTTTTAATCTTCTAAAGCACTTTGCCCAGTCTAGTGCTTTACCAATCTTCCTTAAAAGTATCAAGAAATATTGATTGTTGGTGCATACAAAGTGAGCACTGAGGGCAAGTCTAGCCTGCCCTTGTAGGCAGAGGGACTCAGGAGACAAAAACAGCAGTGGCTGAATCCTCTTTAGTGCTATGGTGGATCAGGAGAAAACACTGCTGCACAATCCTTCCCTTTTCAAGCCTCAGTTTTGTCATGCTGGGGCAATGGCAAGGCTGTGTTTGAGTCTCAAGTCATCCTCTGCCTCCTGGAGAACTGCAGGCCCTCCATGTGCAGTATGTTGCAGCAACTGTCTCCAAACTGGTGAACCACCATTTTCCAGTTGTCTGGGATAATGGCAGTTCTGCAGACAGTGCCCTTCTGTGGCAGAGCATTCCTTCTCCAAGTCTGGCAGTGATTTTTCAAAGCAGCATTGGTTTCAGACAAGAAGTTTGTGGTGTACATAAAGCTACAGATGAGCCCAGTTGCAGCCTGGGATTTGGTCAAGGATTATTTCAACAGATGACAGCTAGAACTCCCACTGGCATAATCAAATCCACACGTAAGAGTGGGAACAACTGCTTTGAACATGCACAGGCTGCTTTGCTGAGAAGCTTTTATTTGAAAATATAGCCTTAGAACTTTTGCTCTTAATAACTGCATTTTTGTGTCAGTATCCAGCAAAACTAGAATGGACACATGAGTTCTCATGCCTCATGCTGAGTTCCCTTTGTTTTCCAGCAAGAGGAATGATGTATTTCAATAACTGTACGCGACTTGAGTTGTAAAGGATTGTTTGTACAGGGCAAGAGAAGAAAGAGATATACTGTGCTACCTCAGAGCTGTGGCATGTTCTGTGGGACAAATGGGCTAATGAAAGTTGTCTGAGGAAGAAAAACTGGATCCATACCACCCTGACAAAGCTGTAAAAGGAATCAGCTCTTTCAGGATGCTCCTACTGGTCTTTGAAGAGATGTGAATACCTCAAGAGCAGAGCAAATCTGCCTTATGTCCACCATCCCTTCTTTTCCAGCACAACAAAATTGCATGGGATCAACCTGTACCTACATGCTTCATGTGTTTCATGGGCTGCATGTTTGTCTCCCTCCCTAGTAGTCCAGCAGGTCCTGTGCATGTGGAGCACAAGGCAACAGGAGCTGTTGCTATTGAATGCAGGTGCCTGTGACCAGACCTTTGGATGTGTAGAACCACTCAGCTGCCCATGGGAGAATCAGACACAGAGCATGACCTGTCGTGCTGTGGCTCCAGTTTCTTCACTGGCCTAGACTCAAACAGAGCAATGTGAAGTCTTGTCCCAACTGGACTGAACTTGGAGACATGTTTACGTGATGTGACTAGAATCCAATGCATACATTACAGCAGCAGGGGCTGCTTGTTGAAATTTAAAGGGTGTTTTTTGTATGGAAAGTACAGCCTGGGCTTTTCAATGCTCCCAGCTGAACAGGCAGTGCAACATTTAGCTAGAATTTGCAAGGGAGCCTTGCATTTCTTAAAATTTCCCACCTGTTTGTCAAAGAGCACTTTAGAGACTCCTTGGTTGGAGGTGAAATCCTCCCATGCTGAGCCAGGGCAGGTGCAGGGAGAAGCCTCCAGCCCAGGCAGAATGGAGGGTGGCAGGACTTTCATCACCCGAAGCCTCACCACGTCTCCCAAGCTGCTCCTTCTCATTGTGTGGGCAGCTGGTTTCCTTCCAGGAGGAAGGTTCCTGGCCTGTTCTGTCATCCAAAAATCCATCTGTCTTCAAGATTGAGAGTCTTGTTTTTTAAACTGGTAATGTCAGACAGCCTGACCACAGCATCCTCCAAGAGTAAACCCAAGCTGTAATTTGGGAAACTTTAAAGCTTGCTAGATTTCTGTTTGTGTGTTAGGGAACTGTCTGCCCTTTCCAGTGTTGATGCTAGTAAAGTTGCAAGGCTGGTCAGAATGTGGAGAAGTTGTCAGTTTCCTAGATGGGAAGGAAGGGGCCCCTGTTTCTGAGTGTTTTAGATGCAGAGGGGTGGCAGGAGGGGCTAAGAGAGCTGTGGGAGGAGTGGAGGGGTGTTTAGCCCTGCTGGAAAAAAGGAGTCACTTGTTGAAATGTCAGGTGGGTACCCAACAAGGAGTAGCACCTCACATATGACTCACTGCTGAAACTCTCAGCCTGTCTAGGGAAGCAAATTCTCCCAACAAAGTGGATGTTGTTCCCTAAAACACAAGCCCTTTAAAAAGAAGAAAAAAAAAGAAAGAATGAGAAACAGATTGGAAGGGTTTAGGCAGGGGGAAAATCAAATTTTTCTGGTTAATTAATCACTCCTCATGTGGTTTTTTTATTTTAGTTTGAGGGTTGTTCCAAAGCCTATTCCCGCCTGGAGAACTTAAAGACACACCTGAGGTCCCACACTGGAGAAAAACCTTATGTCTGTGAACACGAAGGCTGCAATAAAGCCTTTTCCAATGCCTCGGACAGAGCCAAGCACCAGAACAGGACACATTCCAATGAGGTAAGCCTGGGCTCACCACAGCTCAACGAAGGGCTTTTTTTAAATTTTGCTGACAATAAACATACACTTTACACACTGGACGCATGTAAAAAGAAACCTACTGTAATGAGAGGTTTATCTTGTTTTTTAATGGGATTTATTTTTGCTGGGGAGCCAGACCACATTAGCTTTATATTTATGAAAGCTGTGTTTGAAATCATAAACAGATGTTAAAGTATGCAAACTTTTTAATCGACTTTGGAAATGAAAACAAGCATTTTCCAAATTCATAATTTTTAATAGCACAGATAGTATAGTACGGTTGTGCAAGTGGTGTTTAATATTACTGTGGAGCAGACTTGCAGTAATATAACAGCTACCCTGGATCCTGATGCTCTGGAAATAGTAGTCCCTCCATCATTTGATGTACAATGATAGAGCACAATGCAATGCTTTGTTAACCTTGGATAATTAAGACCCACTATTAGTAGTTGGGGAGCAGAGGAAATTGCCTTTATTGTAACGCATGTGATGGTCTGTTGCAATCAACCACGGCCGACAATTGAAATTTATATTACCACTAATTAGCTGACAGGGGAAGGAAAACAACTCTCTAAAGTTCTAATAGTGTTTTCAGCTATGAAGAATTCAGTCTGTAGCCTAATTTGCAACAGTTAAATATAGACTATTGGAGAATGGAACGCAGTTGCCACGGTTGACAGCCTTTTGAAGTGATGCTGTGTCTACAAAGGGCTTTTTGGGAGTATTTTTATCTCTGGCATAGTATCAGTCAGTGATAACCAAAGTTCTGTAGGTTTCAGAGATTCTGTTTGAGTCAGAATAAGGACTGAAAATCTAGAATCCTCTTCCTGGCTGAGATGATGCTGAGATGGACTGATGAATGACTAGGGTCCCAGTGTTGTTTGAATTGGTTTGGATGTGAACCCAAATATCAGGATTGTTCTCCACCAGCAAGACACAGGTTAAAATTAACCCATATCCACACTTAAACTGGATAGTTTGGAGTTATTTTAAGGCTACACCAACCTTGAGGCCAGGAGGGACCAAAAAGATAGGTTGCAACCTCTCGTCTGCTCGACATCCTGCATTCCCAGTAAGTGGTGTTTGAATACATCATTTTTCTATGTTAAAGCTTCTTCCCCTGAAGGGTAGGCAATTGTTGGTTTAATCTCACATTTTAGGTGCTGGATATTGCTCATTCTCCAGCCCTGGTTGCTTTTTCTGCTTTCTCCAGTGCTGGATCCAGTGTCCCTTTAATTGTTGATGAATTAATTTTGCAGTGTTAATCCACTCTCCGTATTCTTGCTCATAAGCTGAATAAATCAATCAAGCCACTTAAGATTTACATTTTTGCAACATTTTTTCCTGTCTTGAAGGAAATTTGCATCTCACTTCAATTCATAGGGATTCTCATGTGAATAGATCAAGACTACTGGCACAGCTTTCTGTGCTGGATACAGACTCACTCAGCCCCCAGTCTGTGCACACTGACAGTATGTGAGCGACTTTTTTGCCTGTAGATCACTTGAGCTCAGATCCCTGGAGCTTTACCAGGAGCTTTGCTAGGCCGGGCAGTTTCCCATCTGAGCCAGCTAATGTCCCATGTAGAATTTTCATTTTGAATGTGTTAGTAAATGTAATTTCTCCAATGGGTTCAGATTCCCAAATGATCCAGATCAGGAGCTGCACCAGATCTGGGATGACTCCTCACTTCATCTGAGCAGAGCCTGAACACACTTGAAAGTCAGATCATTTGGGTTCCCCTTGTGCAAGAGGGTGAGGCTGTAGTGCAGGAGCATCCACCTCCATGTCTCTTGTGGACCCTGACCTAAATATGCTGATACTTGACACAAGCTGCTTTCAAACAACACAAATCAAAAGCTCAGATAACAGATAGGGATTTTATCCTCTGCAGTTGCTTCCCCTGAAGGACACCTACCCCTTCTCTGGTGTAGGAACAGCACAGCCACTAGTGGAGGATGTGTACCAGACCAGCTGACCTTGCCATGGGAACTTTAAGGCACTGCCACTATCCAAACAATCTTACATTTTGCAGTCATGCTCACTCCTGAACTGCTGTTCAACTCTCCTTGATGCAGTACAGAAACACCTCAAGACTTGTGGGAGATCTGTAGGCTGCATACAATAGCTCTCTGGGCCATATTTTTGACACCCTCTTTTTGAGGATCAGATAGCAGGATCCTTTACAACAGATGGTATCCCTCACAGCAAAGCTCATCACACTGGGCAGCAGGCCCAGGCCAGGGTCCTTCATCCAGCTGTGGCCATGACCACTGGCTTAGCAAACTGTACTGAGACCTTGGCTCACAAAACCACACAAATGCAAAGCAGAAGTTTGTGGCTGTGAGTATTTCCCATTACCCATTGGTAACTCTATTGTGGTTCCTAGCTACCTTCTAAATATTTTCCTCTGCTTGCAGTATTTACTTGGAATACACCAGTTTCAGAGTTAGTCATCCAAGTCTCCTCTAAGGGGGAAGTTCCAGGTTCCCTGTGTTTGTCACTGTCATTGTGTGACAGGATGTAGGTGTATGGTCCAAACATGCTGAAGTTCAAGGCTACGGATATTTAACCACACTGGCTCTGGTTTGATTGTTGAAATGTCATACACACTGTATTTTAAACTTTCAGTGACTGTTTGAATCCCTTCAGGGGATACCTTCAAAGTTACATCTGGAAAAAGGGCTTTCATCCTGTAACTACTCTCCAGTGTATACACAGAGGAGTGGCATGAGTTCATGGCCAGCCAAAGACTCAGAGTGACATTTTCAACAACTCAAGCTGAACACGGGTAAAACACATAAATCCAGTTCTGCTTAGTGTGTGGGGAGATCTCCAGTTCTCCCACCCTAAGGAGTATTGCCCTGTATGTGCATGAGCATAGGAGGGAGGCATCTGAGGTATCTAAACTCAACTTCACTAGGGTGAAGATGTCACTAGATGTCAGAATCTGAAAAACTCAGGGATAGACGAAGGCATGCCAATGAAACAGCAGTTATGCTTAGCTTGGTTGCAAGGGGTGATGAAGAGGATGATTGAATCCCCTTAGGTGGAGTGTCTGCTGTCTAAGCAACAGTGATCATGTTACCCTAATTGCTGGGGTCTGAAAAATCAGAACTGTTGAGCCTAAAGGATATTTAGAAAAAATCTTTTAGCTGTTCCTTTACAGGATCTTTTCAGCACATGTGGTGGGGGTTCTGTTCTTTGTAATAAGGCTTAATAGCAGTAATAATATTTCTACAATGCTTGTCCAAAAAGTTGCATGATATTTTTAAACAAACTATTTTAGTTTTTGTGCTTTGGTTTACCCAGCTTTAAAATATATTAAATATTTACCTCAGTGGGGTGTTACGTGGATTCAGCTGGTTTGAGTGATGTGCCAAGATCAGGAAGCATGCTTTTGAATACAAAACAGACTCTCAGTGTTTTTCATGTAATGATGCTGGCTTTCTGCAAAGAATATATACTCCTTTGTATTTTTTCACTTAAGTTCCTGGAAAAATTACAAAACAGATTTTAAAAAAAATTAATAGGAATGGTCATTTTGGGTAGCCTTCAAATAACATCTGTCTGTTTTTTTCTCATGGATCTATCCTAGTGCATTGGCAGAAAAGTACATAGAGTAGTTGTGAGGCCAAAAGCGGAACTTGTGATGAATTCAGAGCTTCCAGCACAGCAGCACCAGCTCAAACAACTGCAGTGCTAATACACTTTGGAATTGGAGACTCAGTAAAATAAAAAAGTTAAAAGAATAAAAGTATCTGTTTGCCGATTTCTGTTTTCAGAAGCATGGCTTCAGCCTTGTTTTCCTGTGGCAATCAATGATTCATGAATTCAGGATAGAATGCTGTCGTCTGAAAAAAACATTGCATGCCTGTGGTTTGTTTTGCACAATAGCAGATTTCGAGGTGACAGGTGCTGGAGTGGTGTGATAGATTGAGTAGGGTGAATCCAGTCTGGCTTGAATTCACTGGACTTCCATCAGCCAAAAGGTTTCATACATTTTCTTGGTATAGACCCCACCTTAGCAGAGCAAATGTGTTATGCCCAGTCCCCTACATCACCTCCCTCCCATCCTTAATCAGGAAACATTCCTGTGGCCACCCGAGCAAATACATTCATGGGAAAGTAATACTAGGAAAGTATTTCTAGAATTCTTAGCTGTCTTTTGATTCAGAAACTGAAAACAAGAAGCTTAGCCAACATTAAATGACCAGCCAAGGCTGTGTGGATCAGCAGCAGCCCATATATCACATCTTCCATATCTCAGTCTTACAGAGTCCTGTGGAGCAGATGCTCCACATTTTGCTGCTGCCTGCTGCTATGCTCATTGTATTTTCTTGGCCCATACACTGTACCTGGAATATTTGGGCTTATTCTAAATATAACCCACGATTTGCTTGTATTGACAGAAACCCTACGTCTGTAAGATCCCTGGCTGCACGAAGCGGTACACGGACCCCAGTTCCCTCAGAAAACACGTCAAGACGGTGCACGGGCCCGACGCTCACGTCACAAAGAAGCAGCGCAATGACGTTCACCCGAGGCCACCTCCACTCAAGGAAAATGGGGACAATGAGGCAAGTGCCAAGCAGAGCAGCAAGGTGTCAGAGGACAGCCCCGAGGCCAACAGCACCACAAGGAGCGTGGAGGATTGCTTACAAGTCAAAACGATAAAAACAGAGAATTCTGTGGTAAGAGCAGTTGCTTTTGGCAGAAATGATGTGCTTCCTGATCTCTCTGATGCAGGAGGGGCATGAAGCCTTTGTATTCCATTTACCTCTCTGGGCAGGTGCCCTTCAACCCTAGAGTTGAAGTCCAGAAATGGAGCTGCAGGTCAGGGCATAGTCCACTACATTTTGTACCTTCCTACCCAGCATCATAAATTCCTGCCCTTGTAGTCATGGGGGCCATGTGATGCCCTTTGCTGAGCTTGGCATTCCTGTGCTGTGAAAGTGGGTAAAACCCAAGAGTGTTGTGGTCAAATGAGCTTTATCTACCTCACCAGTTTAAATTGAGCAATGACCACAGGGCACAGATTGATGAATGCTTCTTGAAGCAAAGGTTCTTGCTTAAGCAGTCCCTTTTCTCCTCCTCCCTGCACCCTTCACTCCTTTTCTTTCTAGTCTGCTTCTGCTTGATGAAGCCAATGGGGATAAAACTAGCTGTTCTATTTTTGTTGAATATCTTAAAGCAAGTTCAATTCCTTGATCCAGTCCAGCATACACAGAAGCACAAAATCCTTGGGGTTGTCAGGGACCTCTTGAGATCATCTAATCCCACCTCCCTGATCAGCTGAGGTTGGCTAGAGCAGATTAATCAGGAGTACAGAAATTCAATACATGAATCCCAGCTGCCTTAGAAAATTGTAGCAAGGTGATGGGGCAGGGGAATGAAATTAGGAATAAACATGGAAGCAATCCTATGGCCCACAGAGTACAGACTGTCACTCAACCATGATCAAGCTTTACAGCTCCAGCAACTGAAGCAAAGACCATTTATCAGCTTTCTGTCCATTACAGCAGCTCCACAGTTGGCAGTAGTGTGGTCAGTGGTACTAAGGAGCTGTGTATAGTGGTGCTTTCAAACACATCAAAGCTCTTCCACCCCATCCAGGATGGAGGAGGAGATGGAGCATTGCAACACATGAATCATTTTGCCTTTTGATGTTTCTTTTCACTTTTGTACCCAAAGTTCTGGTCTGCTGCATCAGCTCAGAGTTGGACAGGGTATGGGCTGGATGCAAAAGAAAAGACCTTCACCTGCAAAGGAGTGTTCACATATTTCCCAGACTTCCCACTTGAGCTGAAAGGACTTTGAGCTCCACAACATATATTTTCTTGATTTGAATCCAGGCTAAAAGATTGCTATTCCTGTGAAAAACATGCCCTGGAGCTACAAAGATTTTCTCAGATGGGTTAGGGGATGTGTTGTTGGACAAATTACTAATGAGCAGCATGTTTCAGTTAAGAAAAAATTTAGTATTTACACATCCAGAATGTCTCAAATTGACTAAAGAAACAGCTTCCTGTGATGAGGTTCTGTACTGTGTTACAAATGCTGAGTGTGAGAACCACTGGACAGAATGACCTTTCTTCAATACTCTTCCTCCATGTGTTCTGTTATTTTTTTCCTATGAAAACACTGACAAAATTACAGCTCTCCACCCTGCTTCTCCTGAAGGTATGGGCTTGTTTCCCTAGCACTCTATGCTCCCAGGGTTCCAGCCAAGCCATCTCACTGGCAGCAGGGCCCTGGGTCATGTGTTTGCCTGCACTGTCCCTCTCTAGCACTGCGTACTTCCCTTGTGCGCATCTGGCAGGTGGATCTCATCCGGTGGGTCCACATCCAACTCCTGTTTCGTGGTTAAGGTCAGGGTGGTGGGAGGGGTGAGATGCCTCACTGGTTCCCATCATTCCCAAGCTCCTTGTTTTGACCCATATTTTTGTGTAACCCCAAACACATGGAAACAGATAGAAAGTCTCTCCTAGGAGCTTTTATTTGTGCCCCCAAAGAGGGGAGGCAGGGAAGATGGGGTATGGGAGTGGGGGATATGTTGGTAATCTGTGCTGTATTCTGCATTTCCCTCTTCCTCCTTTTACTAACCTGGTCATTTTTGTTAATGCTGTCTTTGTCCTAACAACCTGTTCTTTATTCCCACTTACCCTTCCTTACTCTACCTTCCTAAGGACAGTCGGTACTAAGGTGAGCAAAGAAATCCTTTGTATTAAAATAGCTGTATAAAGCATGATCTCCTGCAGATCTCTGTCTCCATTTAACCCTCGCAGGGTGGAAGTGGAAGTATGTGGGGTAGTGGGGAGGGATAGGAGAAATTTGCCTGAGTGCAGAAAGGGGGAGGATGCAGTTCCCGAGGATTCCTTTTGCCACCTTTCCCCAGCATCCCAGCTTGCCATTAAATCATGGGATTGCAATCTCTATCATCTAGACTGAAGATCAATCAGAGCCAGTCAACTCTGCCTGTGGGGGGCTGCTATGGAGTAAAGTAACAACACTGCAGCACTCTGCATTCCCACCTTGGCCCAGGGCAGAGTACTTTGCCTTTTCAGCACTCCCATTTTTTGCTGGAACATGGGCCTGGAGCAGAAAAGCCAGGCATCCTGTTTGGTAGCAGCAGCAGAGCAAGTTCAGACCATATACTGTCTGCTGCAAATAAACTACTCAACGTGAGTAGTTTACATTCCTAATGTAAATAAAATAAATATTTATGGTGCTTATCTGCCTTATCTGCAAGTGGGAGTTTGCAAACAGTGAGCCAGGTTTTTATCTGGCGGGGAAGTTTGTCAGCTAACATAATTATATGTTAGGGTATTTTAAAGACAGAAATATGTTGTGTCTAAAATACTTAAACCTTGATCCCATGTTAGATAAGCCAGTGTTTGCTGCAATATACCTTGCACAACCAGGTGACATGCTGCTTTTCTTTGAGAAACATCTGTCCTTCTTTTGGAGGAAGAGCATTTGGTTTCTCTCCATCTTGCAGTTGAATCACCGTGGTTTTTCCAGCTGTGGGGTGCTGTCCCATCCTCCTCCCACAGGGAGAAGGCACCTGCCTTTTGGAAGAGCTGAGATCCTACAGCAGAGAGGGGTAACAAGACAGGGGAGAGCCTAGGATAGGAGCTCTCCTAGCCTCCAGGACTAACACTGGGGATGTTGGGCTCCTGATTTTTTTCCATCCATGTTTTCACCTGCCCAACTCTTTTTCCTCTTTTCCCTCCCCAAGATGTGTCAGTCCAGTCCTGGTGGCCAGTCGTCATGCAGCAGTGAGCCATCACCCCTTGGCAGCACCAACAACAATGACAGTGGAGTAGAAATGAACATGCACAGCGGGGGAAGTCTGGGAGATCTGACGGCGTTGGATGACAACGCTCCTGTCGTGGACTCAACGGTCTCATCTGGTAACTCGGCAGTCAGCCTGCAGCTGAGGAAACACATGACGACGATGCAACGACTTGAACAGCTCAAGAAAGAGAAACTCAAGACAGTTAAGGATTCCTGCTCATGGGTGAGCCCAGCTCCACAAGCCAGAAACACCAAGCTGCCTCCCATCTCAGGAAATGGTAAGCTTTGGGCCTGGACTATGTCCTGTAGGAACATTTCAGAGTTTGACTCTGGTTTCATAACCAAGAGTCTGCCCTGGAGGAATGAGGATCATTCCTTATTGCCTCTGAGTCATGCTGTGGTAGATAAAGATGTCAGGTAAAATGGACAGCTTGGGTGTAAACATAGCCATCTGGTGATGTGCAAGAGAAACCCAGGTGCTCAGTTGTACAGACCAGACAGAGATGTTGGTGTCCTTGTTTCTGAGCTTGCCCAGAACCCAGACACAGCTGTCCCCATTGTCCCAGTTACAGTTGCAAGACTGCTTGCATTTCTTCCAGCAGTATCAGTTCCTCAAGGGCTAATGTGCTTCCTGGGAGACCACTGGAGCACAGCAGCAATCCAGACAAGACCTCCCTCCATAATCTTTCTCTGACAGGCCTTTTGTCACTCAGAAGCTCCTGGCTATTGCCTCCAACTTCATATGCTTGTTTCCCACTAGCTGGTGATTCCTGGTAGAAGCATCTTTTTGAACCTGGTAGAGGTCCTCTAACTTTGCCAAGAAATCCAAAGGCATAGTGTCTGGGTTATACTAGATCTATGAGCTTCTTGGGTTACTCTTGGAAGAGCCTTTGAATGTCAGGCTCTTGGCCTGCTTTCCCTGACTGCTGTGCATCTGTCCCAGAGAGTAACTGTGGTTGTAGCTATGTGCTGTCCCTGTGGCACTGTTCACACCAGTCCTACCTTTGTCCTACTGAGGGAAGCCCATGTGGAGACATTTCTTCAGAAGCTGAGTATAAGGGGTGTACATGTTACAAACACTCTGCAGCAGGGACTTCTTGACTTCTCTCCCCAGGCTTCTTGCTCCCTTTGCATGAACACACAGCTAGAAATGAAGCTCTGAATTCACTAGCAGCACATGAAACTCATCATCACTCCCATGAAATATTTGGGGGTGGCTTTGTGGGTCTGTATTCTGGTACCTAGAACACTACGAAATGAAATTTTTCAGCTAATTAAACCTTTTCCTTCCCTGCAACCTTTCTTTCAGGCTCTGTTCTAGAAAATAGTGGTGGTTCTTCTGCTATGCTGCCTAACCCCAGAATAATGGAGCTGTCTGTCAACGAGGTTACAATGCTGAACCAACTCAACGAGCGCCGTGACAGCACAACAAGCACCGTCAGCTCTGCCTACACTGTCAGCCGCAGATCCTCAGGGATCTCCCCGTACTTCTCCAGCCGCCGTTCCAGTGAGGCTTCGCATCTCGGGCACCGCCCCAACAACACAAGCTCTGCTGACTCCTATGACCCCATTTCCACGGATGCCTCCCGCCGGTCGAGCGAGGCGAGCCAGTGCAGTGGGATGCCGGGTCTGCTGAATCTCACACCAGCTCAGCACTACAGGCTGAAAGCCAAGTACGCTGCTGCCACAGGGGGCCCTCCTCCAACTCCCCTGCCAAACATGGAGAGGATGACCCTGAAGAACAGGATCTCACTGATGGATGGACCAGACCCCACCTTGCCCTCCATCCGCCTCCCGCCAGGCCCCAGGCGTTGCAGCGATGGTAACACCTATGGCTACTCATCAGCTCCAGCATTTCCCCATGAGGTGCAGGGCAACTGCACAAGACGGGCAAGTGACCCAGTGAGGAGACCTCCTGGAGACCCCCAGGCTCTGCCACGAGTTCACCGCTTCAACAGCACCAACAGTGTGAACCCCTTCTATCCTCCACACCCCACAGACAGGAGGAATTTTGGTCTCCAGAGCTATGGGCGCTCAGACGGGAGCCTGCCCCGGCACTCCTACTCACCCCGACCACTGAGCATCAGTGAAAACATCGCCATGGAAGCCATGTCCGGGGAGACGGACGCGCCCATTGGAGACGATGACATTGTGCTGCCAGATGATGTGGTACAGTACATCAAATCCCAGAACAATGGGACAGTGGCCGAGAGCACTTCCATGGGGTATGGCAATGAGATGCAGAACTTCCAAGGAAGTGGGAAGCTGCAGCCTCCAGCCTTGCCCAACCAGCGCAGGATGGCAGTGGCTGAGGCAAGCATGAACCATTTGGGACCCATGATGGCAGAGTGTTCCATGAGTTTTGATACTTCTTCAGACATGAATAAAAATAACATGCCTGTCCAGTGGAATGAAGTCAGCTCGGGCACAGTTGATATCATGCCCAATCAGTCGAAGCAGCAGTTTTCACAAGGGAACTTAGCAGTGGTCCAGCAGAAGCAGAACTTTGGTCAGTACCAGAACTACAACCAGCAGCAGATGCAGCTGCCAGACAACAACATGAATGCCACACAGCAGAACTTTATGCAGAGAAACATGGGCATGGATGGGCAGAGGCTAAACTGCATGCAGCTGCGGCAGCAGCACATGAGCCTAGGTCCCAGCATGAACCCCGATATGGGCTTGCATACAGGCTATAACCAACCACATCAGATGCTGAGCCCTAGTGCAGTCGGTGGCAACCCAAATCAGATCTCTCCTAATTGTAGCAACATGGCAGCAAAGTCTGGACCCCACCTTCACCCTCAGCAAATGGACATGGCGGCCAACCCTTCTTTGATGGTCAGGAGCAACAGTGAGCGCACAGTGCTGGGACAGGTCATGCACGAACCAAGTCAGCAGAGCTACTCATCTCAGCCAAACCACCTGAACTTCCCTGTGGCTCAGGAGACCTTTCCTCAGCCCGTCATGACCTCCAATCAGCCCAATTTTGAGCCTCAGCAGAGCGTGATGGGTTCAGCTGCGCAGGCATATCCGCCTGGCATGATCCAGCCTCATCCTCCACCAGAGCCAAACCCGGGCAGCAGACCCCGAGGAGTCCGCACCGCCCAGCAGCTGGGCTACATGAGAACTCCCCATCCTCCGAACACCATCAGCCCTGGCCAGGAGACAACAGAGGCCATGCATAAAAGAACCAGCGACATGTTGCTGGCACCAGCCCAGCAGTGCGCGGACGGCACGAGGGACAACAACCTGATGTACTATTACGGCCAAATCCACATGTATGAACAGAACAACGGCTTCGATAACCACGCGGACTGTCGGGTCAGGCAGCAGCAGTGCACACAGAACAGCAAGCCAGCCACTCTGCCTTCCCCAGGAACAAACCAGGTGTCCAGCACGGTGGACTCTCAAGGTCTTGAGCCGCCCCAGATAGATTTTGATGCCATCATGGATGATGGGGACCATTCAAGCCTGATGTCGGGAACCCTGAGCCCCAGCATCCTGCAGAACCTCTCCCAGAACTCCTCTCGCCTGACGACTCCACGAAACTCTCTGACACTGCCCACCATACCTGCGGGGATAAGCAATATGGCAATAGGTGATATGAGCTCCATGCTAACCACGCTGGCGGAAGAGAGTAAATTTCTAAACATGATGTCCTAACAGTAAAGCACAAGGCCTTGGTGCTATCCAAGGGGCTCTGCGTGAAGCAGTTGTATGAATGTGCTTTTCAAAAATAGTCTGTTTCAATAGAGTAGGGTTTTTTATAAGTGTTAAATACATTAAAGGATTTCAAAATGAAAATTTTAAAAAGTCTGTGTACAGAATTATCTAAACTATATGCAGGCAGTTCAGTACCACAAGGGTGCACCTCTAGTATTATTTTTTTGGCTTGGTTTCCCAGAGCACTGAACAGTATCACCACCAAGCTAGGAGACAGCATGAGGGTGGTTAGAGATTAAACCCTCCCTTCTGGGAAGCCCTGTAAATAGCCCTCCCTATCACTTTTCCGTTAGTTACATTTGCAAAAAAATTCCGTTTTCAACCCGCCCTGAAAGAAATGGGAGGATGCGGTTTTGGTTAGAATAAAAGCCATACTATGTATTCTGCTCTGATGAGAGTAGGGTTTAGTTACGTCCCCAAACAAGCCCTCTGCCAGCAGTATTGTTTTGTACCGTAAATACCTTTGTACCTTGCAAAGAGCGACGTTTCCAAATGGCTTCTCAGCAAAGTGCCTTACCATGCTTTCTTGTTAAGTAGCCAAGGCCTCTCTTCCTTTAAAAATCAAATATAGTGTATTGTCAGAAACATATATAAAATGTACATTTATAAAAACATAGTGGTGTTTCTGAGAAAACATTGGAAAGACACATTGATGAGACACATAAAAGGTGAATGCACACTTTGATCAGATGTGTTTACAACGTGGTTTATATCATGTGTAGAGTGGAGCAGAGGTCTGGGAACAGCAATCACTGGGAAATAATCCCCCGTGGCAGGAAGGCTCTGGCATGCAGACTGACACACATGCATAACTTTGCACCTTCTGAACACAGTGACTTTCTGCGAGTGCCCCACATGCATCTTTAATGTCAGAGTGCTGGAGCACACTTTACTGGATCCCTGTGCAGCTTTGCAGCAGCTTCCCTCTCTGGTGGGTTTTCCATGCTGAGGTGCTCACATAAAGTGATGGTGATGGAGAGACTTTTACCATGTTCCAGCCCAGTGTGCACTGTGGCAGCACTGAGGGAACAGGTTAATCTGCCAGGGTTCATCTGTGATGTGCTCAATGCAGGGTTCTGCCTGGGCTCCATGTGCACAACAGGTGCCTTGCTGCACTGATGTGGGGCCAAGCATAAGCCAAAACACCCTGCCCCACAAGCAGGCTTGTTGGCATGCACCCAGTGCTAGCTTAACATGTCCCACAGCATGAAAAAACCTGCTGTATCCAAAAAGTATACCACAGTCAACCTGAGTTGTTCATTCGACTGGCAGACTGCACCTGCAACACTAAACGTGTATAGTCTCAAAACAGGTATTTGAGTCAGAATAGTAGCTTGGTCAGTGAAAATCTCTTGGAACCATCATTGGGGAAGAGATGGGAGGAGCAGGGCCTCCTGAAGTCAAATTCTCCAGAATCTAACTGCTCATAATAGTGATCAGCTGTTTCCAGGACAGTCCCACCTGCCAGTAAGTTGATCTTTGTTGTGTTATTTATTTTTGCTGTCATTAGACAAAAGGGTAGAAGCAGTGGGGTGCATGTACTTGGGAGGAGGCCTTGCTTAACTTCATACTGTGTTGGACAAGGACAGCTCCTCTCATCCTGCTCTCATAGCATCAAATACTTTGTACCCCGTATGTTGAAGGGCAGGGAACAAGTGTGACATCCCCCCCAGGTTCGTACAGCTGGACTGGGTAAGCATCTGTAGAGCTTCACTCTTTCCTTCCCATCTCCCTGTCATGTCAGTGTCATGTTCTCATTTGCACCTGACTCTGTCCCTGCACAGGACCAGCACAGCTCCCTAAAGATGTTTTCTGGTGTCTTTGCTTTCCTTTTGCACAAACTGATGTCAGGATCACTCTTCCCAGTATGACCAGGGACTGAGATGAAAATGCCACGTGCTACCTCCTAGCAAACTCTGTGATATCAGGTAGGCAGGAGCTTGGCAGTGGTGGATTGGGAGAGCTTTGATGCCAGGTATCCCTGGGTACAGCTGGTGCAGGGAGGAGCTGCTCAGCATCCTGCAGTCTCATCCATCCTCATCCCAAATGCAGAGGGTGCACACAGGGTGCTCTCAGCCCTGCCCTTCACTTCTCAATGATTCCTGCTTATGTCCAGGGTGCATGAGGACAGGGAAGCAAAGCAAGGTGCCTGGCTGTTTATTTGTGTCTCCTGTGAAAGTTGTGTTTAAAGGGATTGTTTTGTAGTCTGCTGTATATATTCTCCTGCAGTAACTGACCTTGCCCTTGCCTTCGCATTTATGAAAAGAGGGCAGTACATGTTTTAGGACATTGTATGTTGTCCTGGACACTTGGAGTACAACTGGGCATCCCTTATGCTGAGATGGATCAGGCTTTCGTGTGTCCTTTGATTGCTAATGACTTTTAAACAGCTGCATAGGGCAGCGATGGCTCCTGAGTCCCCCCTCACAGATATCTCATTAGCAAAAGTTCAAATACAGAAGCAAAACCAAATCTTCAATGACTTGAGATTTTTTGGACTTTCCAGTGGTGGTCTTCCTTTATTTACTGAAAAAGTATTATAATAATCTTTCCAGCACTGTATATATTATGTATAGAAGACATCATTACTAAAAGTACTGTAGGTGAATTGTTCTGTCAAATTTATATCCTAAGAACATTTTTAGCTGTTTTCTACATCATAAGAATGGAGGTAACATGCTGAACCTGTATATAAACCTTTTGTACATTAAAAAGTAATTTTTTTCATAATTCATTGTGTCTGTTGTTATTTCTTTTTATTGGCAAATGGTGGTTGGTCTTGGTTACCACACCAACACTGTGGTGGTGCTTAGGAGCAATTGGTGAGGAGCTGGCAGGGCATGTGTGTGATACAGCACAGATGTACAATGGTCTTGCCTTGAAGATCTTCCACTTAACAATGAGCTGGAAGTGGCAGAAAGAGAGGCAGCAAGGTCAGTGTGTGCTGCAAGCACAGTCCTGCTGCCCAGGTGTCTTTCACTGCCTCTTGGCAGAGGTGATTTGAAGGACAGTGGCAGTGCAGCAGGGATTGTACAAGAGAGGGGCTCAGAACAAGGGCTGGACAAATTTGTCAGCCAGAAGATTTATGATAAAAATGGCTTGTTGACTGACTTGGTCGTTGTCCAAAAGGAGACAGAAATAGGACAGATTAGCAGAGCTGTGACAGGCCATGACAGTGGCAAATTGAATATTGGGTTTGGAGAAAGGAGAAATTAATCTGTGCATTATGTATGTGATGGGAGGCAATTATTGGGTGAGCAACTGATAGATACATCAGTTGTGATCTAGTTAGAGTCTCATCCAGCTCCTTGATGAGAAAGATTTAATTTGGCTGCAGCAAGAGTTAGCTCAGCTACTCAAGAGACTGACTTTCAACTTGTTTTTGTAGAGGTGGGTTGGTGTGCACAGGACTAGAGCCTTAAGGGAGGGTGAGGAGGCTGATCACAGGTGATCCTCATGGGCACAGCAATGAGCTTGGAATGAAAGCTGCTGAGCAAAGCAGTGGGCCAGTGAATCAGTGAATTACACTTGCTGCAAATGAATCAGCAGTTTCATGCAGAGGCAACTGAAGGGGATACAGTCCTTTTCCTCTCTGTGGGATCCCTCCTGAGCTGATTGGCAAAATCAGGTACGTGGAATCAGGTACATGTGGGACAAACCCTCAGCCTGTCTTCAGGATTCCTATATATGGGACAAACCCTCCAGGTTCCTTCAAAGTCCATGGCAAGAGATTGGCACATCTCTCTTGTGAAATAATCCTTCCTATTTCAGACACATGGAATGGGTGGACTTTTCCTCTGAAAAACATGTGTCACTCTCCTCACTGATTACAGACAGAACCCAAGTAGCCAGCTTAGATGCCTTCTCCAGTGGGGCGAGGTGAATCCCGTATTCCTGAGGATCTCTTACAACAATCTGGTCACCCTCAGCATGATCTGAGGTTGAGTCAGTGGAGTGTTAGTGATCCTGTTAGCTTGTTATTTATTGGATAAATACCACACCCTTCTGTACTGTCCAAGAACTAGAGAAATCAAAATAAAAATGCAGTAATTTTATTAAAAGGGAATTGTTCAGATCTTTTCTATTGACAAAAGGCTTTGGAGACTCAGATCAGTTCCTACTGCTTTTCTACTTCAAACACTTAAAGTAGGTTTCTAATCTAGATCAAATGATGCTTTTAGCCGGTATTTCTCTTCAGAGTTCAATCAGGGCACACCTCTGCTGGTGTGAGAACATATTTATTACTTAAACTGGGCTAAGATTTCCTAGAGGCCCACCTGAGGTCATGTACCAGCATGTGCATTTTTACTGCTTTACCATCCCGGAATAAACAGGAACGAAAGGCTTACTGCTCCAATTGTAAGCAGGTAATAACCCTTCTGCAGCAAATGTTGTTTATAAGCCAGAGCTTGGAGTTTATACTACTGTGGCAGCTGCATAATATTCAATTAACCTTCTTTTTAATCAATCATATCCCTTATGAAAGCAACCATCCTAACATGTCTGATTCTGACCTTCTTTGGTGAGCGTTAACCTCACTCCACTCCCAAAACCAGTGGGAGCATAGGAAGAGTAAGATCCCACTCTGGGTAAAACCATCACAGCTCTTTAATATTGCACTAATATCTCAAGTTTTCCTGGAGGGGAGAAAAAAGCCCATAAAAGCTACTGTTGCTGGGTCTGATTGCACTTACTGAGTACAGAGTCATTCCAACAGCTCTTTATTGCAGTGGTCTCTGTAGGGATGACATAGGGGCTCTTGTTCTTTACGAGCTGTTGGATCTACTTAGAAGCGCATACGTGTGGTAAACAAATGGTGTGTTTTATATTATTGGAAGGACAATTTATGACCAACCAAGGCCTCTTGCAGACAGCCATTTAACTTGTAAGTAAAATGACCTAACACTTAAGAAATTTAGAAGCTACAAAACAACCCATGTTGTGCCCAGTACACTTATTTCTTTTTGATTTATGCTTCATGTAAAACTTGAAATGGCCATATTAAATATGTTTGGTGTAAAAAAACAAAAAACAATGCGATGTTTTCACATATGCTGAGGGTTTGTGACTACTGTAGCTTCCTCCAACTGCACCAGCACTTCTGATTCATAACATGCATCCCTTTTTCTCCTTTACTTCCATTTTCCCCACACTGACCTGTCAGGCAGATATGTAGGGGGCATGGTGGCATGCCTGCTATCACCTTTGGAAGAGCTGCTGCACACGAATACAGTGCACTTGCTGGAAACATCTCTCCAAGTGTCAATGGCTTACCAAAAAGCAAACTCTGTGGCCGATACCTTTGCCTGTCAGAGGCTGTTTTACCACCCCACCTTTACCATCATGTGTAGGGTGGTATCAGCAGGCAGCAGAAGGTGTAGCAACACACCACAAAAGGCAGCTTCTGCACCAAAAAACAGAATCGTGGAATGAGACTACATAAATCTGTGATCTACGTTCCTCTGCCCAGCCTTAGCTCTTACTAAGTACAGCCCAGGATAGTCTTCATAGAAAAAGGATGTTGAAGGGAGCACTTTGAAGCAGAAGCTTGGTCGGATGCCCTGAATGTCTTCTAAAGGACTCTCTCTTTCCCTTTCCCTTTCTCCATTCATTGTACAGAAAGAGTACAGATGATGACAACCTTTACAAATGTCCCCTCTCTCCCCTGTCACGATCCCTTTTCTGTTCCTCTTTGGGAAGGACCCTGGAGTGCTCTGCCCATACAAACATCTTCTCTGCCAGGCTTTGACAGACAGACATTTTTTGACTCAGGACTATGAGGAACAGCTTTCCTGACACCTGCGGAGTGAATCATGCAGAAGAAGAGCACACATTTCACAGCTGGATGTTGGCCAAAGCACCAAGGTTTGTGTTTCAGTGTGGTGGTAGTGGTTAAAATAGATCAAATGAAATGAGAAGAGCAGCAGGGAAGGAGGCAAAACTCTGGACAAAGCAGGGCTAATTTTCTTCATGGCTTTGTGTCTCCCAGTGCGTCTTCCACTTGGAAAATTCCATGGGCCATGAGGTGTAACTGGCCATGACAAAAACAAAACAAAGAAGTGATGCTTATGAGGGTGTAAGAGAGATCTATTTTTGAAGAATTTACGTCTGTAGAGCTTCACATGAAGGACTTCTGGAACAAGAGCACTGTTTTTTTGCTCTGTTACCTCTCTTGCCGACTCCTCGGTTGAGCAGCTGTGCCAGCAGCCATGCCCTGGAAAGGTGCTGTGACCAGAGAGCTTCAGCACCTGCTCCCATGGAAATGACAGTGGCAGCGACAGCAGCCGAGGAGCGCAGCTGGGACGGGTTTGCAGCAAGCTTGGAAAGGCACTCCAGCCCCAGGCCTGGAGTCTGTAGGTGGGCTGCCCCACCCTTTGGCAGCACCAGCATCCTGCCCTTGGCTGTAGAGCTCAGAGCAAAGGCACTCCCAGGCTCTGCGGCTCAGCCAAGCTGCAAGAAGCAAATGTGCTTCTCCCTTTCTGCCACTGTTACTGTACAGCACGAACTTGGAAATCTCCAGGTGGCTTCACTGGGCCCCTTTCCCAGCTGGCAAAGCAGCCCTCTGAGAAGGTACCTGCCTGCTGCACTTACTCGTCTGATTGGCATCTGAGCAGTGTCTCCACTGACTCAAAACTGAGGTATTCTTTTTTTTTTCCTTTTTTTCTTTTTTTTTGAGCAAAATGTCTTGATGCGAATCGTTTAACCTCTGTGTCACTCATCAATAATGACGATAAGTGAAATTCGATGAAATGCACAGAGGATTAAACATCACTCCAGGCACACTGAAGGAGGGAGATCTTAAGGAGGGGTGAGAAAATGGGCTTTGCTCTGCAGCCCAAAAGGCTGAACAGCCTGTAGCAGCAGCACCAGCTGCAGAGAGGGCTCCACGTGGTGATCACAATCCCATCCTGCAGGCCAGTGAGTCTGCCCTGTTAGCAGCCACCCAAGAACCAAACAGGTCCCACCTTGCTTGAGGAGCTCTCAGGAAATGATCGCTCGTCTTAGCAACGTCAGGAGATTTGTCAGAGAATGTGAAAGATGTTTTCAGGGAATAGAAACTGGGGCTGAGCCAGGTGAAGGTTTCTATTTAATTGGAAAAAAGAAAATAGATCCCAGCACTTCCATCATTAACTGGAAATAACTGGGAACATTTTGAACAAATCAGCAGTGGTGTTGAAAGCACCAATGACACCAACGTGTTTGAGAACCTTTTCTTAGAGACGAGAGACAACTTTGTGGTCATTGAACACTTCCAAATAATGGTCTGTATTGGCCCAAATTATGAGGGAAATTTAAAACTGAACCCATTCAAATGCTTTCCCAAAATTTAACATCTAATAATAATACATCAACAACTTTATCCTAAAAACCCTCCATATCTAAACCTTGAATTTACAAGAGCATTGGGCTGAGACATGACTTCTCAAATAGTCTTGCAAAAAGGTGACATCAAAAAGATTTTCAACTAAACTATTATCTGCACATTTCTTCAATAATGTTTAAACTGTCATTTATGTTTTTTTTTTTAAAAGGGAGATTTATTATGCAGAGGCATGGGCTGGTGAATCAGTACCAGAGAAAGTTAAGTCTCTAAGGAGCTCACATGGAGTTGTTTTCTACTCCTGATCTTTCTACAGAGCTGTTTCACTTGCAGGAATTTGAGATTGAGCAGTTCTCACAAAAGAAAAAGGTGTAAAATTAAGTGAGGGGCTGAGAGCCTTTTAGATTAGCATCATCCCTCCTTTTAACAGGAAAAACCACATTTTTAGTGGTGTTCAAAATTATTCCAGATAACACACAAAATACTGTACTGTGTTACAATTAAATTAGCTGAGGTAAAACCTCTTTCCCAGCCCTTATTTAAGTGCTGACAAAGTCCTTCAGGCAAAGCACTGGCCCACAGATGTTCCAACAGATTCAGCAGGGCTTAGAAATTGCTTTTTGTGAGCACAACTGGTGAACAAAAAAGGTATTTTCTCCTCTCAGAATAAACCCCAATGATAGAGAGGATAAGGTTTATTATTTTAAGATATTTCCAACAACTTTAGTACTACTGGAAAAAAAAAAAGACATTTTTTAAAGTAAAAATAGCAGAACCATCAGGGGATTGCAATTGTAAACTAGGTCTTGTGTACATGCTTCAGTGTTCTCTATTACAGTAAATGGAAACTACTCAGATTAGGGGGGGAAATCCTCTAATGACCTGGGTTGGTTTTTTTGTTGTTGTTGGGGTTTTTTGGGGGTGGTTTTTTTTGATTTTTTTTTTGGTTGGGTTTTTTTGTTTGTGTGTTTGTTTGTTGTTGTTGTTTTTGTCATTTGTTTTTTCTTAACAAGTTTTGAGCCTACCATTTCTCACAGTTAAAGCACAGAGCAACAGCACTCATGGGCAAAACTAGTTCAGCCTCTGTCTCACAGGGCAACCTGCTGCTTCCTTTAAGAGTGAACTGATTTTCTGAGTTTTTCTACCATACCTTGGAGATCCTCTTTTGGGGTTGGGTGTTTGGGGTTTTTTATTTATAAACTTGCATATATTACTTTTCTCTCAGGAGAAACTGCCCCTTAACAAAGAAAATAGCCTTTGTCCAAGCTGGAATCAGCAATGAGAAAAGAACAAACCAGCTTAGTTTGGGTCTGGGGCTCAAACAATGCCAGTCACAGGTGTGTGCCTTCAATGGGGAAGTCAGAGCTTTCCTTCCACCTCTCCAACTGCAGAAATCCCACTCAGAACACAAAATTCCTGCTAAGAATGTGGCACCTGTTGAGAAAAGTCTTTTCTTTTTCATTGAAAATTGTAATGAGAGACTTGATCATGATCATTAGAGAATCACAGAATCATTTTGGTTGGAAAAGGCCTCAAAGATGATAAAGTCCAACCATAAAACTACCACAGCCAAATCCACCCCCTAACCATGTCCCAGAGCACCACACCTACGCTTGTTTTGAACACTTCCAGGGATGGTGATTCCACCACTCCCCTGGGGAGCCTATTCCAATGCCTCACAACCCTTTCAGTGAAGAAATTTTTCCTAATATCCTATCTAAATTCTAACCTATTCACATGAAATGCAGCAGAAGGCAGACAAAGAAGCAGGAGTAGGTCTGAGCTTAGGGACAGAAATGAGAAGCTGCATCCACTGAAAGACCACGAAATGGACAGCAGCACGTGTGACACCAACCCCTGCAGCCTCCACAGTGGGCTCAAGGTCACACTCAAGGGACACTCTGCATGTGCTCCACGTGTCAGGAAGCAGGAGATGGAGCAGGTCAGGCTATAGCCCAGTAACATGGGACAGTTAAAAGACCACTGGAATGTATTGGAAGCACAATGACTTTGGATAGGTTTTTTTGGCAGCCACAGGAGATTTTTTTTTTGTTCTGCAATGTACTGGATGAGACAATGTGGGTACCATCAAGGCTTCATCTCATTTAAAAGTTTATTTTAATGAAGTCACAATAAGGCCTCCAGCTGGAAAGGTTATTTATTAACCTCTTATTTACAAATTGAGCCCTGATTTGAAAATTAAGGCATTGTAATTTAATATTAACCCACATGTCAGAAAATAATGAGACAAACTACAGGGAAAATTGCATTCCATATTGCAAAAGACCCATTTTATTTATAATGACCAGGATTACAAGTCGTGCCAACATTGATGGATCATACTTTAAAAATCTTGATAGCTCATTCATTTCTATAATTATATTTATTACAAATTAAATAAGTTGCGGACACCCTTGATATACAAAGAGACAAAATTAATTTGTGAATCAGTATTAATCTGTCATCAAACTAAATGAACTCCTTTTCTGGCAGTCTCCTGAATATAATGTACTGTACCAGACTTTACTCAGGACATGAAAGCAGTGAACTGCAAGTCCAGTCTGTTGAAGAAAGATCTCTTCAATTGGATGTATTTGATTTCTCTGTATGGCTTTTAAACCAAGAGATTAGACCACAATAGAAAACTTGCCTGACCAACTTCTGGAAATAAAACAAAGTCTGATGTTTCCAACCACATCTGTTCTTTGCCTTCACTCAGGTCAGTAGTAAGATGCAATGTGCATTTCAGCACTTCTCCTGTGATCCCTATACCTTCATCACACTGGGAGTGAAAGGCTGGTGCATTCCTGCTGCCTTTCCTGGCCACTCAGGTCCTGAGGCCCTGGGGCAAACCCCTGCACTGTGGCAGCAGTGAGATAATTGTGCTGCACATCAGCCTGAGCATCACGGGAGACGCTGGCTCCCCCTGGCCAAGGGAGAAGGGGAATGCTCAGATGCTGCTGGATGAGATTGCAGACCTTAATGCTCAACAACTGCCACTGTGCTTAGCCAAAACCTGTGCCCATCTGCTCAGGGGTTTTGTGACTGGAGACAAGGAGTTCTGCCAGCTTCAGGAGAACTCAGGCTTTCCTCCAAAGTATAAATTTGGAGAGGGAAAAGGGAAGAAAAAAGGACAAAGCCTCGATGCTGCAGGTTAGAGCACAGAGTCCCAGTGGACACAAGCAGAGATGGGTTGTGGCTGCGTGCCCCACCATTCCTACCTCAGCATCATCCAGACTCGGTGCTGACAAACTAATGCCTGGGCTGTTCCTCTTCTAAATAGGACATGACTCATCCTGAGGCAGTGGAAGTGTTGCTACTCTGTGGAGGAGGAAATCATCCCTGTGTTTACAGACTTATTATTTTTAAATTTCCACTGTATTATCCCACCCCCCTTCCTCTTGAGTTAATCATCATCAGCACCCCTTGAGTTCATCATCTCAAAGGCAAATTTTCAACTCTAGTGGGTTGGACCCCATCTAAAACTGGACAAAACAACTGTACTCCCCTGCCATAATATGCTGATATCTCCATGTCATTTAGCAGCTTGGATCAACTAATAAAGTGCAAGATGTAGAAATGTCATTCAGAGTTACCTACCCGTAACTAAATAACTTTGTAATGAATGAAGGGCCATTTTGAGCTGCTGCCTTAAAGACTAACTCCATCTCCATAAAGAAAGAAATATGACTCAAGCAGAGACAGCCTGCATGTGGCATTAACAAACCCTCTTTGTGTTTCTGTAGGAAAGACTGACACCAAGTGAGTTGAGTGCTTGCGTCATCTTCGCCTCATTTTCCTTTAAATGATGACTCCACCTCAAAATATTCCTGCAACTTTAGGTCTGCTTCCAGGGAGCAGGTGGGCCCCTTCACTACGAAATAGAGAGTTCCATAGGTGTTTCTGAGCTCAAAAAATTTTCTTAGGTTAACTTCAGCTAGAGAACAAGAACAGTACCTGTTTTAGTAATATAACAGTAATTAATTCTGTCTGCTCATAGAGGAAAAACACAGTGTTGCCAGAAGAAATGATTTATACATCTTTATATGACAGTGTTTTTCCATTCACCTTTTTTTGGAGCATTTCCTTCAAAAGACATTAAGCCCATACATTACTATTTAAAGAGCTTAATTCGACCCAGGCAATAATGACCCATAAATATTCATGATTTTGTTTAACATTAAAATAACATCTGTTTCAAAACATCTGCAATCTGTTTTCAATGCTTCAGTAACATTTAAATTAACTGTAACTAATACAATAAACCACTATTAGGGATAATGATAATGAAGGATGCCCTATTAAGAGACAGGAACAACATGGAACTGAATGAAAAACAAAACGGGGTGGAGGGAATGAAGCCAATGGTCAGATACCAAAGCTCCTTGGAACTTAAATCCACCATTATGGGAGAGTTTCCAGCGTGCAGGGCTATTGTTTAACCATCCCAGCCACTGCATCTCTGCTCCACTTGGCCTTGCTCAAATTTCCACTGCTGGAGCAGTAATTTATGGTGGAGGCAGTGTGAGTACTTGTAACACCGGGGTGGAAGGGAGACTCACTCTCTCCAGCTGAGGGTGTTTCTGAGCTGGGAAAGCAGCTCACAGTGTGCCCAGGGCTCTCCCAGCCAGATGTGCTTAACAAGCCTGCTGACCTCCCACTGGCAGTGCCATGTCCCCATCGCCAGCGAGTGCCGATGTGCAGGCTGCTCTGTGAGTGCCTGCTCCAGGCCATGGGGTTAACCAAAATCATTAACTTCCCCCCAAAAGGGGCTATTGTTTTCTGCTGTGATTTCTCCCCGTGGCCAAGACAGATGATGTCACTGCACATCTGTATATCATTGCAAGGGTGCAGGTGAAGGTCGAGTGTGTGACGGTGCAGGGGAGGAAGGTTCTCATCCTCGGCTGCCCCTGGGCTGACATTGGCACTCACCCCGTGAGACCCACATGGACCTCGCGCCCACAGCCCCTGGCTGGAAAGTTTTACTTTCATGGAAAGACTTGTTAGGTCACCAGTCATAAATTAAAATTGTATTTAAGGGGTTTTGTGGCTCGTTTAGTTTTTTTAAACCAACCCCTTCTTCTTTACTTCTCCCACACTCTGACAAAAATCCAGGAGGCATTTCTAATCTCCTGGACATAATGCAAAAGGCAAAGGAATATAGCAGTTTTTTCTCTTATCTGATGTTTTCTTTAGAAATAAATTCTCTGTTAAAACACGTTTTTTCAGCCAAAATAAAGCCAGGACTTGCCACACACCTGTA
Source organism: Peucedramus taeniatus (assembly GCA_013400575.1). Taxonomy (NCBI): domain Eukaryota; kingdom Metazoa; phylum Chordata; class Aves; order Passeriformes; family Fringillidae; genus Peucedramus; species Peucedramus taeniatus. The sequence goes on from WBNO01028427.1 coordinate 419,364, forward strand.
CAACCTTGATACAATAAGAGCAGCTATTTACATTGTCAGAGTGGCATCATTTTACACCAAAATGTCCAGGCGATCTCAAGAGATCATTGCATAGGTACAAACAGCTCCAGGGAAGTGCTGGAGGCTGTTCATCCTCTCTGGCCCAAGCACTGCACCCCTGGCACACCCCCTGCATCCTGGCTGTGCTCCCAGCCCCTGGCACTGGCTGGACCAGGTCCTGGCTGGCCACCACAGAGCTGTGCCTCTGTGCCTTTCCAGCAGTGGCAGTAGCCCGTGGAAAGCAGAGCATAAATCCAAACCATTTAAAGTGTGATTAAGACTTCCCCTGATTACTGCTCTGCATGATATTGAATGCTTCGGCTGTTGGTGATTTATTGAAGTAATATATAATATGCTGCATTCAGTTAACAATCCCCATCAAGCACAATCTAGCTGAATAAAAAAAAAAAAAAGAGTCAGAGAGGAGAGAGTGTGCTTTAAGAGGAAATCTCCCTGGATTTAAAGGAAATTGAAATATGCGCATGGTAATCTGTGTCCAAAGCTTTTAGCACTTTAAAAAGTGCCAGTTGCTAATACCACTGGCTAAAATCAGCATTTCTTCAATCACTAATGGTCCCAGTACCATCCTCACCCACTCCTTCCCTCCACCACCACCAACTGGCTCCTTCACCTGCACTACTTCTGCTTTTTGGGTTTTTTTTCAGTTTTATTCCAGAGTGAAGTTTCAGGTTCTTTAGCAAAGGGAAAGCTGTGCCACGGGGGTTTTTGTATCACCACCAGCACCAAATCAGAGAAAATGGGATTGGAGGTAACTGTAGTCTGAAAGGAAATAAACTGGGGCTGTCATTAAAAGGGGAAAAAAAAAAGGAAAAACATAAGCACAGTATAAGCACTCAGTATAGTTACAGTGCTTTAAATACTTCAGCTTTAATAGCAGAAGTAGCTATTAGTTATGCAGGGAAGAGGTTTATTTATTTTCATATATGGTACTTAATGTATTACTGCTCCTTTAGGATCTAATTCAATGAGATACCTCCGCAGTGGGCTAATTCCTAGGTGTCATCTTCAATTAACACTGATCTCAAACACAAACCTTGCAAAGTAAGGTGGCTGGCTTAAGAATTATAAGATTATTTTAAAAAAGGTTTTATTTGACATTTTCTTTTGAGGATTCATACCTCCAAGTTGTTGTGTGCTTTGTTTTTTTCCCCCCATGAAGGCACAAACTTTGGAAATTTCTTTTTAAAACCAGAAAGAATGAAAGCAGATACTCTCACAAAAGCACCCTTACTCCATAGCCTGGGGCTTTCACCAAACCCAGATGTAATGCCCAGAAATCACAGGCTTTTCAGTGCACTTCTCAAACTTCAGCAAAACAAAAGTGGCGCCTGAAAACACACATGGGGGTGGATTTGGTTTCCCTTCTTCAGTTTCTAAAACTGATTAAATAGGCCCAGCCTGATACTGATAAGGACTTTGCTTCAGCTCGGACATTCTTCACAAAAGTTGCAAGAGTTGTTTTTGTGCACTGCAGCAGAGCTGACTTACAGTCAGTGTGTGATGGACATGGGTGCCCATGTGCATTTCCCTCTCAGAGAATTAATGGTTCATGTGACAAGGGAACATTCTTGGCATTGCCCTGGCTTAGCTGGCAAAGAGTGAGACTTCAGCTCACGTCTTTAGCCATTCTTCATTCTGGATGCCAGCGATTCATCTTCCATGGCGACTGCCAGGAGACACAGTCACTGGAACAGGGTTCCTTCCCTCTTGTTAGCTGAGAACTCAAACACAGAGTTTGGCTGTTGAGCTCTAACATCTCTAAAGTACACACTGACAAACAATTCTTTTTTTTTTTTCCTGCAGTTAATGTGGGTGCATTTTGATGGGAGGGGCAAAAGTGCAGCCCTGACCTGAGGGCAGGCACGTGCCAACTGTTGAGTTCTTGCTCCAAGGCCCCGGAGCCCTAGAGCTCCTCTGGAAAATGTCTGCAAGTATATTTTAGCTTGGGCATCATATTTTCCCTTAATCTCATTCTAACCAATGTCATCATCATTTTAGCTTGAAACTTTCCAAATTTAACTCGGCCCAAGGCACGGACTGTTGAAAGCCTGGCACAGTTGTAGACTCCTGGGTCTTCAAACGGGAAGACTCAAGGCAGCCTTGCAAGGGGTGGAGGTCCCAGCTCTGCTGATGAGCTGGAACATCATGTGTCCCCTGAAACCCAGAGAAGTATCATCAGCCCAGAGCCTGGGCATTACAAACCTCAAAAATACAGTAGCAAAAGTATTGCTATTTCTCAGCCCAATAAAGCAAAAAATGCATATGCAATAAATTGCCTTTTTTTGTTGTTTTTTTTCACAGTTTGATTATCCGTCATGATAAGACATTACTTAAAGCAGTGGTGACACTGTCTAATCATTCTTGTGAAATATAGACTTCTCTCTCCACTTCAGGCAGAGCCAACATTAATACACATTTATGCAAAGCAGAGCTGGAGCTGTCAGGGGCTAATCTTTACAAGTATGATAAATGATGTTTATTTTCAGTGATGGAACGAAACACCCGGGCTGACAATAATTGTAATAAAAAGGACAGATCAACTTCTATAAAGTGATTGAATTACCAGTCTATTGCATTAATGCCTGATCTTGGCTCTGTCATAAACCTGCTTTAGGTTACCAACGACTGCACATTAGGAAACATCCACCTTCAAATGGACACCCTGCCCTTGACCTGTGGCAATGCAGGAGAGTCACAGCTGGATGCAGGGTTTGGCCATCCTTACTCAACATTTGCTTACAGTAAAGCAATTTTTCTTCCTCTTAGGCCGAAAAAGCAGCAACCTGTGTCTCTTAAGCCTTGCTAAAGAGTTTCAAAACCTCAGCAGCTGCACACACCTCCTCCACACACACACTCTGCTCAGCGCCCACATGCAGGGATGCCAGCACTGAATTCAGTGCCTGCAGTGCAGGTCAGACTCACCAGCATCCACAGGGACCAACATATTGACTGTGGACCACCAGAGTCCCCTCAAAGCACAGAAATAGAAAGAGGTCAACCTTCCTCACCTTCCTGGGCAAATGGATGCTAGCACTAGATTTTCTGTGACTGCCCTGGTTGTAACATGAAAGAAAATAAAAGGAACTTGAAGTCCTGTCATCCACGAGAAGACCAAAACCTCTCATGAATAACTGGGTCAATTAATTGCTTTGTAATTAACTGCATCATAGGAAGTAAAAACAGCTTCAGTTTACAGAATGGGACAGATGCTGTAGGAAAAAGAAGAAAAGAGACAAATAGAATAAAAATGTACAGTTATATCTGTGCATGTTTATAAAAACATCCATGCATCTACTGCCCTGGATTTCCCTCCAGCTAGGATTTCTGACATAACACTAAAACCTGAATAGGAAAGGTGAAATTTGGGTTCATCAATAATCCCTTACAAAACTATATTCTAGAAACACTTCCTTTCAGGTCATATAATTTTTGTTTATATTTGTTTGCATTTTTTGATCTTTTATTTTCCATTCCATTATGTTTATATTTAATGTACATTTCATATTTTGAGTATTCCACGTTTCTATTCCAGTCCAGATTTGTACAGTATTATTTTGTTTCGTAATTCATTTTGCATTATTTCATGTAAGAATTTGTACTCTGGTATACATTAATGCACAGTGGTGCCAAAGAGAAGGCATTTGAGACTGAAAACTTGAAATGTGCCCATTCTGACAGCTGACTGCTGACTGCTCTGAATTTATTGAAATGAGTTATTCTGATTTTTTTTCCCCTAAACTTAAGTTTGTCCGAATTGACACGTTCCCATGGGGATGGCTCAACTGTAGCAGAGCAGCATTTTCTGACAGCAGACACTAAGCAGGAAACTTCCAGCCTTTCTCAGCTGTGTGTATGTCAGGGTATGAGCATGTGTGCTGTGCCCCAGGGCAGGACCCCACTGGACTGGGAGCTGAAGACCACAGCTGGGCAGCCAGAGCACGGATCACAGCCCCATGATGGTTTCCAACAGCCCTGGCTCCCACGCAGCTGATGCTGGAAGGGTGATGATAGTCCTGAAAGTCCTAACAAAGAAGGTTAGGATTTTGAAACAATTTTTTTAAAAAAGTAAATAGAGCTGATCTAGAGAGTTTGCTGAGTTTATTGAAGACCATCTCCTGCATGAAGTTTTTTCATGGTATAAGTTTAATTGCAGCTGGATCTGTTCCTAGCATTGCTGTCCAAGGTTTCAGCCGCTGTGCTCGTACCTGCAGTCAGGAACGTGACGGTCCAATGTGCAGAGTGGCTTCTGTGTGCAGACCTGGGAACATGTGGGAAGCTGCCAGCTTATATGGCAGGTTTCTGGGAGGGTCCTTCAGCCATTGGGAAAGAGGAGAGCAAGGTGGGTAGCTGGACTTGCTCATTCAGCTGGTGCCAGGCAGGGGGCTCGAGGCTGGAGATGATTCTGATCGATGGATTTGCACACCACATACATGAGTGCAAATATTTCCTGTCCTGCACTGCAAAGGGCAGCCAAAGCTGACACCTCAAGTGCCCTTTTCACCTCCTGTTTCCCACTCTGAACACTGAGATTTTCTAAATACCCCACTGTTTTAATTTTTAAAAGGGGGTTATGTGCATTGGATGTGCATCTCATAAAGAAGGCAGGAACTTCTAAGTTACATCATACCTCAATTTTACATGTCACATAACACAATATATTCTACAGGATGAACTATTGTCAGAGTGGAAGTCAACCTCGTTGGCAGTTAAAGATTTTTTTTCCCCAGACAGCAGTGAGAAAAGATTCAACACAAAGTCCTGACCATTCAGCAGTGCCTGTGTCTACACTTTGATGTCAGAAATGCTTGAGGGCTGAGTCAGAACAGCTTTAGCTGCTTCTGTCATGTCCCACACATCAAAAAGACATGCAGGGGTTTGTTGCCCCATCATCCAATAATGTCAGCAAGACACTGGCACCTCAAAGTATTGCTGACCCCAAATGTGCTGGAACTCATGAGCCAGCTATGCAAAGTGCACATTTTAGCTAAAAGAAAGAAAAAAGCATTTATTTTTAAAGTCACATGTTTGAGATTTTCCCCTATCTGGCCTTAGCTCAGTATTTCTGAGTGCACTGCAGAGAGCACAAGAAAGCACTTGACAGTCAAGAGGGCAGGAGCAGCCAGGCAAAGCTCCTACAGCTTTGCCCAAAACAGCCTGACCCACTCACATTCCAAAAGTTACTGGTCCAGACTTGGGTGAGTTTTGCCTGGGAGAAGGAGGAAGGTCTTGCATAAGCTGCTCCCCCAGCAGTGATGCAACAACCCTGGAAAAGAGAATCATAGAATCATAGAATATACTGAGTTGGAAGGGAAACATCAGGATCATTGACTCCAACTCCTGGCCCTGCACAAGACATCCCAAGATTTCCTTGTGCCTGCGAGCATTGTCCAAGCACTCATGGAACTCACAAAGGCTTGGTGCTGTGGCAACTTCCCTGGGGAGTCTGTTTCCAGTACCCAAACACCCTCTGAAGAACCTTTTCCTAATATCAAACCTAAACCTCTCTTGACTCACCTTCCTGCCATTCCCTTGAGTCCTGTGCTTGACCAGGAGATGACAAAACACAGAAAGCTCCTTCACTGGCACAGCCCACAAGGGCATTTCACTGCAGCACAGAGCAACCCTGTGAGGCTGGGAGAGAACAGGGCCAGGGCAACAGGGTGTGTGGGCACTTACCCACAGGCACTGCAGAGTGGAGGGGATGTGTGGGGCTTCTGCTGGGACTGCTAGGGCAGGGAAAGAGGATTTGACTCTTGAGAGAGTCAAAAAGCAGCGCCATCATAAAGACTGTGCAAACAGCAGGAACATTTCTTTAATAAGTCTCCAGACAGATAAATCACAGCTTAAGGAGAGATTGCAGTGCTATTTATTAGTCATTTGTGCATGATTTGCTCACTCCATTGGTAGTGGAATTTCTTTTTTGGGTATTTAATTTTCATCAGAAATGATTTGTGTGCTGCACAGCGGTTCACACCGACACCACTGCCCTGCACAGGTACCTGTGACCAGCCACCTACAGATGGCTCCAGCCTCCAAGAAAAGTGCTGACAGTGATCTCCTAAAGGAGATGCCCCAGGGCTTAAAAGCATCAGCTTTCACATGTACCTTTCTTATTTTTCAGAGCTCTTAGGCTTCCTTGCATGGCTGAGCAATACCCACCAGGTCGCACACGCTCCTTTGAGCTGGGCTCCCTACTTCCAACCATTGCCACATCCCAGTTTCACACTGGAAAACAACATGCTGGGTGGTAATGGGTGACAAGGCACAGAATGAGAGAGTCAAAAGGCAGATGTAAGGAAGACAGAAATCATTAAACACAAACAAATGACTTTCCAGAAGACTGAGTTAAATGCCACAGCAGTTTGTACCTGCCGTTAATCCAAGGGGTTAAGTCAAAGCGGAATTTTCTTCCTGTATGTAACATCCAGCAATAAAACAGTGACATGACTAAAGTGACAGTGCAGAAGCTCTAGAGCAGTTTTTTGTTGTAGAGGACAGATCTTGCTATTTGATGGTTCTCCAGAGCAAATATTCCCAGTTTTTGGAGAAGTAATTAGCTGTCTCTCAGAGATGCTCATTGTGGGACCTGGTGGTTGGTTTGACAGCATATATTGTTGGGTAATTTTTACATTCCCACTAGCAAGAGGTAGCAAAGCAAGGTCTTGCATGGTTGCCAGAAGTTTTCAAGCTCTCCAGGACTAGCAAGAGCAAAGACTACTTGGAATAGTTTAACTTACTCACAAGCTAAAAATTATCTCGATTTCTTGGTTTTTTGATAGTTCAAGACACATTCATTCCTTCCCTCAAAGCCCCATTTCTCAGAAGCAGCTGTTAACCAAAAGGTTTGGACTTTGGAAGCCATAAATTGAGAAGCATGAGGAACCCCAGAGTAAGGCTCTGCCCTCATGTAAAATCCACTTTTAACCTTATTCAGACACACAGAGAAATTCAGTCCCCAGTCTACTCCCTGCCCAAGTCCTTGAACTTGCAAGACAGACTAGCAGATGTTCATTAGTGCATTGGTAACTAGAGAATTGGAGGCACTTGTCAACTCTGTGTGTGATGAATAAATGCTGGAAAGTTTCTGCTGGGGAATAATACTGGTTTGGGGCCAAGTGGATGCATTCAAAAAAAAGTGTGTGAGGGGCAGGGGAATTATGAGCAGCAGTTCCACTTTGTTGTTCCTGTTATTCGTTTTAATTATAAGTGTTAGCTGCCAAACACCTGAGGGTATCTGCCCCCTACATAAACTTTAGAAAGAGCAAATATTTGGGTGAGATTAATGATCTTTTTGAGGTTTAATAAAGATTTGGCTGCTCATGGATATGTGTATAATGTTCTCCTGCTCCCTGGCACCACAAGAGCCTGGACATCACAGTGACCCCCCAGAGCAAGAGCCAAGGAGAGCAAAGCTCACTCGGGAGCACTGCAAGCACCAATGTCACACCAGGTTGTAAAATGCTTTCCAAACCTGTCTCCAGGCTTGCATTTACCTGGCAAGTCCAGGATATTTTCCTTCCCTGCAAATACCCCTCGTGAGCCTGAGCTTACCTCCAAAATCCAGCAAATATCTCCCACCCCTGGGTGGCTGTCACTCACACCAAGCAGTCCCTTTTAAAAGGAAAGAGTTACTTTCCTCAGCATTGAACTATGCTGCATGTTTCCCAGGCTGGGCTGGGACTGCAAACACTGCAAAGAAAACTTCTGAACTGTGCAGGGAAACAAAGGCTTGGTAGTGGAGAAACTGCTTCACTTTGAAAAAGTCAAATACTTAAACACTCCTTGGTAAAGTAATTCAAAAATGCAACACTAGCCCAAGAGGAGAAAAGCCAGTGCTTCTCCCCAGGCAGCTGTGTGAGCCAGAGCTCTGTCTGTATGTGGGAGTGAGTAGCTCTGCTCAGTCTGTTAGCAGAAAAACAACAGAAAGTGATCTGTTGGAAGCTGTCTCCACACACAGGCATGTGGACACACAGACACACACACAGAGCTTTGATATGTGGGTCTGACTCAATTATAACTGGCAAACACAAGGGCTAGATATGCCTGAGAATGATGCTTGACAAAACTACACCCCACAAAAGAGAACTTGGTTTCCCAGAGTAAAATAAAGCAGATAGTGGCCACATCTGGATTTCTTCTCACTCTCACATCACTCTGCATTTCCTGCTTAGAACTGGGATCTCCCCAAGAGAGGCTTTTCTTGTGGTATTTCTAGCTGGGACTGGACACACCACAAATCTCCTGAGAAGGCCTTTCCCTCCAAGATTCATGAGCTGGAGGCTCATGAAGCACAGATAGTTTAGGGAAGTGATTGACTGTGTGGATGCTTTCCAAGCTCTCAGCCTTTTGGGGGGTCCAGTAGCACTCACAGTGATAGGGGGTCCCCTCTCACCCCCTTCCCACCAGCATGGACACTTAACATCACAATTGTCTGGACAGCTCCTTACTCCAAAGCATTAGAAGGGAGACAAGAAGTCCCTCTGTGTCAGAGCAGAGCTTGGAGGGTTGCAGGAACCTCAAAGCAGCTGGTAATACACCAAGAGCAGAGGAACACCACCAAATCACCCACCTGCTGATTTCCATTTCCAGGGGACACCAGCTTTGCTCTGTGCTGGGAGGTGAGCAAAGTCCAGTGGGAGCTCAGATCTTCCTTTGCAGGGAAAAAACCCTCAGGTCAACACAAGCTCTTCACTCCAGTCAGTTCTGGTCCAATCCACCTCCATCGCACTCATACCCCACTCTGCTGGTCTCTGGGTTTTCTGAAGAGGTAAAAAACAAGCACTTTCAACAGCATTTAGTTGATTGTGGGATACTTAGGATCTCAGCTCCCTATCCATAAAAACAAGAGGGAGAGAGAAGCAGCAGCATTTCCCAGCCTCCCTGGGATCTTGTGAAGATTAATGCATTAAAGAACAAAGTGCGTCAGGATTGTCCATAGGAAAAGCAAGTTAGGTCAGTGTAGCACTGAGGAGGAGTGTATTTCAACACAAGGTTTGTTTATTCCATGTTGTTACTGTCCAAGGGAAGTTTGAAGGTTCAAATTAAAGCAGAACAAATGCAACTCTCTCTGTGCTCCAGAGGGAACTGCACAATGTGTGGGTATCTAGGAATGCTCTCAGGAACAGGAGGTTTGGAAACTATTGTGAAAACTGTGCTCAAGAAGAAGCAAAACCTACTGAATTCCCCAAGGAGCCTTTACTGCCAACCACTCAGAGTCCTCCTTGTGGACAGTCTGGTGGTTTCAGACTTCTCTGCTCTTTGACCCAAATGCAAAGACTGGAGCCACATAGTCTGAAAGGGCTCAGCCATCAGGTGTCAAACGTGTCCCTCCTCTACCTTGCTCTATTGTGGCTTCAGGGCAGCTCACACTGAACCCCCCAAACCCAGCAGACACCTCCTGGCACAAACCTCCTGCAGGGTTAGGGTTACAGACCCCTTTGTACTGTAACCCCACTCCTCAAGCACACAACCCTCCTTCCTTCCACTTGATGATCCTTCAAACCTGAAGGCTTGTATCTCTGTCTGTCCTGGAGGAAATCTCACTCTAGCAGTGTGTTTTGGCACAGCCTGCACTGCCCAGGGTCACATCACATGGGGACTGTGGTTTCATATTTTAGCACAGCACAGTGAGGCTTCCAGGACCTCTCCTTTTCACACGAGGCAGCCACTATTCCAGAAGTGTGGAGCCAGCTGGGAGCTGAATGCCCTCCAATTCACTCTGCAGCATCATGATGCATGTTTATTTTCCTTCTGGACCCATGAGATGCATATTCCTGAAAGAGGACATTTCTCTCCAGGCAAGTTAACACTGTGTTTGGGCCTCCTTTGACTGCCAAAAAAAAAAAGCACCTAAAATTCAGGTCCACCATTTCTCAGGCTCTATTAGGAAATTTTTACCATTATCATGAGCCTATCTGAAGAAAAGTGAGCTATTTCTATTTAAGCGCTTATCCTAGACAACTCAGCACAGGACACACTGCCTGTGAATCCTCATGCCATGAAAACAACAAACTCAGGGCTGCAGAAACCTTCCAAAGCTACTGCAGGTACCTTCAGATTGAAAGGCATTACTGGTTCTTTCAGCTGGGTGAGACCTTTCATCATATCCCATCCAATCAAGACTGGTGTGCTTAGAAAAATGTTATGAGCCAGTGTTGAGCATCCCAGTACAGTGCTGGGATCACAAGCACTCCAGGATGAGACCAGTCCTAACTGCTGAGCTGCACAGCTTCCATTCATCCAGTTTGCCCAGAAGAGCTAGACAGAGTCCCTGCTTTCCTGCCATCACATGCAGCTCATCCATCTAGACCTCAGATAATTCAAAGAAACACAGCCAGCACTTCCACCCTCCTCTGAATTACTGAGGTGAGCAAACACAAATCCAGGCAGGACGTTTGAGTGACAGGATCCTGACACACCCCCAGTCTGCAGCACCTGTCCCCCTTCATCCTTTGAACTATTATTTTAGATAGTGCAAAAAATTCCTGAGGTGAAACGTGATACTCCAGAGTCAGGGAAGAGCATGGAATGCTGAGGCTGGTGCCTCGCTCCCTGCTTCAACCTCTCACTGGGGGTCCAGCTTCCACAAAGAAGCCTGGAAAGCACAAACTAAAGCAAGCAGGTACTGAAAACTCAAGCCAGTCTTTGGTCTGGGTGTGCATGGTGCTGATCTGTGATTGTTTTATCACTTTGCCTGGATCTGCTGAGCCCAAACCCCAAGAAAGATCTGGACAATGGGGAAGAGCACACAGAGGATGTGTGCAAAGGGTAGAGGTAAGATCAGGAAATACTGGTGTCTGAGTGCAGGTGTGGGACTGGGCTTCAGATATACAATAAACTATAGTCAAAAGGAAAAAACACTTTTCCTGCTCCGGGTGTATTGCAAAAGAAGTCAGGGGCATCAAGTGTGGAAAAAAAGAGATTCAAGTTAGACAGCAAGAAAATCTCTGTAAGGATAAGGGTAATGCAGACTGGGGGCAAGCTGCAGAATTACCACATTAGAGCCATTTAAGCACTGGTCAGATGAATAAACACCTGTCTAGCAAGAGCCAGGTGTTTTTGATCCTGCCTTCAGGTGTGACTTCTTTAAGCTACTGCCACTCCTCTGATCTTCAGGGTGTGGGAAAGGAGCTCAGGAAGTCCTCTGGGGCATCTGTGAATCCCAGAGCTAAACTGTCTCTGGGGGAACTGGAGATCTCAATAGGAAACCACATTTTTGAGGTGTCTGGGCTCCTCCTGCCAACCTTCTTGTCCCTCTGTCCAGGCTGGGCATGAATCCTGCCTTGGAATAACTCCTGTGCTTAGTTAAAACTGCTGTCAATGAAGATGTGTTTGACTTGTGTGAGGGAAAAATCAGGGAGATACAGGGAGTTAACATCAGTGGAAAACACTAAAGGTACTGTCCCTGCTGTGCAGGCAGTGCAGTGGGCAAAGCTCACCTGCTCTGTGACAGGCTGGGGTGATGCTGGACTAGCATGTGCTAGATGAAATCAGCATGAATGCTTCCCCTGCTCCCCTCTTTCTTTTATTTGATACAACCCATTTCAAATCATATTCCCCAAGACCAATCAGTAAAGGGTCATAAAACATCCACAGATGTGAAAAGAAGTGTGCCACCAGTGCCTGGCACAGCAGTGGCTGGTGATGAGCAGGACCCAGTGTTTGCTGGGTGGTACCCATGCCCTGCTCAGCATCCTGGCCACCCCTCACCTGTCCCCCAGCCCTCTGCAGTGACACCCTCTTACATTTGGGTCTGCTGGGGTCTTGGCTAAAAGAGAAGTCTTCCGTTTTATACAACCCCCCCTCTTTCTTGCTCAGCTGTGAGAAGCTGGAGGATTTTCAGCCAAGCTCTTCTCTACCACCTAGTGGGAAACAGAATCTTTCCTGTCATGATGAGCACAGAGCAGAGCAGGATCTCTGGTGTGATCCTGAGCAAGCCCTTTGCAGCCCATACCCACTGCAGATATTCCAGTGACCCCAAAGGCCAGGGCAGCCTCAGAAGTGATTTCTCTCCTGACTCTCAGCAGCACCCTGGCTTAGGGGCCAGAAAGATTTGTTGGGAGAAGTTGTACCCCCCATTACTCACTATTTCTAGTGCAATTACAGACTGTCCAAGCCTACTTTCCAGTCGATCACCAAGAAAAAGGCCACCTAAATTTGCATCATCTCAACACCTCTCAATGCAGCACCCACATATGCATAAAGCTGAATTTCCCCCTCATACATAAATTCTCCATGTTTTCCTGCCTCCATCCACCCCAGACAAGGTTTGGGCATGACCCAAAGGCCCCAAGCAGCCTCCAGAGCTGTGCTTGACCCCACAGCACCTGAGCACCACGGCCCCGCGGCGATGCTGCAGGAGAGGGCTCTGGCCGAGCTCCAGTGCAGGTAATTGCAGTCTGTGCATTAAATTCCCCCTGCAGATGCAGCTGCCTTCATTTCCTGCCCTGAGCTGTGGGGTGCTGTTGCAGCGTGTTGTTAAACAGCTGCCACGCGCTACCCACAGGCGCTTGCGTTTGGGCAGTGGGTGGGTTTGGCACGCTCCAAGGATGCTGAGAGAGCAGGCAACAAGGGCACTGGCTTAGGCTAATGCTTGCCTCCCCACCTCCCAGCATGGCTTAGGCACTGCTGGCTCTCTCTGCTCTGTCTCACACGGCCCAAATCTGGACAACACCTTGCCCTTTCCTGGTAAGCAAGCGCCCATGGGGAAAGCCCGGCTTTCTTCCAGCAGCTGCCGAACGGGAGCAGGCAAAGGGTTAATTCCACCAGCGAGGGAGGGTTCTCCTGGCAAACTGGAGACCCCTGTGAGTTTTATGGGGAGGGCTCCTGGGGGCGGAGGGACACGGCAGGGGGAAGAGAATTTGCTTTATGGCTTTGACAGGAACTCCCATCATGGTATAATTATGGAAGCGAGAAGTCTGTGTGTAATGAAGACCATATGCCGCGTTAAAACACACATGCACAAATATTAGACTCCCGTGAGGCCTGTGGGGGAGCTGGGGAGGGGATTAGGAAGGGGTGGGGGACCCAGCCCTCCCCCGAGTTCTCCTTACAGATCTTCCAGCCACAGCCAGGGCAGTGGGGATGTGGAGCAGCTGAGGAGTCCAGTGCAGCCAAACATGGATTGTTTGGGGTAAGAAACATCCGGTTTAAATAACATTGGGTGGAAGGAAGAACCTCGATGCCAAAAAAATGGGGTTTCACCCCGCATTGCTTCAGACAGCCTGAGAGCAAGGTTTCCGTCAGCAACAATTTTTCTCCAGCTCCTGCAACGATTTTTCCCTTTCCTTTCAAATTATGCCCTCACTGCTTTTCCCTCAGTGGAAAACATCTGCACACAGCTGCCTGTGGAGGTGACCAGCCCTCCTCCTCGCCTGATCCAGCTGTGCTGGTGGGAGCAGCGGGGGCCACACGACATCCCCAGGCAGCTCCTGGGCTGGGGAAGATGACTTCAGCAAGCACCAGCACCAGGAAGATGACTTCAGCAAGCACCAAGGCCACCCAGCTGCTGTTTGAAGTCCCCATGCCATCCTCCCCATCACCCCATCTGTGCTTTATAATGCGGAGCTTTCTTGGCTGTGGCATATTAATCTCTCCTTTCCTGATCTCACATGTCTTCTGCTTGACATCTCCCACTCACTGTCTTTATGGGTCCTTTTGGCTTTTTGAGGCTGTTTCTTCCTTTGCTGGTCACACGTTTCCAAGACCACTTTGCTGTTCACTTTCTGCATCTGTCCCCCTGCAGGTCCCTGTGACTCTCATGCCCAGCAGCACACACTCACCTCAGCATGCTCCAGTACCCATCCCATCCCTCAGGGAGCCATTCTCCATGTTAACCTTCATAGGGATGGACAGAAGCTGTCCTTCACAAGTCTTAAATCCACTTACTATGTCCATCCCCCCCCACCCTTGTCCATTCTTTTCCCTGCTGACAGGACAGACTCTGACCTGGAGCAGATGATCCTGGTTTTCCCTGCTCTGGACCATTTTCTCCCTGCTGGTGGTGGCTTAACTGGGAGTCCCTGGCAGCCAGCCTAGTTTGCTCTTACAACTATTTTGCCAGCAAAACAGGAGCTGTTGCTGTTGTGTAGCAGTCTGGAGGTGAGAGCTGGGCAGGAGGTGGTGTGGGCAGCGAGGCTGCTCTCCTTGCCAAGGGTGTCCAGCTGCAGGTCTGGCTGGGGTAAGGAGGGCAATGCAAGGCTATGGGAAAGCAAAACTGATTAGCTCAACATAGGCTCTCCTTGCATCAAAGGAGGGAAAAACACATCCCTCTGCCTCTCTGGTAGAAAAGAGAGGTGACAGGAAAAATCCCATTCCCTTTGGAAGAAATACTAAATGCAGTGGGGGATTATTTCAACTGGTTTCACTGGGACTGGCAATGTACAGGAGAAGAGAGCCCATATTTTGGATTTTTCTTATCTTTCATACAGCCTCCATTTAAAATACTCTTTTCATTCATCTATACATATAGTATTGTCTGTCCTCCTAAAAAAAAATAGCTGCTTTTTACCACCCATAGATGCACTACAGATACAGGGAAGCACAACTCCCACAGCACTGCCAGGCAGTATTAGAAGGTCATCCACTCCAGGAGGAAAGAGCCTGCATTTCCCAGGCATGAAAAGGGAATCCCTCCGAGACTACAGCACAGAAAATGCCTAGATGAATGCTGCTGCCAAATACATGTTCAATTTAGGATGTATCTGTCCTCCTCACTTTATCAGTCAGTTCTTCCCTCACGTTTCCCACCTGCATCTGCTCCAAAGCAAAGCAATCATGAGCATTCAGTGTCAGGAGCAAAGTTTTTAATTGTTGCTCTGATTAGAATTATCCCTGACCATGGTGGTTCAAAGTTGCTGGATTCACCCTCCTCAACACTCACTACCACATGCAGCAAATCCTCCCCTCTGCTGCCCCTGTGCCTGATGAGAAGTGGAGCCATCCCCAGACAGGCCCATGCTGCCCAGCTGTGAATCCCCATGAATTTTCCAGGGTTCTTGCAAACTTTTACATCCATTCTTACAGGGGAGAGCTGCCACGTGGAGGTGACTCACAGGTGCAGTGCCATGGCCTCTCTCAGCTGGGGACAGCAGGACGAGGAGCAGCCTCTTCCCTCGCCAGTGTCTGCCGTGATCCGCGATTCCCGTCATGCACAGTGTGTCATTTCCCATGAGTGCCTGCCTGTTCCTGCCATCTGCCATGATTTATAGAAAATGGGCAGTGATTAATAGCCCAGTCAATGCCGAGTGAAGCCATTTTCTTTCATTTGCCTGCTCCCTGACCTCCCCGCACAGTCCCAGACAGGGGCTGGGGAAGTGTATTAATCATGCACTTAAAATATATTTAAAAGGGGAGATTGGCTGGGAGCTCGGTGGTATTTATGGAGTAATTTTCTACAGAGGATGCAAGCTAATTGCCAGATAAAACAAATGGGCTCTTTGAAATGGAAATGAGTCACTTGGAGGTACTCGATGTTTGGTCCTTGAGTGATGCCCCAAACCCACACTCCTCTCGGGGCTCTCTGTCACCTACCTGGGTCCAAGTCCAGTGGCAGCTTCAGCTCTCAGACAAAAAGGATGGGGGATGCCACACCAGCTCGAAGTGTGAGCATGGTGCTAAGAGATCCTTGGCACCAGAGAGGTCTGTGCTCCCACTGTAGCATGGTCACAGCACTGGGGCAGGGCCTGCAGGGGTACAGAGAGATCCTGCCAGGCTACAGTCCCCCTGAAGAGTTCCTGCAACAGAAAAAGGCTGCTTGGGGAAAAGACCATGATTTCTTATGACATGAGCTGTATTACTAGAGCACATGGTGGCATTTGCCCTCTCTCTGGACCCACAATATTAACAGCCAGTAGGCAAACTCCAGACCATCTCCCCAGACACAAGGCAGGCTCTCTACACCACCTTTTATGAGCTTCAAGCAGCAGGACTGGGGCTCCTCATCCCTCAGCAGAAGCAGATAACTTTTTGGGGGATAAGCATCAACGTCCCTTGCTTCCCCCAAGGTCAGAACTAGAGCCCACGTTCACCTCTACCCTCTGTGGCACAGAGCCATGATGCCACATCTGGAGTGGCACCCCAGAGAATCACAAAGGGGGTGAGGCTGGAAGGGACCACAGGGGGTCACCTGGTCCAACCACCCTGCTCAAGCAAGGCCACCCTAGAGCCACATGGCACAGACTCTTGTCCAGACAATTCTGGAGTATCTCCAGTGAGGGAGACTCCACAAACTCTCTGTGCAACCTTTTCCAGTACGGAAGCTCTTGCTTGTGTTCATTTTCTTTCCTTGTGTTACAGCCTCAGGGCAGCATCATGTGCACTATGTCCAGTCCAGTTTTGCATGACCTCCCAGAAAATGCTGCTGTGCCATGGGCCCCCAAGGACAGCTGGGGTTGATAAAAAGAAAATCCCCCATCAAGCCGAACAAAATTATTGAATTATTCTCACCAGCCGGAGACCAAAGGTTTGTTGACAACTTAATTAACTGTGTTTGTAATGAATTTTTGGCCACATGCAACAGACTAATTATCAAAGCAAACATTAATCTCTTTCTAGGTACATCAAAGTGTTGAGAGCACAAAATATTTACATGAGTCTCAGATAAAATTCCTTGCACTAATTCTAACATAATTAAAATTATGTTGGCGCTAAGGTAATTATGCAAGGTGCTTATGTGACATAACAATGTAATACAAGACAGTGCTCATTTTTACCTAGAGTCAATCAGCAAAGTTCTCAAACAAATGTAATGTCTTTTAAATGTATTTTCAAAGGAGAGAAAACAGCACCACTTTTGAGCTCAGTTAAGGCATTTTAAATGGCCCACTAAGGCTGGGTGAGATAAGCACCTACATTATTTGTACTGCCTGAGCTTTCCCCAGCAATAACTAGACATGAGTAAAATTGGTGAGTTTTAAAAGGACCTTGCAGCATTTCCAGCTGTCTCTGTGCAATAAGTGATGGTTTGCTTTTCTTTGCTTCAAAGTGCTGGTCTGAATTTGATGACTGAGAGGTGGAGCAGACTGTGTCAACCCATTATTTCCTAAGGGATGCCCTTCCCAAGATAGGCTGCATGAAAGGAAAAAAGAGAAGAGCAAAGGGAAAGGGACCTGTCGTTTTCTGGGGTGAGCTGTGGCAGGACACCTCTTTGCTCTGGAGGGGGAGACACTATGCCACAAGGCAAAAGTGGCTTTCCCAGATATCCCCATGGCTGTAGAAACAGCCTGGCCACAGTGAGCTCAACACCTGCTGCACGTGCCACCAAACAACTGCCTGCAGTGCACCAGCTGAGCCTCTGCAGGAGAAAATGACCACAAGGCAAGGTCATTCCCAGGTCCCACCTGCCATCTGGGCTGAGAGTCATTTCTGCTGTCACAGGAGGTGACCTAGTTTCAGGGAGCAGGTCTCAGAGATGTTACCCTGCCTCCCCCACCATGTCCTCCTGTCCCTGGGACCAGCACACCTGCGCTGCTGTGACCGAGGGCCTCGTGGTGTGGGCCATGCAGGGAGTCCATGGTGACCCAGAAAATCCTTCAGCTGATGAGAAGGAAAAAAAAAAATAGAAAATTAAAAAAAAATAATTAAATGCTGCCTTAGATCTGTGCCACAGAACTGCAGAGACATGGTTCCAGAGGGCCCTGACTTGCTTCATCCCCAATGTGCTTGTGCATGTCTGCCTGATGCTCTGACCCATCAGGATAAATCTCCAGCACTGGAGGACAACAGCTTGTCACTGCATGCTGGCACTCCCCTTAGAAAGTTGTTAACTCTTCTCACTTGTGTGTGATCCTGCCCTGCTCACTGGTGATGGGCAGAGGTGAAAACCTTCATGGGCACAGCAACCTCATGGATCTCACAGGCATCTCCCAGGATGAACATCTGGCACCTGACCCACAACAAGGCGGGTCACCTCCATGTGGGTTGTACTGGGCTAGAGCCTTCAGCAGCTGTTAAAACTGCCCATTCTTAGCAGAACATGGAGCTCAGCTCCCTCGTGTCCCCCACACCAGGTAAAGCAGCAGCAAGGCCACGGGGGCTCGTGCTACAGCACCTCCCAGAGCTGCCCCCGTCCAACGCCATCCCCACCACAGATGTCACGACATATGTTCCTGTTTTGCCAGCTACTAAAATCAGCGCCTTCCCATGGCCTTTGGAGACATTAGCTGGAGGAAAGGCTGCCTTTGAACAGATTTCTGCCTAGGTTTCACTTCATTAATCAAATCATTTCTTGACACAAAGCACCGAGGACTTGCTGGGGGTGCAAGGCCAGAGAGCGGGGTCATGTCCAGTGGCTCCAAGGGGCTGCCCAGTGTCATTCCCACAGACACAGCCTTGAGGAACATGTTAAGCTTTCAGCTTGATTTGCAGACTTAAAAAAATTAACAGGCAAGTTTGGAGCAACAACAAAAAGGACTTTTCCAATATCAGCTGGTGTTACTATCTAAAAGACAACTAACTTTACACCAAGAAAAAGACAGCAACATCACATCTCAAGGTCCTCAAAAGATGACAGAGCTATAGAGAGACTATCTGGATTTCTTCCATGCTGGTGAGGCTTAGCCTAGAGTTACTCAGGAGACAAGCCCTGCTGTTTGGCCATACGAGTAACCAGCCAGCTAATTGCCCTGATGAATCTGAGGGTGGAACAGAAGAAAGCCTGATCACTAAATCTGTGTGTAGGAGAGAGCTGTAACAGCCTTTCCTCTCCCTAACTCTCTGGCCAAACAGTTTTGGCATTTGTTCAGTGTTTGAGTAGGTGAAGCCAAGTCTAAACACTGGACAGACTCCAGTGCAGTGCTGCTCCTCAAAGTCCCATTGCCCAAAAGACAACTCTCACGTTCCTCAAGTTTCTGAGCAGCTTTGTGTCTGGGCTTTTCTTAAAACCTTCAAAGCTCCTACAGGATTAGTGCTTGGCTTAACCTCTGGCAGAATTGACAGAGGCTTTAGGAGCTGGAAAGATTTTAGGGCTTTGTCCTTGGCCTCTCAGCAGAGGTCAAAACCTTTATATTCGGGTCACCTTCCAGCCACAGAGCTGCTGGGGGTGCTCTCTAGTAAAAGCCTGCAGAGAGAGGAGAGGAGCAGTGTGCAGATGTTCCCCTCAACATCTGGAGCAGCTGAGATAAAAATACAGCTGTGGAGGGAGGCAAGCTTTTGAAGTACAGGGAAAAGCAGAAAACATTGGCTAGGGGAGTGGCAGGCTACAGTCTGGTATGAATATCTTGTGCTCAGGTTGCTCTCAACAAAAAGGCTTAGTAATTTCCATTAGTTGTCCAAAGACATTTGTGATAGCTGTTCAGCACACTGCTTTTTAGCTGCTTGCAAAAGGGAGTGCCCTTACTGTGATAACTGAGCATTTCCACATAATTTTTAGGGGTCTTTTCATACTGACAAAACTCTCTCAAGATTAGGGGGTGTTAGCCCCATTTAAGTGATAGGAAATAGAGACAGAGGGAGCTCAGGTATCTAAAGGGTTTTTAGCACTGGCAGAGAGGAAGTTACTCAGCATCAGTGGAAAAGATGCATGGGCAGACCTCTGTATTTTAAGAAGTTATGACTCCAAAATCTGGACCAGAGCATGGAGAGGGCTAATATTTAAATGTATGTTTGTAATCTTTTCAACATTATCTTTCCAAGTCATGATAATAAAGATTGGGAATTTAACAGACTCCTGACGTTTTCCCACTATTTAACAGGGAAGTGATCTGAAAATCTGGTGGGAGAAGGGCTTGTAAAAAAATGAAATTCAAGAAAAAATAAATCCATTAATATTTTCCACTTCACAGCTACAAAGACTTTTGGCCTTTTTTTCAGAGGAAAACAATCTCACATTATTCCCAAATTATCACTCCCATCACCCTGAAAACCATGGGATTTGTTTATTTTACTAAAAACTACAAGATTGCAAAGTGGGGGAGAAGAAGGCCTGGTTCCAGCCTGTACATCAGTCTCTGCCACCAAGTGCCCCCCTTTTGAGGCCATACATGAAAAAAAAAAAAAAAAAAAAAAAAAAAAAAAAAAAAAAAAAAAATTAAAAAATGGGGTCAGGGTGGGCTTCCCAACCAGGATGGACCAGACACTGCTTCTCTGGATCCCAAGAAAATTCTCAGGGCAGTAATCAGCCATCTGCAGGTTCTGAGAATGCCCTGGACCCCCTTACCACCAACCCTCCCAGAGCCACAAAGTGCTGATCACACCAAAGCCGCCGTGGGGCTGGGAGCCAGACTTGGGCTTTCCCTTCCAGCTGAATCAGACCTAAAACTTTTCTGCCTGCTGCAGAACAAAAGTAAGACTCGTTACTCACAATTCCTCTAGCCCCTTGTGGTGAGCAGGCAAACCTGAGGCTAATCCCTGGAGCAGGGAGGAAAATCCCGCAGCCGCGCTCCGGGTGCGCCCAGCGACAGCAGATGGAGCTGCGCGACCGCGAGTGGGACCCGGCACAGCCCCGGTGCCGGAGACACCCCCGGGGTTCCAGGAGAGCTGGGGAGTCGCTCTATGCGGCCTTTTGAAGGTCTCCTTCTTTGTCACAAAGAAAGAAAAGGAAAATTGTTTCCAAGCGAGGTTCAGGCCAGGCAGAACCTGCTGGTTTTTGCGGAAAATGCTCTGAGGTTGGGATGTGGTGTTCGGCTCCCGGCCCCACTGACACCACAGAGCTCATCTGCAGCCTTGTCTGCATCACTCAGGGGACACCATTTTCCAGGGAACTCGGGTGATTGCAAGCAAATGGACTCTGGAGCATCCCAGCTTCTGCTCCCCAATTCCCCTGGCAGCCCCCAGGGTACCCACCATCCTAACAGCTCCTGCAAAAGCTTCCAAAGGTCAGAAATGTCCTTCTGCCTGTAACCAAAAGGTAGAGCCACAGCTCACTTAGGGAATTTGTGGATTCTTGGGGGCCGCCCCCCAGGGCATAGTTAGAGTGTGCCAGCTCTGAGCCCCCTGAACAAAGAGCTCTGGTGCTGGCCACAGAGGGTGTTTCCAGAGGTGCTTCTTTAGAAGGTCTCCTTGCTTTGGTAGGTTATAAAACTCTCTTACAAAGTAAGTGATTACAATTAACTGAGGTTTTTTAGACATGGAGTGCTCTTTGATGGTGTTTGGCTCACAGGAAAGAATTTTAAAAAATGAATGATGCAAGTGTGTCAGGGCCAACAGGGCCAGGCTGACCTTGCAACAGATTCATTCATCTCCCTCACCACGTGCTCAACACACCAGCACCTCAGGTTGTGAGAAATTTTATGGAAGAATAAAGCAATAAGTGAAGTGTAATAAGCTCACACATAGCTCTCCTTAGCTTAATTTTTAACTGTGAGAGTGACAATCAACCAGCAGAATAAAACATGTATAAAGGGGTGGGTGGATTTGACATCCTCAACAGATCAGATCCATGTCCTCCTGTGGGATTTTTCAGGGGTGGCAAACTCAGTTTCTGGGGCAGGCCTGGCTGACACCCCAGTATCTGACACAGGCATACATAAAACATTTTTAAAAGAAGCCCATTTAAAGATAAGCTGTATGCATGCTGTTAGATTTAACTCAGTGCTTCTGCAATAACTGCAGTGCAGTTACATGCACACTATGCTGAGCTGTCACACCATCCTAAGAGCCTCAGTGAAGGGCTGGGTCCCAGCCTGAGCTATCACAGCAGCCCTGCACACAAGTCCTGGCAAGCTTGGATGAAGCTGCTCTTCAGGCCAGGCTCAGGCCCAGGCCATCCCAATTATCATGAAAGTTATGGGCTCAGGGCAGCCGAAATGGGAGAAGGTTTTTGCTCAAGGCACATGTGAGCCAACACACGATTGCAATGGCTCCTTCTCACATTCACATCTCTGGAGTGCTTCTGCCACACAGTAACATCAGGGAACTGGCTGCTTTCTCCACGAGCATAACCACAGCCTAACATTGCACGAAACACGTAGGAACAAAAATAAAAGCGTGTTCTAACCATGTTGCAGCTATTGTTCTTCCACAGGATTTTCATCTCGTGGCAATTTCTGAGGGAGTTGAAGTCTTTGTGGTTTCTTGCATTTGGGGGGAAAAGAAGATCAAAGCACAAGACACCCTCTGAGATCTGGCCTGGGCGACACTGTCCCCAGATGACTCGGTGTCGTGTGACATTGTATCCTGCAAAACAGGCTTTAACAAGGCAAGACACACCAGTGGCTCAGTGCTGGCTGCCCCACCGTGGGGATGAGCAGCAGGACAAGGTAGGTGGAGGCATCTGAGCCCTCCATGGGCTGTGGCAGAATGGACTGCTGTGTCCAGAGTGAGGGCAGCACAATGTCCTGAAAAGTCCATCCTGTGAGACTTCTACCCTGCTGCATCCCAGTACCATCTGCCCTGGGACAGGCAATTCCTTCACACCCCAGGTCAGCTCCCACTCAGCAAGAAAGAGAGATCAAAAAAAGTTTCTTGAATGAACGCAGCCTGGGAAGTTGTGGGCTCTCAGGGTGGGTGTCTCACAGTGCCGTGCCCACCTCCACAAGCTGTAGGCATCTGGCCCCTGCACCTCCAGCACACTTCCCTGCAAGGCCCCAAGCAACCTGACCCAAAATCAGCACTGATTCTAGCAGGGAGTTGGACCAGAGACCTCCTGAGGTCCTTCCAGCCTGATTTACTATGCAATGCTACTTTCGTGTGCCCCGGGAGGTCATCCCAGGCCACCACTACTCTTCCTATGCGCTGCCTTTAAGGCTAAACCACTTGGTGCTCCAAACCTTGAGACAGGCAGATTTCTCCTGATACTCAGCTTATCCCTTCTGCCAGCTCAGCTGGTACAGATCACTGCCTGAGCTGGCACAGGATCTACAAGAGCCCATGCATCACAGCTGACTCAACCCCAGCCTTCCCAAGATTTCTTCCATTCGAGCCAAACCAGAACAAACCCACATGTCCCAGAAACATTTTGCTACAATTGACCAAGATGATGCAGAAAATCCAGGGCTTAACTACTGAACCCCTGTTAAGTTTGCAAGGCTGAAGCCTGAGGGCACAGACAGTAAAACCCTTCATACAGCAGCCTCAAGAGGCAAAGCAGAACTTTGAGCCTGGGAACTTTGATCACTTTGGTAAACAAGCAGGCAGGGATTGGGAGACTGGAGAAGGACTCCTCTAACATCCTGGTCTGCCCATAAAATGAAAGAATAGGGTGTACTTTTAAGAACTTTGCATGTTTTATGACATTATTGCCTGTAAACCTTCCTAGTTTCCTCAGTAATCAGAAAACCGACGCCTTTAATAGAAAACGCAGCGTACTCACCACAAGAGCAGAGAATGAAAATTGGTCTCCTATGCAAATAGTTCAATTATAATCAAGCACAAACATTGGAAAAGGTCAGGTTCCCAAAAGGATGTATGTTTACATTATAAATAAGGAACTGGGAAACAGGAA
Organism: Peucedramus taeniatus; assembly: GCA_013400575.1. Taxonomy (NCBI): domain Eukaryota; kingdom Metazoa; phylum Chordata; class Aves; order Passeriformes; family Fringillidae; genus Peucedramus; species Peucedramus taeniatus. Next base: position 442,804 of record WBNO01028427.1, read on the forward strand.
AAATATGATAGCTTTACTACATGGGAGCTGTGACTTGCAAAGGTAACTGCAGTTTCACAAGGGGGCTCCAGGTGTGACCAACTCCCACTGGTGGCACTATGCTGCCTTTTTTTCTTTTTCTTGTGAAAAACTGCAAAAAGTCTTATTTTTTTTCACAAAATCATGAGGCTGAATCCCAGAAAAGGTGGCAGGGTTTTTTATTTGGATTTGTCTTGGGTGTTTGCTTAGTTGACCTGAAATCAGCACAAACAAGTTTGGATAAAGTAGAATTTGTCACATAAATTCTTCACTGAAGATAAAATAGTACCAAAGATGGGTCCTCATCCTCAGGTATGAGGTGAAATCAGTTCCTTGTAACTATTTTTTAACTCCTTTTGGTCCCCAGTCATGGTTTGTTAGTACAGTCTGGCTTTAAGTCATTTGAGTTTTCTTGGAGTAACAAAATCAAAACCACTAAATATTTTACTATTTATAAGTAATCTGTTACAGGCAAATAATGGAGTCCTACTATAGCTTTGAATTAATGTATAACTTAAATAATGGCTAGCCTAGTGCTGGTGTGCTGGTTTACATCCAGGAAGGCTTTAGGCAAAAGCAAGGCCTGATGGGGATGGTTGAGCAATACAATAGAAAGAAAGAAAGCCTAACATAAGAAGGAAAGAAAGCCCAGTAGAGAGAGTTACAAATATAAGCCAGGAAATACATAAAGGAATATAAGAAAGCTTGCTATAAGCAAAGACAAAAATTTCCCTGTCACCTCCCAAGAGATGCCTCAAGTTTTGAGGGCTGCAGGCTGAGCACACAATGCAGCTCTCAGCTCCCAGCTGCAGGAAGAGGTCGAGGCTGGAGATGATGTGTCACAAACACTGTGTAGGTGTAGAGCACTCATCTCAGGAAACATTAAAATGAGCTCAAGTGCCCAGCAATGAGCCATGACTGCTCTGCCCTCAGAGCACAGGAACAGCACTCTCCCAAGCCATTCCTATGCTCCCAGACACAAAGCAGTACCCATATTCCTCCTGTCCCACCACCCATGCTCAGCTCCTCAAAAAACAGAGATCTTTCAGGAATGTTGTATAAGTCACAATTATCCTGAGGAAGGCAGCAAAAGCCCTCCCATGGGACATGGAGGGCCCTGTCCAGGCCTGTCCAGCCTAACATCTGGAATGTTGTCAGCTCTTTGTGGTTCAATATGCTTTGCAAAGCAAGACAGGTAGTGATTATGCATGATTCATTTTATCAGCATATTTTCAAACTGCATTATCAAAGTATTTTCCAAGCACCAAAAACTGAAAGAGAAACCAAGAATCTGCACTTTTGATATACTAAGTTGGATATGTTCACTGATTTCAGTATTTCTTTGGGAAAAATCCACGTGAGGAAAAACTGTATGTAACCAGTATCCAGTGACAGAAGGAGCCCACACCAGTCGGTGCCTCTAACTCCTGAATCAACTCCCCTATCCCCAATTAATCAGCATAATCACCAAATTTCCAGCTCACTAAAATCACATTAAGCATTGCAAAGTTTCATGAGCTTTCCAAAGCTGAATATAATTTCCACTTCCAAACAAACAGAACCAGACATACAGTGCCTCCTGCCTAAGGCCAAACTACCAACAACATTGTTCTTTTACCTCCCCTAAACAGTTCAGGGTATTTTAAGCTTCAGGAGAGTTTTGGCTCAGGTATGTCCCTGCTCCTAAATGCATGTTCACCTTGTAGCTCAGAGTGACTGCAAAGGACACAGACCCACATGCCAGCAAGGCTCTGAGCCTGCCTCCTCTCCCCACACCCTGCTGAGGTTTCAGCTTTTCCTGGGACTGGCAGGGATCAGCTGCACCAGGCACATTGGATCAGACTGGTTCTTTGCCCAGATGCAAATGTCAGAAAGGGAGGGAGCACACACAGACCAAAACCAGCTTATTGGAAATGTAGGGTGGTGGGACAGACCTGCTCATGCAGGAAAACTCAAGCATTGAAAATACCCAGAGGAAGAAAAGGGATGGCCTGGGGGGCTGAGTAATAGAGTATCATTTTTCCTCAGAGTCTGAAGGAGAACAAACAGTCAGACAGAGACAGCTCCAGCTGAAAGAGGGATTAGGGACTGCTTCCAAGAGGAAGGACCCACCAGTAAATTCAAAGAGACTCAGCAAGGATCACAGAGCAGGACCTAGGTCACTTGGACTCGGTGATCTTTGTGGGTCCCATCCAACTAAGGATATCCTATGGCTGACAGCAGTTGTTTACTATGGGCTCATACAAACTTCAGCAGGGCTCTGTTTACTTCTCCTCCTCTCCCACACGTTACCTAACACTGCTGTGCAGCATTTAGCAGCTGCCATCCCAGATCCCTGGAGGTGGCTGCACAGCAGCAGGGTGTCTGCACACAGCACATTAAATGCATAGATCTCTGTCTGTGCATTAACCATGCTCCAGGCTGGCTGCAGAACACATCTGTGTGACACTCAGTGCCAGTGCTGCACAGCCATTTGAGTAGCTTGAATGAAGAAAAGGCACAGATGTTTTCCAAAATACTTCAGGACATTCTGACTGTTACCAACAGCTGGGCAGGCTTTCCCATGGTAACATCACAGCAGACAGTAATGCAGAAGCAAAGGAAGAGCTGGGGTCTGAGCTGAGCTGCCAGCATTCCAGCAAGTAATGTTATTTCAGTCAGGAGCACACATGGCAGATGCTGTTTCTGAGCAGAGCAGAATCCTTCCCCAGCAATTCTTTACTTGGAGCTTGAATTTTCTACCACCTCTCCCATAATAAATGAAGTTATTTGTGTGATTTTTGCTACTGTATCAATAGCCTCATAAGGAAAAAAAAAAAAAAGAAAGGAGGGCAGGCTTAGATGCCTCTTGCACCCAGGTCTCTGACTGACTGCAGTCTCCACGTGTAGTGGGAGATCCACAGGATCCACAGCCCATGGTGGGCCCTGTGCCACACAGGGCAGTGCTGCAGTCAGGATCCCTCTGGGAAGCCCAGGGAGGGGAACCCTTTGCCTGTGCATTACAGTCACAGGTGCTCACAGCAGCAAAGCCATTCTGCAAATGCTAATCTTGTTTTCTCACACCCTGCCTCTCCATCACACAGACAAAGGCTTGCCAAGATCAGTGTGTTTGCTGAAATGAACCAAGACCTCAAAAAACTTCCCGCCAGCCACACAGTATCAGAGGACCAAGTGACCCCTCTCAAACAGGTTTTCAGCATTCCAAGAAATGCACACTGCTTTGCCACATCTTTTGAACATGTTTGTTTCAAGAGCTGTGCAGAGGAAGGAGGGGCAGGTACTAATGGGGTTAGCTCTGTGCTTGAAGAGATGTAATTAAAGAGTGAAAGCTAAATTACATCTCAGTGCCCCATATTAACACAATATATTCAAAAGCTCTGAGGTTTTACCAATAGAAAAAAAAAAAGTACTTGTAGCAATACAAACCTGTACTGTCACATTACCACAGCTTCTTTCCAATTAAGAAAAAAACATCATAGCAGGTCAGTGCAGAAGAAAGCCTTTGGGATTGGTTTTGAGTTTTTTTGTAATTAATCCTGTCTTGCAAACAAATAAAAATAGGAGATCGGCTGGATTTGTGGGAGAGTAACATCAGGGAACCCAGAGCTACACACTGCACCTGAAATTCACTCTTTCTGTGCTTTTCTTTCCTCTCTTCTTCAACTGCTGTCAGGCCCTATACACAGCATCTTAATAAAAATATTCATGTATCATTAATACATTTATTTATTCTACATATCGAGCTAGAACCGAGGAGTTCTCCATCACAGGCAGGGTTCTCACTGGGATCAGTGCTGTGGAAATGCTGAAGCACAAACTAGTTCCTGATCACATTAGAGGTAAAAGCTATCCAACATGAAAAGCTCTACTGGACCACCCAGTCCCTATGGAGCAGAGTCAGAAATAAGCTGTATTCTCTATCTCTAGTCCATGAAATCCACAGGCAGAGCACATAGGTCCAGCCAGCAGAGCTGCTTTTCTGGCCACGCCACGTCTCTCTGAGGTTTGGTCCACTGTCCAAAGTGCTTCTACTCTCTGTTTTAATTGAGAAAAATGCAGAGAGCGCCTCAGGCTCCGTTTGTACCAACCTGCAAAGCAATTCAGTTACACTTTAACTTCTGCTTGAAAATGAGGTCAAGAGGTGAAGCCTACAAGTCAAGGAGAAGTCCTCCAGCAAGCATATAGTTATGGGGTGCACCACATGAAATCAGCTCTGCCATCTCTAAGCACAACCTTATGATTCATCACGTGCACAAGTCTTTGCAATCTATTGAAGACAGCTATTGTCCCTGGAAATACCAGCTAAATTGGGTAAGAATGTGATGATTTCATTGTATTCATTAGGTGCTTTGTCCTACCAGATGTGGTACTGGGCAGTGCAAATTTTGACCCAAAAGAAGCCAAACTGGCACGTCAAAGCTTGCAGGGATCTGTATGCCCTCAGCTCAAAGCCATCACTTGTTTTCATTCTGCCAGGGCTTTTGGAACTCTAAAAATCTCCTAAGGCATGCAAAATACAGCTCTGCAGACTGTGAGCTGTATCCCTCTCCACAAGCAAGGAATGCCCTGTTGCCTCACAAGTCCAAAAACATATCATTCACTCTGAAAAGCACAGAAGACCTCAGACAAGAGCTCAGAGAGCTTAGGCAGAGAGGCACCTGCTGTTGGCTTCTTGAAGGGGAAAGGCATCATGAGTGACATTTGCTAAAGCAGGGCATTGTCCAGAGAAAAACACAGCACCCAACTACCCTGCAACAGACCTGAGACAAGTGAAGCAAGCAGATGTGGTAGAACTTCCACAGGACTTCATCCAGCAAGGGACATGTGCTGTCCTTGTTCAGCTGACAGGGAACATAAGAAATGCTGAAGCTGTGAGTCAAGGCTTCATCTTTTATCTGATCTCGCACTTCTGTCACATCACTCAGTATCTTAACACAATCTCAAGCTTTTCTTGGTAAACATTTCCACAGAGCAGCAGTGGTATGTGCTAACTCTTTCCATTTGCCCTTTGTATTTCTCAGGGTTGCAGGCGATTTCCCATTCAGCCAGGCTGAGGAGGCTCCCCTGAGGATATCACCAAGCAGAGCCTGCTTTTCTCTCTCTTCCTTTCCCTGTGGTGATGGTTCTGCCCTGCCCTTCCCATCCCTCAGCCCAGTTAGACAAGTCAGTCAGTCTCCAGTCTGACCCTGCTCTGCCTCCCTTGCCCCCTGCACATCACCTTCCAGCATTTACCATGACACAACAAAAGTGCATTTCTCCAGAAAAACTCTGCCTGACCCACACCTGCCCATGAATCTTTCTCAGAACCCGTTTCCAAGTTGGGTGGAAGTATTTCAGTAGGCTTACAATGTTCATGTGGCCTTCACCCACAAGACTGAGGAATGAGCTGACAATCCTTTGTATTTTCTGGGATCCATGGAAAAAAAATGGGGACTTGACAATTATATCTGGATTTTTTTACAAGATAATTCTGCATCTTTGAAGAACTATTGAGCTTGGGAATTAGCTGTCAATCTAAATAACATTTAACTGGAAGATTTCTCTCTCCACCCATCTCCAAACATCTGGGCAGATCTTCAGCTGATGTAAATCTGTGTAGCTGTGCTCAGTTACTCCAGCTGAGAACCTGGCACATCTTAAAGTTCTTCCGATATTAAAAACACATTCTCTTTTTATGTAAGCACAAATTTTGATGTGATGCTCTTTGCACAGTTTTGTGCTTTTTTTGGGGGCAGATTCATGTCCCCCAAAGAGATGGGTGAGTAAAACAGTTGCAGCACTCAAGCTTTATTCAGTCCCTGGGTTCTCTGTTTCTTCTGATTCTTGTTTACATCATTGTTTTAATGATGTGAAGGGGACATGAAAAAATCCATGTATGGGAAAGGAACTGATGAAAGACCAAAAGCTGTTTACAGATGAAATGCAAAGTACTTAGTGGAGTTAATGCCAGCAGAGCCAAATAAGGCCACTTGAGTTACATGGGTGCCATTCTTGAGTTGAGAAGCAGATTTTGTGCATTTCTAAATCTTATGTGCCAGGTCACTGCACTGGAATATATCCACAACCATTGAGATAATGATTATATGCTCATTTACATCAGAGGATGAACTAGCCACTTATCTATATATGGAAATGTATTCATCTCCCTGAGATTGCCCCACAAATTTATCTTTAGACTTAGGTCGCATGAAATTGAATTTAAAAGCTGTGTGTCACTGTAATACCTGGGTTGCTCAAAGAATAAAATCCAAGCTCTAATAGTCTTTTGCAGCATCCCTGCCCTGTAGTCATGCACGAATCTGGAGAAATCTTTCTTCCCCAGCTGCCAGCCTCTCCATCAGAAGACTTTTCTCCTGACTTTCATTGCTTTTTACAGTATTTCATGGCCATCCCTTGAATACAAGGGCAGACTTGTTTGATGACTTCTGGATCTTGACTGAAGTACATCACTGTTTTTCACAATAGTTGCTGAAACAGCTGCATGTTAACTACTACATAAATCTCCTATTTCCCCCAAACACAGACAGTTTGGAATCTTCTTCTGTGTGACTATAGAGTTTTTCCTTCCCATCAGTCACACTAGATAAGTTATTAAAAACAGTGCTTTTAATAAATCCCAGAAAGCTATGTATTTCCTGTACATGCCTGGCTAGCAAAAAAGGCTCCTTTTCAGGAGTGCAACATGCAAACCTTTCATCATCCACCAGGAAAACTATACCTGTACTCAAAGCATCAGAAGTGAGTGAACTAAAAGAAGAACCTGTGCATATTTCTTTTACCAACCAACCTCCAGCTGCTTCAGAAAATTTACTAGGAATGAGATTTCTACGCATTTTAAAGCCCACAGGATTCCTTTGTCAGCATTAGAAAAAAATCTTATTGCAAAACCCCTCTCCATCTTGTCTTGTCTGCCTACAGAATGATCTGGCTAAGAGACACAGTTTACTTGGTCTGTCACAACATCTGGAAGTCATAGTGACACATCCAAGCAAATGAGAGTTGGAGACCAGCAAGTTGTGGACAGAATGAACATGTCTGGCAGACCCTCTCCAGACAACACAGTATCATGAGGGGAGATAAAGGGAGCCCAACAGGGAAATGCAGGTGCAATAAAAGGGTAATGCAGGTACACTCGTCTTCAGCATGTCAAAGATCCTGACTTTAATTTGTGTTCAGAAGGAGAGATGAAAGTTCATACTGATCAATACATACATTTCTGTGCATGAGGTTAAGGGAGATATAGAGAAATGCTGTTAAGAAAAATTAGAGAGGTAATAACCCCTAAGCTTTATTTTTAACTCATTAATTGAGTTAAAGGATGGTCCTCTCAGTTGACAGGCTTTACTACCCTAGTAATCATGGTTGCCATGAAATTACTGGTGACAGCATCACACCTTACAAATAAAGCTCTGTTTGTACATGGCATTTCTTCCCTAAAGGCTACCAACTGTCAGAGTTTCTGTATTTTCATAGTGCCTCTTTTCCCAGCTCAGCATCACACCATGTGAGATGCTCTAACTTAAGCATAATCATAATGCATCACAGCACCAGCATGAACTGCAGTTCTCACATGATTTTATCTATATTGCATCTTTTAGGTAATCTTTTTGTTCTTCCCTTACCCATCAACACTGTAACCCTGTTGTAGGAGGTTACTGCATTTGTCAGGGCTAATTTGTCCTTAATGAAGCCACCTTGGCTGTCACTAATCACCTCCTTAGTTTCCATGTGCCTTAGCCTAGTTTCCTGGTGGATCTGCTATGATCTTGCCAGGAACAGAGGTGAAGCTCACTGGCCTGTAGTTGCTTGAGTCTTCCTTTTTTCATTCTTAAAAAATGGGGGTTATATTTCCCCTTTTTCAGTCAGTGGGAACTTCACCAAACTGTCACGACATCTCAAATAAAAAGGGGCAGTGACTTTGCCTCTTCATCCACCGATTCCCTCAGAGTATGCAGATGTATCTAATCAGGTCCCAAGGATTTGTTCACCTTAAGTCACTAGAGTGAGGCACTAGATTGATTTTAGGGCATTTGTCTTCTGGGTAAATGTGTTTTGGGGTTCAAGTTATTTATCAACAGCTTTTAGGATACTGGAGACAAAATTTGATTCAAGTGATGACATGCAAATTTGGGATAAAGGACCAGATCCTGCCCCTGAAATGCTGTCTCTGAGTTAGACTGGAGAGCAGCATTTGGATAGGTAAACAACCATCCCCTGTGCAGAATTACCTTGGAAAATGCACATTAAAGTGACTGATTTACAGTGCAAAGTTATTTCTCCATACAGCTGTGGTCACAGAAAAGCAAAGTACCTCATTTGTATAGGTCTTACAGAAAGCTTATTATTGTTTATAAAGAGTCCAGATCAACTCCTAAAAGCTAGACAGGGAGCCTGTCTGCAGTGCAGACAAGTGGCACTGCCCATCTGTATGTCTGCTGATCCCATATTTTGCCAAGACCACTATGTTCTAGCAGGAAATAATGTTGATTTTTCATACCCAAAGGAAGCAAGGAGCTGTTGTAAAGGCAGATCTGGGCCCACAGCATATGGCCCAAATTACAAACTGTAGAAATTTTAAAGGCATCTCTCCATGGCAGTTACCCATGTCTAGTTATTGCACTGAATTGAATTTAGGTTGCATTTCAGGAGCCCACCTGAAATTGAATGAGTGCGAGAAACTCAGCCTATATACTAGAATAGTCAAAGAGCAAGTACTGCATAAAATACAATAAATTCTCTTGGTCAGATGGGCAACAGACTGGTCTTGATTTAACCCAAACTGTTGTAGAGCTTTGTTGCAAACACTGTAGTTTGCAACATTGAAACACCATGCAGGTGTTTAATTTGTTTTTACCCTTGGCTGTTATCATCCCTCTGGAGCTGGCTCAGGCAGAACCAGGTCAGTTGGTTCCAGTCTAACCTATCACAGGGAGAGGAAGAAGGAGGGACCACTTATTTGCACTGCTAAGCAAAGCCAGTCTTTCTATCACCATCTGCCCTGCTCTTTTGCTAGTTGACTTTTTTTTTTTTTTTTTTTAAACATAGCTAGAAAGAAAGAAAAAAATACACACCCCACTCAGCCTGCCTCCACTACATAGCTGCCCCAATCAAAGGTTAAAAATGAACTCGGGCCAATAAGATGGAAATAGAGAATAAACATGCAGAAGCATCTGAGATTTACTACTCAGATAGGACTATTTTCCATAGGATTTGACTAAGAATTCCTGGCAGAGGAATGGAAGGCAAATCTCTGTCCTTTGAATGGAATGGGGATTTTCAGGTCTTTCTCTGGCTGAGTAAGTGCAGGCATGTGCAGCTTTCTGTGGATTCCAGCAGATGTAAATACCATATTCAGCAGTAAAAGGTTCAACATAAGCTTGCTGCTTTCAGAGGTTCTGAGATTTAAACAAAGCCCATAAAGGAAGCAGGGGCCTTCCTTGACTCAAATGCCTGGTCCAAAAGCCTAGGGAAGCAGCATGTCACTTGAGTATCTCCTCATTCTGAGTGTGAGAGTTTTCATTAAAATTCACTATGAAGTTTACAAGAAATGTTGCAATAATTAGGGACAAAAGGGTGCAAATGTCCCTTACTGCCCTTCATTTATGCTAAACAACTTCAGACCTGAGCAAATTCCAGTTCTGCAGCTCAAATCCTCAGGAGATCTCCCTCAGCAGTCATAGACACATGTATGTAGCTCCCAGTATAAGGCAAACCTATTTTTATGCAAGAACAGTTGTCATTAGAGCAGTAAGTCTTTCCCAGTCTGGGAACACCATACATCCCTAATTGGCATGTCAGACAGGACATCCTTAATTAAACCCCATATAATTACGCCACTCCAGGCACCTGAGCAAGATCTCTGCAAGGTGTTGTTCTAAGAGATGTGGATGTACCTATCTCCCCCAGGCAGGTGTGGGTACCTCCAAAAACCCTGCCTGGCACAGGCTGATCTCATTCCCACACATCTTCAAGGAGGAGAGGCATCCATTGACTCAGCCAGCCACATGCACTATGAAAGATTTCCTTGAAGCACAGGAGACCAAGTCCTCAACCAGCATTGACTGGTACTAACAGCATTACCAGTAACTGGAATTGACTGGTGAGATCCAGTATAATCCATTTATCTCATCAAGTTCAGTATATTCCTTGGGACTGCATCATGCTTGGCAATATCCCCCCTATTCTATACGGGCTCTCAACCAGCACAACCCATGTTGGATGGAGGAGATTTCCAGCCAGAGCATTGTGAGGAGTTCAGGATTTGGAGGTGGCTCGGCAAGGGAAACATTCCACATGACCTCAGCTCACAGCAGTGGTCAAAAGCAGAGCTGAGCACTCTGGCTGTGCCTGAGAAAATCCAGAACAAACAGCAAACAAGCCAGACCTTGCTGAGCTCAGCAAAGGAGGCTGTGGCTCAGCCTTTCACAGTGCACTTACTATGTGGCCATCTTGGTGCATCAAATAAAGAGAGGGTGAGAGGGAGAAACTTCTTGAATACTTTTGACTGAGCCATGAGGAATCTTCCACTTGTTACCTCCTTCCCTCAACATACCTAAATTCTTAATATGGTTGATCCTATCAAATTGCTCAATGGGATAAAGAAACCTCCTATTTTCATGGCACAGTTGCATAACAGATTCACAATGTCACCTTGAAAGCATTCAACATCCTAATTCTTATCAGTGCACCCAGATTTCTACTTAGGAACCTAAATGTAGTTGTGAAATTTAACCCAAATTGACTACTTATTTTCAGACCGACTGAGTCAAGCATGGAACTAAATATCCTTTTGAGCCTACTTGCAGATGGCTTATTCCTCCATCATGGTGGATCCATCTAGGATCCATCTAGGTCATGCAGGGAAAAACCCAGGCGGAAAATCTCATGCTCCCACTTCTGGATTCTGCACAAAGAAAAGTCCTCACCTGCAGAAAGCTTAATTTGGTTTTTCCTGGAGGTATGTTTCCATCCAAGTGCCACGTAAGCTGAGCTGAAGAACAAGGTGCTGCACCTCTCGTGCCCATCTGCCATGTTAAGCATACAAGTCCATCTCTTGCTCCTGGTGTTTTGCATCAAGCAAAGGTGAGAACAGAGGAAGAATTGTGCTTTTACCTCACCTCTGCACACACAGAGCAAACTCCATGAATGCCATGAGCACTCAGTCTCCTCCCTTCTCCACCATATTTTGACAGCATTTTGTGAATTGTGTAAATGCAAGACAACTACTTGAACTTAATACTAACAAACACAACCAAGGATTATTTAACACCAGCATGGACATAAGACACCTAGGACAAACACCACACCTTCACTAATCATTTGGACAGAAATTCAATATTCACAGGCATTATGAAAACAACTGTGAGTGAAAACAATGATCCAAGAAGCACTTCAGCTACTGTCACTGTGCCTCTCCGAATGAGCCTTCGGAGCGTCCCGGCTGGCTGTGGCACAGTGACAGCGGGGGACACTCTCCCGAGCTCCAGGGCAGGCAGGAGGGCGGCTGAGGCTCTCGCCTTGGCAGGTGAGGCAATGGTACGATGGCGGTGGAAGGAGGAGTGGCCTTTGGACAGAGGTAGAAATCTGGATTTATTGCAGAGGTGGAACATAGAGCTTGAGAGCCCAGGGGAGCCTCTACCCAAAGACCCTGAGGTTAACAGTGTAACAACTTATAAAGGGAGGCGGGAACAGGGGCGGGGTTTGACAGGGAGCCAATGGGAAAATATGGGGGTGTGGGAATTGGGAAGATAGGCACTTGGGGAAACCAATAGGGGTATTCTGAGGGAGGAGCCCTGGTGCCTGAACCAATCACTTGATGGCCTTGATGGAAGTTTCTAGGGGAAGGGATGGGCTTCTGAGTGACGGACAGGACAGTGGGGAGGGGCTGAGGGAATGACTCAGCAATTATTAATGAGTCAAGGGGTGGAGGGAAGGGATTGACAGGAAGGAGGAGAGAGAAGGCAACATGGGCTGAACCATTATAGTAGGGGAGAACTGGGATAAACCAAGGTACAGAACTATTACAGTGAAAACATATAAAACCACAACACAACAAACCACAAACTGCTATAAGGAAGCAATGCCCTGAAGAATCTCTTTCAATCTTAGTGTAAATATTTAAATTTGCATGAGTAGGTAAGTCTTCATATACCACACTCAGCAACATTTTTGGGTGAAACTAGGACAGGAAGAATACGGCCATAGACACCTGAGGAATCTACAACTCCTATTGCATGTTCACCCCAAAATATTTATCTATCCATAATGCCTACTTTCTACTAAGATTGCAAGCTTTTGGATAGACAGAGATCAACCTTTTGTTCCGCCACAGTATTTTCTTTGCTGTCAGCCCAGCAGATCTTTCTGCATGGTTAGGAATCCTGACAGAAGGGAAAAAACCCTTCAGTGTATGTCAAAGTATCTAATAAAGGAAGTCAGTATCACAGTTCCTGGTTGACAGAGGGGGAAAGCTGAGAAAGAGAGGTCGTGCCTGTCATGGTTTGAGCAGCACAGACTCCCGCCTGCTCTTCTGTGCTTAGCTCTAGAAAACCCAGCTGGCTTTGCCTGGGGGCACAGTGAGCTGCTGCGTGTGCCTGGGTGGGTGAGATCATGCCTGCCCTGGATGATGCCTCAGGCACGGGTCACTGGCAGCTTGTACAGCAAATGAGAATGGCCTCGAGGCACACATTGCCAAGCAGAGAGCTCAGACACAGACCCACAGACTGCTTCTCAGAGCTGGGAGAGAGACTTCAGGTTCCAGGTCCTGTTCTGTCTATATCCTTCAGTTTTCCCGTCAATAGGCATTTAAAATATCTCCCAGCTAATTTAGAGGAGTTTTCTTTTCAAGGTACTGGTATCCAATCTGAGGATAATGGTTCTTTAGCTGCAAATAGGGGGGTCAGAGTGTCCAGCACGTGTGATAGTGGCATTTTTTCAATACCCTGAGTGACATACTGAGTGCAAAGCAGGGGATGGGTGCTAAGAGGGCAAGGATAACTTGTAGAAGGTCTCTATAAAGCCAGCCCTCAAGATATGTGTACTCTGGAACAATGGGATTTAGAAGAACGACTAGGATTTACCAAAAGGCTTTTTCTTTTCCTTGTTTTGTGAAGATATCATGCCTAACACTGTTGCATGTGCTACAGTACATGATGGCAAAAAACAGGGCCATAGTGTAACACATTCCAAGATGTGTTATTAAAAAGGGCAAGGACATCTGATGTTTAAACACCTGAAGTTATCATTTAGGGGTTCTGATAGGAATTCTACCATGACAGAGCCAGTCAGAGTACTTGTTCAAGCTTCAAGCAATGTTCTTTAAATAAGTGTCTGCTGGATATGCTACAAAGAATTGCTCTAATCATAATGACTGTGGATTTTCTGTGCAGACTTTGAAGGCATATAAAAAGTCAGATGTAACCAGACTTCAGTCCCACCTGTGCTAGTGCATAGAACAAAGGCATCAGTGCTACTAAGAAACTAATGCCATGGCAAAGCAGGTATTTCACACAAGTCAGGTCCTGTTTCCTCGATATAAGGTGCTAGAAATCTGTCTGTAATAATTAATGTCAGATGTGGTACAGGACTTGAAAGTTCATTTGGTGTGAACACCTTTTATTCCTTGTGTAGGTCCTCTCCTTGAATGAATCATTCTGAACAAGTCCTAATCACCCACCCCAAATCAGATAATGCTCTTCACCTGGCTACAACCACATCCTTGCTCTTTCCCACACTGAATTTATCAAACTGCTAGTGATTCACCCACTACTGTAACTGGTACAAGTCAAGGGTAGAGCTTACTCTGACTCAATTCAATATCCAAGAAAATAAAAGAAGAAAATCCCAGGTTGGAAGGATAGTTATCAGGACAATATTCACTTAATTAGAACAAAGCTATCTAAGTTTTACTGTAAGAAATGAGTCTCTTTTTTGCTGCTTCACCAGTGTACCCTTCACTATTTCATCCACAAAGATGACAGCTTTTTATAAAATTTTCAGTGAATCTCAAAGGATTGGGTTAAACAATCCAAAACTTTAAAAGCTTTTCCAAGGTATTTGACCTTCTGAAGTCTGCAAAGTCTGGTACCAAAGACTTAGTCATTTACATTTCCAGCCAAAAGCAGAAGTGTAAAGACTCATAGATAAAAAACAAAGGTGGGGAAAAGCCTGCCTTGGTCACTAGAATTGATTAGCCTGCTGATTGTATAGAGCTGCAGAAGTCACCAACCACCATTCCTTCTCATGTGACAGTCAAAGTTGAACACTTGAAGGCACGGCTGTAACTACTACCAAAGGGCTCTTCCAATTGGTTTCTACCCCAGCTTCTTTTTTACAAGACAGTGATACCTTGTCAAGGCTGACCTAGAACAGAGACTAGACAGAGTTAAAAAATAAAGTAGGGATTTATTGGCCTCAATGGATACACCTTGGGCACCACAAGAGCCCTGCCAGGGCTTCACCCAAGATGAACCAAAATGGTCACAAAATGGATGACCGGTCATGAGGTCTCTCACTTTTATAAGTTCCTTTGCATATTGAAGTTAATTGTCCAATTATTGCTTTAGATCATGAAGTCCCATCCTTCTTGTTTTTCTCTCTTCAGTCCACATTGTTTATGCTCTTGGGCCTGAAACTTGGATCATTTGTCCTTGATCCCAAACTAGAAAAGGAATTGTTTTGTCTGCCTACTCTGTGAAGAGAGCTTACATCCCCCAATAAGAACCTCAGAGTTACACACTATAGCAGCACAGAATCTGAAAAATATAAAAGCTGAAACCTAAGGCATCAACAGCTCCGTCCTTTTTGGAAATTGCTCACAAATTTCTTCAAGGATTCCGTTGGGAGATGAGGTTTTCTAGGCTAAGATTCAACCCAAAAGGTTTTAATTTTAGCCAAATTGATTTGACTGTTTTTGAGTAGTGAAGGAATGGAAGAAAATACTTGTCCCATATGTTCCAGACAGAGGAGCACATTTGCTGAGAAGAAAGAATCCTTGAGGAGACAGAGGGGGAGAGGGGGCGAATATCTCTAAAGGATAAAAATATTCCCAGACACAACACCACCATGAGCTCAGCCCTAACCTTGCGTCAAAGAACACAGCAGCGATGGCATTTGTGTTTACACCAGCTGAGTATCTGGCCCATAGGAATGGAGAAGAAAGCTTTCCATTAAAATCTTGGATAAGATACATCAGAATCTAGACAACATGGTAAAAGCCTCATATGTAAAACTCCCTTCCTGTTATTTCTCAAGACCAAAGGACAGTGTTTTCCAATGCAGGAGAAGACAATCTGCTGCAAGCCTTGCCTGGACATAGTGAGTTTGTGCAGTAAGACATCTCTGCTCAGACCTTCTGCAAGAGTCAGGACCTCCAGGGATCTGGGCTTATAAACCCCAAGGGTTCAATAATGGCTCTGTGCTCCCAGCAGATCAGCTGCTGAACCTCTCTGGGTCATACCAAACCTCCCATATCTCACCTGTTGCCTCTTGGCTAAAGTGAGGCAATATGAAGCCCAGGAAGAAAATTAAAAAGGCCAGTGGTGAAAAGAACTCAAAATTAGAGTTGCTCCAATCTTAGCAGTTCCAATATGAGGGAAAGGCAAACCTTAGAACTGTCAGCTCCTCGTCCTGACCAGGAAGCCCATGGATCTATACCAAAAATCAACCATGCTGTGGTGCTACCTTAGGCAGAATTCATAAGGTTTGAGGCATGCCAGGTTCTCAGAAGAACCCAGCTGCACAGCACGAAGCCTAGAAATTAAAAAACATTGTTCATCTCTTAGCTTACTCTCAACAGAGCCTCTAAAGTTTGAAGATTCTTGGTATCATATGCCAAGTCTAAGATGTTCCAGTTTCCTCAGCTTCCAAGGAGATTCTCATCACAAAATCATCATGAAGCTGTGGATAAATGAGAACCTGGAGTCATGACCAGCACACTCATTGTTATTTAGTAATAACATCAGTATTAAGTAGCTGTGTCCTCAGCTTCATCAAGATTGACAGGTGTTACACAAAAACCTCTGCCTTAAAGAGTTACAATTTATAAAGATGAGCAGCAAATACAGGAGGAACTAGGTGAGGATATAAACAGAAATACATGTAATTCAACATCAGCTTGCAGTGTGTAAATCTACGGGTATGCTCACTAGTACCTGTGCATTAACTCCATCTGTGCTCCATCAGCCCCCTTAGCTGTTGCTAGTCTACTGGTTCTTATATTAGTATTTATTACAGACACAGATCTTGGAGGAAAAAAATCCTGGTTTTGTTCTCTGTTTCCTACAGTCTCCTTTGAAGGCCTGCCATTGAGCTCTGCTGGACACAGGCTCCTTATTGAGGATGCTCATAAGCATTTGATAGGGCACAGGTGAGTAAGGGGCACGAGGCAGGTAATGAAGGGGGAAAAGAGCAAACAAGGTCTGAAAGGCAAGACTCTCCCACTTGGTACAGATAGAAGTAATAATGAAAAAAAAGTGCAGATATCTACAACGACATCATCAATCAGCAGATTTTCTTAGTGGTGATCCTTAGTGGTGATCCACACCTTTAGCAGCAGTAGTCTGTGGGAGGTTAGATGAAAAAAGGAAAGCTTGCAGAAGGCTGAGAAGGAAGAGAAAAATGAGAAAAATATGGGAGAACACTTTCAACATAATTAAAATAACAAAAATATTAGCATAAGTTATATGTGTGTAGCAAAAAAGGGTCATATAAACAAAACAGTAGTCATTTAATGGCCAGAAAGATGGTAGGAAACCAATGGGATGGTATTTGAAATCCCAGCAAAGTTTAAGAGTAGCTGGTCCACGACAATGAATAACCCATTTATATTCCATGCCACAGACACCTGGAGACATGAGTGTCTGTAGGAAGATAACACAAGTCTATTTGAAAATTTCTCCTATGTAACTCCACTAGCATGAGCACACACGTGCAGACAGCTTACAAAAGCCCTCATGCTGGGGCAGGTTAGCCTGAGTGATACAACCCATCCAAACAAAAGACTTTTTTAATCTTGATTTTTACACGGGAACTTTTGCCAGCACAGCTGCACTGGATTTGAACATATCTAACTAATAGTTGTCCACAGCCTAGGTAGGTTCTTGGAAAATACACCTGAGGTCCCAACCCTGCAACAGGATTGGCAATGTGACATTCTAAGAAAGGTTTCCTGTATTGCAACCTGCTAATTTACCTATTGTCAAATCTTAATGATTAAAGACATGACTCACACCCCCTAAGAGCAGTATATTTAGGTTAAACATGATGGGGTTTTGAAAACATGTTAGGTAATAAACATTGGGCTTCTTTTTTAACTGCCTTTTGTTTAGGGTTGTCAGTTGTGCAGGTTAAAACTTTGATTAAAGATAAAGGTGATTTTTTTCATCCTGGGAACTGCAGCCAGAGCCAGGTGTGTAGGATTAGCTCATTGTATTCCCAGAGCAGAGCAGCACTGCAGTGTCAACCCATGGCAACACCCACAATCTGCTGGACAAGCCACCCCTCCAGGTCCTGCCACTGGTGGGGACAGTGGCATGGGCCACACAGGGTAGTGACCCTGAGTCTGAATGTGGCACAGCTCTCTTTCCCAATCAATTAGAAGACTCCTGTGCTTGGGTCAATGACTCTATTGAGGACACTGAGCTCCTTATGTGGCCTTGGCTCCTTGGAGGATCCTATATGAACTCAGTCATGTATCTTTGTGTCCAAGTTTCCTGTCCCTCAAAGGGGGACACTAATCCCATGTGGGACCCCCACAGCTGAATAGTATGCAAAAGAGGCGAGAGCTTCTCTGCAAACACATTTCAGCCATGGTTATAAATTCTCTTTCATTTAATTCAATAGTATACTTAATTTTGGTCCAAAATAAGCACATTGACTTGCAGACAAGCTCCGAGGCACTGAGGTGGTGGGCAGTACTTTGCCACCTCCAAAGTTCTCAACCTTTGTGAGACAGAAGTTGTCTTCACATCAAAATCAGCTACCCTGAAGAAAAACAGGACAGTTCTGTGTCATTACTGCAGGGTCTGGGCTGTAGGTTGGTGAGGAAGTCATTGAATTTAAACATCAGGAATAAAGCAACCAGGAAAAGAAATCAGCATGAAAAGCAAGCCCTGAGCAGGAGAATAGAAATCACTGACTTGCTGCAGCACTGCCGTACCTGTCACTCTTGAGCACATATCCACTGAGGACTGCAGAAGTTTCTGGAAGAAACTGGTTACCATGAAGTTTGTGGGTGAAAAGGAAAGAGAAAAATGGAACTCATAAGCGGTTGCACTTACTTGATGATGGGGCACACTCATCCCCACCCTTCATTTCTTGTACCACCAGCATCAAGGACTGTGTTGACCACAGAACTTCTAAGACCAATCCTGATATCCAGCCAAGATGTGGAGGAAATCTTCTCTGGTTTGGATTTCAAGACTTGGCCAGAAGGGAGCAGAAGAGTCCTGCAGAATGCACGCACTGGGCACAGGGTTGTCCTGCACAGAGCCCAGCTTTGCTGTCAGCTTGTGGCAGCCAAGATCCCAACAGATATGACAACTGCAAGATTAAGCAAACTCACCAACATCACCTCACAGCCTAGGAAATCATAGCTTTGCAGTTCTCCACATGTGCAAGTTGTATGCCTATAGTCACACCAGCCCATGAAGACACTAAAACTTTTCCATTTCCTTTCCCACTGCTGATATACTCTCAGTTTATAAATACGTGTACACCAGAAGAGTTCAACCCTATATAAAAAGAGCACAAGCCAAGTCCAGTTTCACATAATTTTAGAAAAATGGAACTGTGCTTATTGGAAGGTCAGGTTAAGGCCAAGTCTCCCCTTCCCTTCTGACTTGGATATCTTGATTCCTGTAATAAAATTTCAGTCAAGAATTGAAAAATCAAGTCTTAACTGAGCACCACATAAAGGGTGGCAAGAAGGAATCTGTTTCAAATGATTTCTAGTTAGGAACAATATTTCAGAGCAGGTTTCACAGTAAGAACAGTAAACACAGAAAACCAAGGTTTTGCCTTGTGCAGAAGTGTTTCCTAGACAGCAGTTCACAGGGCCCTGTCCTGGACACAAGGCTCCAGCTGCTGTCTGGCACACAATTGCAGAAGCAGTCCTGCAGCAAGTTTTACAACTGGTTTCTTGGAAGACCAACATTAGCAAAACATTTAATGTAAATATGCCAGTCTTTAACTGCTTAGGGACCTCACAGCACACTCATCTGACAGCAGCTCCCCTTAGAGCATGGCCCAGGTCCCTCTACACCATCACTGAAGAGTCAGTGCCTTACCCAGGACATTTTCAGACTTGTATCAGGGTAAAGGAAGGTCTTGTATTTCACACCTGGTCCAAATTAAGGGTCACATTCTTTGGGAAGGCTTAGAACCAGAAGCTTTTCTCAACATTCCCCTATCACCTGTGTTAGTCACACTAGTGGATGTAGTAGCTGAGAAACCTTGGACACCCAACACAAGCATCCAGGAGCACGTTATGGTCCATTGTGCCAGAGAGCACTCTGACCATTCACCTGGATCAAACAGTTCCAGAGGCAGCTCTGAGCTAGCCCAGCTGATTTTGCCCAGTGTGAAGGAAGGCAGAATCACATCAGTACAGGTAACACTCAAGCCTTGACTGGGCATCCTCAGAAGCACGGTCAGGAACTCTATGGGCCTAGCAGTGAATCCTGTTTATTCCTTAAACTCAAAGTGGAGTTAGAATACATCAAGCTTTCCTAGCAGCTGGGCTGCATACACAAAAATGGGTGTTGATGTTTACAAGACCCAGAGCTCATCTCTATTTATTTCTATGCACAAAGAAGAAAACATTTAGGTACTTTTCCATCTAAAATAACTTTGCTCTTGTCTTTTTGCCTCAGCCATCCAAGAATAAGGGCTCTGTGCGACCAGAAGAAGGGAAATGCTTGGAAATCCATTTTGTTCAACTGCTGCAGTTCCTTGCTGACATTTAGCCCAGACAATGTGAGCACCACCCTCAGTTACACCCAGCTGGGTTCAGTGACTTCACTGGGAAGCCATGGTGCAGCACGGCTGCAAACAACAGCAAACACAGCTGAACTATTTCTCTGTGGAGCATGAGATTGTTTGCTAGATTGATTCCTTACTCAGTATATTTTGGGAGCAAAATATGTTACCTTAACCTTGCTGCACTGCTCCTGGTGCCAGGGGTAATGGCGCAGGGAAGACGAGATGGGAACACAGATTCCCCCTCCCTGGCTCTGCCCCAGGGACAGCTCTCACCTCTGCTCCTCTGCTCTTGTGGCTTTGGCAGGACCTTGCAAGCTAGAGATGAAAGAACAGTCTGAAGAGCTGTCTGCTGTAGCTGCTATCACTCACACCTTCCAAAATATCCCCTGTGATAGTGAATCAGAGAGGGGTGCTTAGGGGGGACATAGTAGAACCCATGAAAAATGGGCAGGGATTCAGACTGCTTCTCTGCTGATCGAGTCATGCTGTTTCAGTGTTCCAAATACACAAATTTCTGAAATCAATCACTGTGGCCAAAACACTGACTCAAACCAAGATATGCCCCAGCTGAACAGTAAAAAGCAGCATCAGGTGGGGGATGAAGGCAGAAGAAGGGATCATCTCCCCACCAACAACCTCTAGCCAAGAGTGAGCTGGAGCTGGCTCCTCATTGCCTAAAAGAGAGCTCTGAGCCCCAGTGCCAGAGCCACAAACCCCACATGCTGGGGAAAGAACCTCATGTGCACCTCCCTCCAGCCCTCTCCATGCACCCCAGCCCTGGTGAGCCTCCAGGGATCCTCCCACTGTGATGGGGGTTTGATTCTTGCTGTGACAACCTGACTCTCCACACACAGGTGCCCAAGCCCTGGCCATGGGTCACCCCCTGTTGCTTGGCTTTGTCCCTTGCAGGGCAGGCTCCTCGTCTGACACTTGAAACACCCAGCATGGAGCAGCTCCCAGCCAGGACCTTCAGCAAAGCCAGTGCTCCTCATGAGTAGCAGTTTTGCTTTCCATCAAGGGAAGCCTTGCTTTCAGTTCTGGCCAGCCTTGCGCTGCTCAGCTCCACGTGCACAGGGCAGAGCGCGGCTGAGCGCCAGAGCTCTGTGTGCATTTCAGCCTGCCCTGGCCAACAAGTGTCTCCCCCTCGCAAAAATCTAGACATAAATAAAAAATTTAACAGCTAGAACGTCCCAGTTAATGATTAAGTAGGGACAGTTGCACAACTTCCCCTGGAATGTCTCTGTTGATGGCTGCGGTACACTGACAGGCTGGAATGGCAAAAACAGTCTGACAGCAAGGACAGGATGGGATCCAGGTGATGCAGCTGCCACAGCAGGACTCGGCAGGAGATGGGCTGTCCTTCTGCAGCAGGAGGCTGCTCCCCCTGTTAGCGTGTCAGCCCCAAGCTCCAGGGATTTGTGGTTGGTGGTGACCAGCCTCAGCAGGTTGTGGGAGTCCTACCATCACAGAGAGCAGGAAAATACAGCAGGGCTGTGTGTTTTATACAGCTGGTTCATTTGCAGGCATGGGTCAGTGCAAAGCAAATGCAAACCTCATGCCTCAATGTCTTTATATATGAGTTTAAGCACACAGCACACTTTTAAAAGTGCTGTGTCTCCAGGCCTAACCTGTAAGTGCCAAACAAAAATCCATCAAGATTGATGAGTCTGGGTTTTTTCACAGCATTCAGCACATCTGATATTATACTGGACTTTAAAAAGTCCTGCAAGAACAAGGGCCAATAAATATCTAGAACAAATGCAGGAGTTCAGACACTCTACTCTTCGTTTGCACTGACATGTCCTGTACTTGGAAATGTGGTAAGCTTTCAAGTCGAATTCCTGGAAAGATTAGCCTAATGCACAACTCCCAGATCCCACAGCTCATTAGGAAGAGGCTCTAATGCAACACCTTCCAAGCAGTCCATGTGCATGCTGGCAAAGCAGTTTCTTGCACACATTTGCTGGAGACAAAAGTCTGCTTGGCTGGTCATTGGGTCATTTCAGCTTCAGAGACATCACCCAGCCACAGACAGCATCCACCCAGCACTTCAGGGTGACAAGGAACACAGAAACCTAATGTTGCTGCTAGAAAATGGGTTAGTGGATTGATTCATCTATAGGAATATTGTCCTTATGACACACCTTTTGCTGGCTCCAGCGGAGGGCAGAAGGGCACACGTGTAACGGCCAGCACAGCACGGGGGCTATTTAATGATGTCCTGCAAAGAAAACTCTCCATTGCCAACTCACTTCATTACTGAAAAAGAATACATGAAATTCCCTGACACAGCCTGCATGAAGGCATCTGAAGGTGAACAGGTCATTTCCAGTATTAGCAATTTTTTCCTCTAATAAATTTCAGGAAGGGGAATTGCTGTAGAGGCTGTTGAAAAGCAGGCTCACAGAGAGCCAAGGCAGAGGGAGGGAGGTGGTCCCACTAGCAATGGTTAAGAAAAACTATTTTCAGGCAGACTGCAACTTGCAAGCTCTGAAACCACCCCACTTCTCTCATGCTGAAGAAAACACAGGTCTTTGGAAGGACATCTGTTGCCATTTATCCATCTGCACTGCCTGCCATCAGATGCCTGACTCACCTTTAAATTAGCAAACTTCTCCGTCTTGAGATCAGTTCTGTCCCTCAGCCATGCCTTGGCCACCCACTGGTCCCTGCCTGGTTGAGACTGCAGAAATTCTTCATAACTAACAGCAATTATCATTCTGGTTTCATCACTGCTTTTCCAAGCAGCTTCTGTCTCTGCTGTTTGGAAACAATGCTCAAGGCTACCAGCACCAGATCAATAACTCAGCTGGGAACAAACAACTGAGATGAAGGAAGATGGTCAAGGGAGGACCTTTTTTCCAAGGGAAGGTTTTCTGCCCCATGATAGGAACCAGAGACAGTCGTGAGAACACAGGCACAGAGAGCAGAGCACCAGCATGGGAGGCCAGACACGGAGCAAAGGGAGCCACGCGCTGGGGAGCATTGCTACATCCTCCTGACATTAGTGCTCCTCACCAACTGGTCTACAGTCAGCTGAGGAGAACATATGGCCTTGTAGCCATGGGGGCATCATATGTAAACCCCAAAATTCCAGAAAGAAAGCTGATGCAATTTTCATTATAATGAATTAATGTACACTCATACACCACTCATCCAAGTGTTTCCCAAATACTTTTCACATGTTCTTGTTTCTTTCCCATGTTCTGAGAATTGAGCGAAAGGTTTTCCTGTCTAATTTTTTCCTACCAGCATATATGAGGATTTTTTACCAAATGAACAATTAATGAGTGTGTTTGCCAAGAGGTGGAGTACAAAATACTGTACATTTGTAACAGTATTATCCAAAGATCCAGATTTTGAGAAATATTCAGCCCAGTGTTTGTACAGGGCTGATGTCTCATAGAAAGCTCAGCATGGGTCTCTGTCCTGTATCCCCATCCTCATTGCAAGGCACATCCCTCTCCAAAAGAGGGGAAAACAACACAAAACACACATGTGCACCTACCTTGCAGAAAGGATCAAAGGGGCCATATCATGAAGTATATAATGGCATAAAACCCACCCAATGCAGTGGAAAGGAATAAACATCAAATGTTAATCTTTGAGCATCTGGCCTTGGACTAGCTGGGTCTTTTCCCAGGACTGCACACTGGAGAAAGGTAGACTGAACTTCATAAATGGCATGGCTGCAAAAACCAGCAGTACCTTGATAATTCAGAGAATTTAAAGCCAGAAGAAACCATATTGCTTGACAGTTCCCTTTCTATTTACTGAAATGGCTTCTTCTGTTTAAAATAGTATTTTTGGTATGACTAAAACAGACCTTTCAACAAGGATCTCATTCAGTAGTTACCAAGAGGCAGACCATCAATGCCATCCCATTGTAGTCTGGCTAATCACCCTCCCATTAGAAGTTATGCTTTATTTTTAGGTTTCAGCATCTCTCTTCAGCTGCAAACCCTTCACCTTGCTGCTCTTTCCAGAAGAAATGGCATGCTGCTCTTGCTGCTGAGGCAGCTCAGGGTGATAAAGTGAGCCTGCCCTACCATAAGCTAAAGACAGAGGGAGTTTCTTCTCTTAGTGCAAAAGAAGAGACTTCTCCCAACACCCCTTTTGGAGGCACCTTTCTGTGCCCCATTCATTTTTAAAAATTTCTTTTAAAAGCTCTAGAGCTGAAGACTCTACGCCAGTGTCAGTCTTACCTATACCTGAAAAAAGAAGCATAACCCAGCTGAACAGGCAAATGAATGATAGAATTAGAAGCTACAAATCTACTGAAATTTTAGTGCTTCCTCACCACTGAAAAGCAGCCAACTTCCAAAAGCACTATTGACACTTTAAAACTACACCTCAAATACACACCAGTTGCTTTGGCTGTGACAAAAAGCACAAAAATAAAATATGACATAGTATAATAAAATATAATTACTACAACTGTGGAGATTAATATCCTCCCCATTTAGAAGAAGTGCCTTTTACAAACTTTAGGGACCTTATCTTAAATCCTTTAACAACCACTTAATTTTATGGTAGTGCCACTATTCTGTGCTGCTGCACATGATTCAGTCTTTCATAGGGCCATGTACAAAAGATTATGTTTTTTCAGTTAAAATATAACTGAAGCAAAAATACAAGTCGTACAGCTCTTTCATATACAGTAGTATCTTGTTTGTTTAATGTAATTGAAGTGCACTCAGAGCTCTTGTTCCTGTTAAAGATGTCTTTGGTCTGCAGATTTGGACTACTGGTAATGAACCAGTTATTAAAAATCATTGTGGACGTCTATAGCACAAGCCACATTAGATCACAAAACCACATGAACAATTTTTCTAGGTCACAGATAAATATATTTGAAACAACTGTTGGTCCTCTCCTCAAAAATGTTTGCAAATTCCTTAAGTATCTCATAAAATCTGTATTTCTCAGACTGCCCTGGCAGGGATTTCAAGTTTGCGCTTCATATCATCACTGAGGAGTTCATAAAAAGCAGACTTCCAAACTGGACATACTTTTTCACTCTCAGCTACACAGTGATCCTCAAGGCATTG
Source organism: Peucedramus taeniatus (assembly GCA_013400575.1). Classification (NCBI taxonomy): domain Eukaryota; kingdom Metazoa; phylum Chordata; class Aves; order Passeriformes; family Fringillidae; genus Peucedramus; species Peucedramus taeniatus. The sequence goes on from WBNO01028427.1 coordinate 467,853, forward strand.
CATTTTTTCCCTGGATCCACCATAAGAATAAAATCAAATAACTCACAGCTTGTCACTAGATTAGAAATTAAAGACAAGCAGGAGCAACAACCAGACTGACAACTTGCTAATCCGAACAAGATGATCTGATCTTATTACAGGGAAGGTTTTTCTGGAAGCTCCTGCAAGAACAAGGGTGTTCATTGCTACTCCAGACACTCTGCAGACACACCAACCTTCAGCTAGGTTTGTAATTGCCCCTCTGTGTGAAAACTGCTGTCAGCACATGTAACTGGTGGGGCAAACTTGAGAACTCGAACCACGGACCACCTTTGCTGTGGAAATTGATGTTGTCTTATACAGCCCATGTAAGGAGGAGCCCTGTGGGAGTGTGAGCACATGTGTGCAAATCATGTCTGAAAACACAGCTGGCCAGCTCTACAGTCAATTATTATTCATATTTTCTCAGAACAACTTAGAGTCTCTCCAAGCATGGCACATACGAAATTCACAGGTGTTTAAAGACTTAAAACGAGGGCAGAGGAAATCTGTGTTTCATAGAGGAAGGCAATGCCCTGATAGGGATAATATATTGTTGAATATATCGATTTTCAAATATTTTCAGAACTTTTAAAAAACTTATTGGCAGCCCATAAAAACAAGCACTCTGATGAAGGAAAGAAGACAACATTTTCCAGACAGTGTCAGCATCAGCACACTGTATGTCTTATCTCTAAAAAGAAAAACAGAAGATTTATAGTAATAAATTTCCAGTTACCATATTGATGTGAATAATTTCCATCTTGTCACTAGAAGAACAAAAGTCTATATAATACTGAGCAAATGACCAAGACAGCAGTAAAATATGGTTGATATTTCTAGAGGTATTTGACTGCTGAAAAATGAGTCAAGATTATTTACTGAGAATTAGGTAAATGAAATTACTACCTATATGTAAGAACACACACATATGCATACATTATGTTCATTATGCAAAAACATACCCAAAATTTCTTCAGCCATGTTGGTTTGAATGGATGCCATTCCTTCTCACCATCTGTTCTAAGGAGCATTCTTTGGTGTTAAGCTGTAATGCGTTCATGAAAAACTGGCTACAACCGGCACAAACAGGTCAAAATTTATGTCCTTTCTATCAGCAATCAGTCTCTTGCAAGGAAAGCCAAGGGGAAATGATCCTTGACACACTGCTCTGGGTAGCTATGAAAATCCTTCTAATTGTACACTGCTCCCAACAGTGACAATAAGTAGATACTATTTGCCAATAATACTGATTGCCATCAGTCTGGGGTTACTATACTTTCACACATATAAACTGCATCTCAGATAACACATATATAAAAGTATGAGTTGTTGTGAATGTGTCCTCAGTTCACCTCAGCATTAACTACCTCCCACAAAGCTGGAGGTGGAGGCAGGTGCCAGTCAAGGGGTTCAGGCATCATGGTGATGCAGCTTTTCCTCATGATGCACTTATGTGTCTGTGGTCTCTCCTACTGCTAAATCACAGGGACTTTCCTACAGGTGACACATGTATTTATATGTTGCTACTTTAAAATACCCATAAGATAAAAATGAGAGTGCCTGATGACATGTCTCTAGCTGGGCACACAAAATCCTCAGTCACGTGTCATTCTAGACAGTTTCCACACACTGGGGAAGACAAAGGAGTGCCACCATGCTGGTTTAGGTGGTCACAGGAGTGCCCTCTCGTAGCCACACAGCAGGCATGGCTGCACCATGCAGCAGGCAGGGAGCACAGCAGGCTGCAGTGACAAGCTGAATCACAGAATCTATCATTTAGGTTGGAAAAGACCTCTAAGATCACCGAGTCCAACAATTAACCCAGCACTGCCAAGTCCACCACTGAACCATGTCCCTAATCACCACATCTACACAGCTTTTAAATACCTCCAGGGGTGGTGACTCAACTGAAATGTCATGCCAAACATTTCCAGCAAATTTGAATCTCCACAGACTAGTCCAAAGCCTGGCAGAAGTCCTGATACCAGGACTTTTTCCAAGGGAGAATCTTATCTGTGAGCATGTTTACAAGAACATCATTAACTATGGTTAGAAATTAGGGACCCACTGGGCCATTCAGACCAATGGGCAACATTGGTCAAGTTGGCAGCACAGGCAAAGACCTCATGCTGATGGAATAAGAGAAGGTGTCCTTCCTAGCTCAATGCACGTGCAGTTCTTGGAGTGAGAAATTAATCTGCATTTTTATTTTCATTTCCTTGAACTGGAGATAACACAGCCCGAGCAATGATTTTGTTTCAGGTGTATTTTTTACTGGACAAAGTTCACCTGACATGGGGGCAGCAGTCACATAGGTTACAGCTCTGTTGGGTTTTAAACACCTTAAGGTGTTGTTTAGGCAAATAACTGCTTGGCCTCACTGCCAACAATCCAACAAGCCACTTTAAAACATTTTCAAAACAATTAAATAACTCTTAGAAGGATTTTGATGATGCATGTTTAGCCCTTCTAAGGTACATTTCAGTTCCATTAAAAGCAGACATCTTGTGAAACAGAAAGCTGAAAATAAAAATGCCTGGAACAGCAGAATCCAGGACAAAAGGAAGTCAAGATCTGTAAACATATTAAGAAACAGGTAATATCAAAATGAACAAGAAGCCTGCCTGAAATGAGGCTGCAGGAATGCTCCCACTTCAAGAGCATCACACTTACCCAAGCATAGAAAACTACAGCTTTGCACAGGGAGGCACTCAGAGAAGATTGGGGGCAATTCCCCACTTCCCAGAAAAGAGAGGGATACACTTAAGGAGGATTGGGCTGAACTAACTCACTCTCCAGCATTTACAAGCTCATCACCTGTGTATGATGGTCACACGGGCTCCTTCTGCATTTAAACAGGATTCACCCCAAATGTGTGTGGCAACCTGAAGCGGGCTGGACTAGTTACTCCATGCAAGCTGACCACAGTGGGATATGAAATCACTGCTTAGACAAGATACTTGATTTTTGGAGGGCTAAGGATGACTCCTAAGCAGAGAGTGCCATTTTACCTGGAGTGGTTTTGGCACCAGACAGTGCAGGACCAAGTGCTTCCTGATCAGCTGAGACCAGGTCCATTTCTCTTTATTGGGTAATACCATAGCTTCCTCCAGGCCAATGCATCCAAATTTTCTTGACATGAAAAACCAGACTGTGCATGTCAAGATCTTATCTCTGCCAGGCCTTGAGACACAGCAGGATCAGGCAGTCACAGTAAAACTACTTTTGGTCCCATGCAGTTCCTAAGTCATCGTCTATTTTAAGTATTTCAGTTTCTCAGGCAAAGGAGATGGCATTTTTCTGAAAAGCAGATCTGTGTGGAGCTGCATGGCTGAATACTGAGGGTTTCTTTCAGTGACATCTGCCTGGAGTGACTCCTGAGTCCTGTTCAGCTTAGTTAAAGTTATCATCTGACTACATCCAAAATATCCTAAATTCATCTTCAAGGAAACATTTGTTCTGACCACTGACAGTCCCTGTCTAATAAATGTCTTCTAGAAAAGGCAGGGTATAGTACATCTCATAAAAATACAGGAGTTATAGACATTTAACAAATGTGGATCTTGAGAAAAATGCACAGTTAATTCAGCACATTTGGTAACAGCATTACACTGTCACATCCCAGCAGATACTGCCATCCACCACATGCAATGTCTGCATTCCCAAGTGGAAAAATTGGCGTATATTTTTCTCTGAAGGCTTGAGTCTAGTACCTCATTCCTCTCATCAACCACTAACTTCTTCCTTAATGTTAGGAGGCATCTTATTTCCTTTGCACACATCAAACTTCCCCCCCCCACCCCGTTTTCTCCTCAGGAAGGCTTCACTCCTGTATGTTGAGCTACTTTCTCTCTTTGACTTTCATCAGTGAAAAAATCCCATCAGCAGATACTCTTCCATGAACAACCCAGATCCTTGTTTTGCCTCATTAGACATTGCTATAACATTCAGTGTTTAGAACCCACAATCAGGTTCACTGCTGGTAGAATTTCCTTTTACCATTCCTAGTGTCTTTATGAACTTTTCTAATTTCATTGCTCTTTGAAAGAAGCAGGGTTTCTGGGTCAGTAATTCCCCATATTTGGAAGCTCTCCAATTAATATTTTATTTCTTGTGGTGTCCTTGTGACTATGTTGAGATGCTATTCCTAAAACAGTTTTAGGCTGTTTTATTCTTCCCCTCTATGGTTGAGAGCACACCACATAGCCCTAGCTCACATCATCTTGAATCCATTCCTCACAGCACTGAACACATTTTCAGCACTTTCCTCCATTGTAACCCATAAGCCATAAGTTGTCATGGCTCATGAAAATCATTGGTTCAGTTTCACCAGCTGGTACTCAAACTAACTTCATCAACTGATGAGGCAACTAATCCATGCAGTTGTCTCTTCTCAAAACTGTTCTGTCACTTTATTTTATTTTTTCATTTCTGTCTACACCTCTGATCCTAATGTCAGTCTTCAAGCTGCCAGCTGAACTGTTCCCACTTGTTTTGATATGACAAACCCTTTCTGGTAACACAAACCATTGTCTGCTGGTCTGGGTACTTGGGTTATGCCCCTTCACTATTAACCAAATTTAGCTTTGCTGTTATGTTGCAGCTGGTGGTTAATGCCATATGTTAACATTCCTTTCTAATTAGCTTATACATTAAACACAAGTGACAAAAAGAAACCTTTTCTTTTTTAAACACATACTGCCAAGGAAAAATAACTTACAGCATGGTCTTTGTGTCTTAAGTGAGAGTGGTGTGTTTATGGCCAAAATACCAACAAAGCTATGACAACAAAACCCAGGTGATTAATATATGAAAGCTCCCTGCTGATGCCACAGGCTTCATTTTTTTAGCTCGTAACTCACCCCTCTCCCCAAATCCAGGTAAAGCAAAACAAAAAACAGAGAGAAAAAAGATAAAGGCAAAGATGAGATGAAGGAAAGGAAAGAATTCTTTCTCCTCCACCCCAGACTGCACAAGAGGAAGAAAGGCATCTGAACAGGCAACTCAGCCAGGTCAGGGAGAGCCATCAAAGGCTGAGAATTTTTGGCATCATGAAAACATTTTCCTCAGAGTTTGGGAGCCTAGAGCATCTTCAAAGGATTATAGACATAAGATGAGATATTATGATCCATTATCATGGTAACCTGACCAGCTAGATCCCACCCAGAGTTCATTTTAGACCCCTGTATGCTCTGTTACTTGCTTTCCTAAGTCTCCTATGCCTTCAGGCCAGTCTGTCTCCTGTTCTCCAACACAATGACACTTTGCAGAGATGACCTTATCAAATGTCAGAAGGTGCTCAGGCAAACCTTGTTGTTTCTTACACAAAAGAGTCAGTGAGAGACAGATGAGCTTCTCTCCAAGTTTCAGTGTTCAGCTTAATACTGATGACCCTAAGGTTGCTCAAGTTATCTAGTGTGCTATGACACCTTGGTGAGCCCCGTTAGCTAAGGACAACCAGGAGCCAGGCAGCACTCAGTCTGTGTGAGGATGGATGGGAGCCACAAAATCTGGATGCAATCTCATGCACTACATGTCTCATGGATATATGTCTTTTATTAAGTGACATAAGGTGGCTAGACAAGACAGTCTGGTTCCCACCTCGTTCATGTCCTGCAATAGCTTTTTGAGGTCTCGTCAGTGTCGCCTCTTGCACAACCAACACTTGCTTCTTTTCCATGTTTGAGAACCACACAGTCCCTAAGCCTGCACTGTGGTTAAAACAGTTCTTAAACCAGCACTGTTTAAAGACCAGGGAGTCCCAATGCTCTTCCCATGGCAATGGATTGCAGGCCTGCAGGAGCAAACTGTGGAAGCAGTGGGTGCCAGGTTCTCTCTGCCATGTCAGCCCCAGCAGGCAGGACTCAGAGTCACTCCAAGTCATCTCTGAGATGCTGCAGCGATGAGAACACAATGACCAGGTTGGAGAGAAAGAAGAGAAAATCCCCAGTCCAACAGACACGGCAGGAGTCTGCAACACCAGCGCGGGTGCATAAACCAGAGCCAGCTGGAAACATGAGCAGATCCTTGCAGGAAGGCAGACAAACACTTTAACACCACTGCTCATAAAGGGCAAAGCAGAAACAGGGAGGTTAAGTAGTTTACTTAAGCTATGGAGCAGAGCCTAGTTAGACACCCTGGAGCTGGGCTCAAGCCACTGTTAGACCAGCAGCTTTCAAATAATCATTCCCACAAACTTCTTCTGTGGTGATATTTCTGAACAATACCAGGGAACATTCCACCATAAATTGTGCTGTGTTCCAGTTTCCACATTATAGCTGTGATGTAACTCAGTAACACTTTGTCCCATCAAGCCCAACAACAATAGATTTAATCAGAACATTTGTCTCAGAGAGACAATGGGGAGTTCTGATTAACCTGGCACCAAACTCTGGCAGTTGCCTGCAAGGGATTTTTTAATTTTTTAATTTTTTTTCTGAATGCTTGCCCTTGGCAGCTCTTCAGCCTGCAATACGCCAAGCCTGTGGCTGCCAGGAGAGCTGTGAAAATGCCTCGTGCCATTTGACATGCAAACAACATAGTTCATTTCAGAAATGCAACATTTCTGCAGAAGAAAGGAAGAAGACATCATTCCCTGAGCAACCCACCAGCCAACCACACGAGCATCAAGGACATCAGACCACTGTCATGCAAAGGGTCTGACCTGTGAGAACTTGCTGGTGGAAACTGAACAGCAGGCACTGGGCTTTCAAAAGAGGGAAGAGAACAAGGGTAGCACTGCAGCACTGCTCTGCAATGGCTTTGGTTGGCTCCTTTTGCACCTCTGTCCAGAACACAAAGTCTCTGTGGGTTGCTGCAAAGCAGAGAGGCCCCTTCATAAGGAGTAGGTGCAGGTGAGAGCCCAGGTGAGAAGTGAAAGCACAGGCCAACTCGAACACAGTGATTGACAGACATCAATCAAAGGTACAGGAGCACAAGCTACAGCCCAGTGTGACTGTGAACAAAGCAGGGCTCAATTCTGCATCAAACAGCAAGTTGCACCAAGCAGTTCCCTGAGGCCTGCAGGGTGGGATAAAGTATTTTTCAGTTTGGGCTTAGGGGATATCTTATATTGCCCCCTCACGCAGCCCTCTGTGCTCACAGCCCATCCCAGCTTCCTCCCTGGCTTGCATGCTGCTAACACCTCCACATCTTCCATCCATCCACCTGCCCACACCTGTGCTGCTCACATCCCACAGCCTGGCTGGTTCCCTGCACACAGCTGCCCTTCTCCCTGGCAGTGCAGGCACAAAAACCCCTTTCCATAAGGACCAGACTATACCAAGGCTGACTCTCAGACTTGTCCTGGAGCAGATTACTGCTAGGCAGTAATGCTCAGGAGCTGAAAATGTAATGGGAGTGTAACTCAAACTAGCCCTTGGCATTTGTAATCTAAGACAGTTTGACATAAATTCAGGGAAATATGAAAAAAAAAAAAACAAAAACAAAAAAAAAACCAAACAAACAACAACAACAACAACAACAATAATAAAAAAAAGCCAGAAAGAAAACAATGAATAAGAAAGAAGAAATTCAATAACCAAAGCCTGCAAGAAGGTCCCAAAGCAGCTATCATCCTCCAGCTCTTACTCCATCCTCCCCCTGCTCAGCCTTGCTGTCACTGCTTTCTCTGCAGTAGCACAAAGGAAAGGGGCCAGTTCTGCTAGAAGAGATTTGGGTGCAGAGATAGAAAGGGGGCTTCTCCAGGGCTCCCCATCAGAGCAACTACAAATAGTACTTTAGCACAGCATCTGCTGCATATCCTCTTTCCCACCAAAAAACAATCAAGACAGCTTCTCCAATACTGGACAAAATTCCAGAGACCCTTGTTTTCACCAACAGCCACTTCCATCCCCATCCTTTTGCCTTTCTCATGGTTGGCATGAGTGGCACTTGTGCAGTTAAGGAGTTCTTGTGTGCATTGATGGGGTTGAAGGAACTTTTTCTGGGTGGATCCAGTCAGACAGAGAAGTTTGAGACTTTTTATTAGCATGTTACTCATCCTGACCAGCTCCTGCCTCCCATTCATTTCAGTCAAACATGTTTGTTTTGTTATAAATCTTGATTTGACGTCCACCACTGCCAAGAAAAAAATTCTGCATTCTGCATGTCACCACTATGTTCTCCTCCTCTTCTTATGAGCGTGATGTTGTGAAATAAAAAGATCAATTTATATTAAGGCCATATTTTTATCATGTCAAGGCTTTTAATGGAAGGAATCTATGTATGGTAAAATATATTAAAAATGACTGTTACTAAAAAACCCCACCAAAACAGTCGCTGTTGAAAGCATGCAAGCCACTACCTTGTTTACTCTATAATTTATCCAAAAACCCCTAGCATTCTCATGACAGTTGTACTGTTGTTTCATCCACCACCAAAATAACATCCCGATTCTGAGATTCATTTCAATAGCTCTGCAATTATACAGCCAGATTGCTAAGTGTGTGCCCAGGAATTAAAAAAAAAAATTAAAAGAATGAAAAACACCTTGTCTTGAGCTTTCTTAGAGGGCCTTAAGAGTGTAAAATGCTCTCATTTCTTAAGGACTTGGTTTGCTTTAGGAATTATATTCCTCCCATGGAGATGTACAAATGTTTCCAGTCCAGAGTTTTTGGAGCTATGCAATAATTAGAGTTTTTCTCCAAGCTCAGGAGGTATTGGAATATTCTGAAGATACCCAGAATTAAAATATAATAAAATCTTCTCCACATGGTTGCGGAGTGGTTTGAAAGCAGATAGAGAAGATCCAGCTGTACAAACAATTATCTTCCAATATTATCTGGAAGCCATTCAGGAGCTGGTTATAGTGTGTATAACACCATTGCTCCGTTCCCCACATCAGCAGGCTAATTCACATGCAATTGCATTTCCAACCATCATTACCCACATTCCTAACTTGTGGCATTTCAAAGAGATTAATGTCACACTTATCCTCTTTTTTACTAACCCTATGATATTTTAAAACCACCTCTTCAGTTGATCTGTATCTTCATTAGAGATGGTTTCAAATTAGATTTTTGGTGCCCCAGCTTTGGGGCCATTCAGTATGCAGACCTCAGGTCTATCTCTTCCTATAAATATGACCTATAAACCAGGGCCCAAAGCCAGCGATCCCCTGGCTAGTTCATCTTGATATGGTATTTACTCACTTCTCACTCCCTTTAATAGATTTAAAGTTCTACTTCCAGATATTTTCTTTCCATATGCATTTCTTTCTGCGTCTAGTAGGTTTAATTATTTCCAGACCTTGCAGCCAAAAGTGAAAGAAACCTAAAACATATGATTAGAACATTTTTTTCTTCAAACACCACAAATAATCCATTACAATTATTTATGTCTTTGAATTGAGACAAAGAAAACAAGTATGCCATAAATGACAACTTGATGTATTTTGATACGCCACAGAACTGCATCAATGAAATTACTTTTAACTTTTTCTGTTGAGGTTCCTGAGAAATCTTATCAGGATTATTGTTGAACACAAACCAAAGTTGATACTGTTTGTATTTTGAGTTGCAGGAAAAATAAGAAGTGTTTTGGGTGATGCTTGAAGACAACCAAGACTGTTTTGAGAAAACAGAAGTGGTTGTGATTGTGTAAGAGCAGAGGCAAGGCACTGTCTGTAAGGAGAAGGCAGTACTGCTGAAAATGTTCTTTCATGCATCAAAACCTGCCAACTTTTTCCAAATATAATACCTAAAGATGATGTTTTTACCACAGATTTTGCCCTGATCACCTGTACCCTATCCTTCACCTACAAACCTTTGCATCCCCTCAGGGAATCCACTTGCTTTAGATCAAGTGGGATATGAGTGAAAAATCAAGGGATGCATCTTGATTCACAATAGGCCATAACAATAACAGTAGTCACAGCATTTAAAAACACCTTTAGATTGTGATGTGGAGAACATCACAAATCAGAGCATGTGCCTGCATCTCTTCCATAGCGGGAAATCACAGAATTGACTGGTCTTGCTCTCAACTTCGAGTTTGTCATCATAGGATAATCAAACCACTCTTTCCTTTATCAGAAATGTTGATGATACAGTACCTTCTTCTAGAAAGAAAATGGTCCCTAATCAATTCTCATTCATTAGTCCTAAAGAAAAATACTAATTGCATTCAGCAAGCAATACTCAAACTAAACAATAAAATAAAAAAAAAAGAAGTAAGTTTTGGTGTTACTAACAGTTTTCTTCTTCACATTTGAAAATCTACAATTTCTCTACCACTGCCCATATTCAGAATTTACAAGGAGGAATTTCTGCCTCTGCAATCAGGATTTGGGTTTGAAAAGGTCTGTGAGCAGCCTAAAGCAAACTAATTCATTTATTCCATGCTGCCCTGCAGAATGACAAGCGCTCTGCACTTTGGGTTTTTCCCAGTTAATACCTAAAAAAAATACTGCCAGGTAAGGATTTGGGCTGTGTACCAAGTACCTCACTTTTGCCAAGCCATCACATCTCTCAGTTTGTTTTGTGCAGTGCTAAATCCCATGTGAAAGTAGTTTTGCCACAGCAGGGCTACCTGTGATGATCAACCAGCACATGCATTAAGTCTCCACTGTGGTCACGCTGTATTGCTAAGAATTGATGCATCCATAACTCATCTTAAAAGAGCAGTTCTGATTTAAACCTTATGGAAAAAGTTGCACATAAGCATTCAAGCAAAATTAGTGGTGTTGGCATTTATGTGTCATTGCAGGTAGAAGATTTTAAAACTTCTACACACTCCATGAACTTTGGTAAAGTGACACATCTGGAATGCTTCAACACATTGTTTTGGTTGAAAGAAAAACCCACATCAAGCTGTTTTGCAGCTTTATTCCTAAAAATCCATGACACAATGTCTTTTTTTTGCAGATAAAAAAGAGAGCTCTGTGTCAGGTTTCCTGGTTTGAGCAATCCTAAAGCTTTACACAGTGTGAGGTTTTGAGAGCACTAACAAAATCACTGAGAGACACTGAGGGCTTTGGCTGTTTTACAGCTTTGTCTCAAGGGAAAATAAGAGACCATGAATTTGTTTGTCTTTTAAGGAGCTGTACTTAGTGGAAGCATGATAATAGTGAGGGCTCCACTGGGTGATTCAATAGTAGCCCATATCAAGTAATAATGGTACTGACATTGCTTTTTAAAGGAAGTTCAAGTGTAAGAAGCTGGGGCTGCCCCGTCCTTGCCGCAGGAAGCTGCACACAGCTCTGGATCCACAGGGCTGCCTGCTCCCTCAGCAGGCTTTTGCTCTGTCTCTCTATGGGCCTGTGGGTTTTCACTGGTTAATTGCCTCATCCCTGGCTGAGGAGCTCAATCAGGTACATAAACCACTCGAGGAGTTCATGCTCAACCTCCCTAAGGAGCAGCAGAGTTAGGGTTAGCCTTGGCCTTCACAGGGCACAGCCAAGTGCCCCAGCTCTTCCTGCTGATGGGCTTCAGCACCCTGGGGTGGAGGTAGTAAGGGTCAGATCAGGCAACTGACCCTGCTTAAAACATTTTTCTCTAAGTGTTCACCCCTCTCACAATCTAGGTTTGCCACCACCTGTGCCAGACACGTCCTGGGAGATGAGATGAAGGGACTGAGAGGGCAACCACAGCTTTGTGGTTGCAGTGTGGTAGGAAGATGGTGAAGCTAAACCATCCCAGGGGTTACTCACAGAGGTTGGAGATGTGGCTCCTCATTCACACTCCACTGAAAACCAAAACCAGCCCCCCAGGGTGTAGCACAACTTTACTGCTGACCTTTCTGGTATTGCCTGAAAGAGGACAAGACACACACTCTTCTCTTGAGGCTGCTACTGTTATACTTGAATGTGAATTTTCTTTCCCCAGCCACCTCAAACACACTGTGTTGGACCAATATCCCCACTGTTGTAGCTATGAGATGAATCAGATTAAGAAATTCTTCCAAGTCACAACGAGTCATTTATTTCTAACCTGGAGTAGTCTCTGCATAGACACTGGCACAGGGCTTACACCACAGCCCAGGCAGAAATGGAATGCAGGGCAGGAATCTTTGTGGGTCAGTGCAGCAGCCAGACACGTCCTGGTGTGAGAGCCCATCCCTAAGCACAGACAGCTCACCCAAAGACAAATAGTGCAGGATCAGCAGCAAGAGTAGGGCAAATTACACACAGAAAAGCTGAAAGAAGAATAAAGCAGGGGAGGGGGGCACATGGAAACAAAATACTGTGGAAGAGGAAGCATATGGCAAATGTCTTTTATCTCACCTACAAGTGTGTAGTGAGTGGTCATTAACACACACATCAGTTCCTGGGACTGTCTGGACACACAACACCTGAACACAGAAAATGTACAAGACCAGGGAGGAGGAAAGGTTTACTTTGATCAGCAAAGCAGTGAATAACAGGCTCACTATGTCTACATGAGGATTTTACCCCTTGCTAGTTCACAGGATCACAAAGTCTCTGAAGACATGTGGGACACAGACAGGAAATGTCAGAGCATTTGCTGCTGACTGCCCTGGCTCCTACCTTACCTGTGCAGCAAGATCAAACATTGTTCCTGCCTGCACAGGGCAGGGAGTTCCACCTCTGAGCTCTAAATTTCCAGTGACAGTGGGAACAGGTGAAGCCAGGGCTCTCTGCTCCTTGTCCCAGGAGTGTCCCTGGCTTCATTTTCCCACGTGGAGAACCCAGCCTGTACAGTGTGACACTCTGTGACTGAGGTGTGCTGGTGCTGATCCAGCACTCTCCAGCTTCTTGTAGTTCACAAACCTCTATTTTTTGACTATCATCCAAACACACTCTTTGCACCACACTTTTTATCTCCCCAGCTGGTAATTGCACCAAAGGAGGCTCCCAGATAAATATCAGTAGTAACAGATTCTCCCTCTCTTGTCATTGTTCTTCCATGATTCAAACAGCTTCAAATGACAGGCTTGAAAAATGGCCAGGGCTTGCAAAGTGTGGGAATGGAAAGTTTCTGAATGCTGGCAAGTACTTATCAACCCCTACATTATAATATCAGCAACCAACTGGCAACAGAGCTGTGCCAAATTAGGTGGAAAAGGAGCACACACAAAGAAAGATCAATAGATCTAAAGACAGAATTGCTGTAAGCATGAGTACTCCTGAATAACTTCATCCACTATTTGCCACAGCAGGACTTTCTCTTCAGTAGCATCTCTGAGTGTTCCAATGACTCTCAAGGAAGCTGATACAAACATCCAAGGGTTTCACTGCAGTACAACATATACCTCTCCATTTTTGCAGCTGTCCAGCAAAACCAACCCTACAGCTCAGTCACAGTTTGTTGTGGAAATTATGTTATCAGCCCATGAATTCTTTGGATCTGCTTAGGAATATCTAAATACTCAGGCAGGCCCTTCAAAGAGAAATCTTAATGGGTATCAAGTGCTAGGGGAAAATTCTTACTCAAAATATACAGGGCAGGTGTTGGTCAGTGTGGTGGGATGCACTGCCTGGGCAGCTCTGGAACACAGTGCTGTTTCACTGACCACCCCTGAAGGGATGCTTCTGGCTGCAGTGTGTGTAAACCTCAAACACTGAGCAGTCTCACCCATCCCATCTTCTCCCTGTGGTAAGGAGGGTTTAGCCATACTTCCCTAGCTCAGTTACTGCCACAGGTCTCTGACAGACCAGAACTATTTTTCCACTACAGAATTTCCCTCTTCATAAAGATTATGTGGAAAAGAAAGATCATCAACCCCCCAAAAGTCCATCTGAACATAACAAAAGTGTAAAAAAAAAATCCTGCCCTTTTTTCAGCAACTTTTGCAAGAACTAGGACATACCAAGCATGGCTGCCTCTTATAACCTGAGAAAACTCAACAACATTAAATCCCCCCAGACAAACACCATGTCTTTTTAAGGTCTTTCAAAGGCACTCCATTAAAAATACATAAAGAAATAAAATGTTACAGATTAGTTAGTAAAGGTTGGCCTTAAACCTAGTTTTAAGAAAGTTCCTATTAACCCTACAGCTCTCAGCTGAGCTGGTCCCAGGGATGCTGCAACAATACTCAGGAGGCATCCAGACCTATCAAACATAATTCCATGGGTCTTGTGGCCAAGCCATCATGTCAAGCACCTGTTCAGAAAAGAGTTTGTGTTCTCAAAGCAGTGAGAACAAAGTGTACAGGCTAAATAACTTAATAAATAAAAATGTACCTTAAGCAATTGGTGTTCTACCCTGCCTTTAATTTACTGAGGTGAACAATGAATTAAATAATACTCTGCCAAGGGGAAAAAATCAGTATCAGAATATTCCATTTTGAAAATGAGGCAGGAGTAATTTTGAATGGCAAAACCTAAATTTATCCTTTTTTGAACTGCAGTTTTGAAGTAGTATTTTCACCCTAAATATCAATTACTCAAAAAAAATTACTACGAAACAGAATAAGTATTTTCTTTCTCAGAAGCTTTATCAGTCACAGGTAGACTGTTTGAAGGAAGTTTAAAATAAAATTCCATGATGCATTTACTACTGAACAGACCACAGTATCTACAGATGCTCAGTAATACTGGCAGGGACTATTCTGAGCAGAAAATGTAGCAAGTAAGATTTTTAATGGAGAAAACCTGAAATATATAACTGATTTTATTATCATCATCAGATTATGCCATTTTCCACATTTTAAATCCTTCTAAGGTCAAAACACTTTCTAGCATGTGTCTCACATTCTTCTGAGAGAGCTGCACTCAGAACAGACTCTTCAGTGTGAAGCCCATGGTCACGACTTGGGTGATTTAGGAGTTTTCCCATCAAGTTCCCTCTGGAATTTGCCCCTTTTTGAAGGAACACAATAATGATTTTCCTCAAAGAAGACACATGAAGGCACCCTGTAATGCTTCTTGTGCTTTCAGCCCATGATCCAGGCTCAGCTTGTAAGGCTTCTCTTGTTTCAGGGTAGAGAGCTGCAGCCTCTCCATCCAAATTAAAAAGCACTGAAAACAGCTTACATCTTTATTTACTTCAAGACTGTAACTTAAGGATAAGCATCTGTTATCCACCAACTCCAGAGCCATTTCTCCTCTTGATTGTGTGATCTTTCATCATGCACAAAAAAAAAAAAAAAAAGCCAAGTTAATGCAACCTCTCCCATCCAGAGACATCAGAACAAGCAGAGCTGGGAATTTGCAGCACACAACCAATTGCACAAGAACCCAGCTTGGAGATTTAAAGCATTCACAGCACAGGTTCCCCAGGCTCCCCCAAATGTAGACTGCTCTGCCAGGCACATGGAGCATTTTGGCATCCACACAGTGTAGAAAAGCTCATCCACTGAAGTTTCACCCCACTTTAAAGCCCCCCAGACCCCTCACACTGCCAATCCCACCCATCATTGTGAAGCAGTACTGTTAGCAAGTAAAACCTTGAGTTTTTAGTGTCCAGCTCCATCTTTAGCTGCCAAACACACCATCACAAGAACTGCCCAACTTGATAGAAAGTGGTTGCAAAGTTGTATTTTTTTCTATTTGCTGGGGAAAATTAATAAGTAAATAAATACATCCCAAGTAAAGTAAAATATAATTTTTAAGTAGACATTCTTAAGGGATGAACTGAAAAATAATTATGGCTTAGCACACCTATGTTGTTTTACTTTTCTCCCACCCAACACTGGAAAGACAAAAATCTTTTCTTAGTGAATCATAAGTTATCTGAGGCAAGAATGGGATATTATAATCTCTGGTTGGATTTCCTGGCTAGCACTGGCCATGGGCTTCCCCTTGCTGACCCTGCACAGCACCAAGCAGCCTTTGGCCTAGCCCCACTCTGAGCAAGGTCTAGGCCAGGTGACTTTTGAAGACTCCTTCCACAGTAAATTATTTTATGAGCCTATGAGTTTATAGCCTTTATCACAATAACAGGCTGACGTCAATCACACTTTCTGGCAAGATAGTGAAACCTGATATTAAGGCTGGGAGCAAGTTTCACCCATACTGCCAGCTTGCAAGAGTAATTATTCCATTGAATGCAAAATCACCAGCCTGTAATTGATTTAATTGCATCCTTCTACAGCTCCCACCAGTGCCAAGCACTGCACAGCCAGCACTGTGGAAAGGAATCAATTCCTTGAGCACCCACAGGTGAGCCCCACCAGGAGGGACCAGCACAGGTTACAGCTGCAGGTGATACTGCTGGCTGTACCAAGACTTTGGCCCTACAATTTGGGGACAGAAAATTACTTGCCTGTGTGACCATTTTTATCCCCTGGACAGCTTAGATGAGATGACTTTTGCTCTGAATTGCTCAGGATTTGTCTCATTTACACAACCAGAAAGGCAAAACCTCAAGTCACACAGACCCTTAAGGGACACAGCAGAAAGAGCACATGGAGCACCACTCACTAAAAAAAAACATCACTAGATGTTCCCATCACAAAACATCTCCAAAATGTGCCACAGCTTCACTCCCAGCATTTTAACAGCAAAAACTTGTATCCCAGCTGGCATGAACCATGTGCTGCCAGTCCCTGATGAAATGAGAGAGACAAACAGAGAAGTGGGGGAAATACTGTAAGGGTGGGAAAAGCAATTGGGATTTTCAGGCTGTGGGACCTGGTACAGACCCTTACAGAGCTTTATTGCAGCTTTCAGTACTTAAAGGACAAACAGCAAGGCTCATCACAATGGGACAAGGGATAATGGCTTTAAACTAAAGAGGGTCAATCTATATTTTAACCACTCACCTGAGATGACACCCCTGCTCTGCCCTCAGCTCCACCACTAAGGGAGGGGATCATGGGGTTTACAAAGCCAGGTCCTCTGAGCAGGTACAAGGAGGGTTCCTTATCTCCCAGCTCTGAGGAACACCTGCTGGCTCATTTGCACCTCCCAGGATATCCTCCCCGCTGTGTCAAAAAGGGTATTTTCAGCCCTGGCTTCCTAAAAAGTCAAATGTGTAGGTAAAAAAGTGTCACTCTTAACTAAGGGCCATCAGTTTCTTCCCCAACACTTCCTAGTTGGCTTCCTTGCCTTCCACCCACCTGGCACCCTGCTTAAGGTGACAAGAAAACACCTGAGAAAGGACCCTGGTAGGGTAGCTTTGACACTGTTGGGAGGGGGCTTAGTGTCTTGTACTCCTGACTATCAAAATGGCCTGTTAATATTTTACCTAATGTCTGATCCATGCTTCAGCTATAAATCTCCACAAAAATAATCAAGCTAAAAAGTCAGGCACTGCACACAACACACATGTGGCAGAGTGCTGCCATGGTATTTAAATTCTTACCATTCATCCTGTGCTTATTGGGTGTATAGAATGTAATTTCTTTTTTAAATGGATATGTCTTATATTTATTCCCTTCTCAAACCTAAAATCACCTCCCCACCTATTCCCATATTTGTTCAACCAAGAGTGGTGGCTGCCAGTCAGGAAAGTTCCAAGAGTCCAGTGGTTTGGGGGTTTCTGAGTTTCACAGTGCTGTAATGTCATGAGAATTTAATTTTATAACCAATGTCAGGCTAGTTTATCTCCACAGCCCCAAGCCCTGACAAACATATCCACCTCTTTGGCCCAGGGTCTGAGTTCAGGCTCTTGGTCATGCTCTTTGCACCACTGGGGCTCAGGTGCTTTGCACTAAAATAGAATTTTAAGGACATTTTCACAGAGGGAGACAGAGTCTCATCACCTGTGGGCATGGGAGCCTGAAAGGTGAGAGATTAACACCATGAGAGAGAAAAAATTGTTTCATTGTTTTAAAGTGGGAGTCTCCAAGAATCCAAAGGTTCATTTTCTCAACTACTTTGCTTGAGTAGCTGGCCAGCAGGTGACCACAACCATCACCATCATTAGATCAAAAATTCAACTGTTTGAGAATTGAAAAGTGCAAAGCCATTGGCAGGGGCTGGAAGGACCAAAAGGGAGGCAAAGCTTTAGAAAAAAAAAAGAAGAATGTCTCTCCTTTTTTTTCCCCAGTAATCACTTCAACAATCACCAAAATTATCCCCGTTTTCATTTGGGGATGCATTTCTTTCAAGCCATGCATTGGACAGTAAATAACTATGGCTGCTGGAGGAACAGGAGTTGTGGCCTCGTAGGCACTGCCATGAAATGAGGTGAATCTGATGGAAAAGGGAAACTCTGGACGGCTCTGGGATAATTTTGTCTGGGACAATGTTTTTGGTTTTTGTCCTCAGGACAGCTGTGCAGCAGCAAGCTCTTGGCTCAACGTATGTGGCCTCCAAGCCTTTTGTTTCCTTTCCAGGGTGCCCTGGCCATGCACATCAGCCAGGATTTCCTCCCTGCACTGAGTCATGTGTTCATCTTTTTACTTAACTTTTCCCTTATTTTACTACCACAGGTTAAACCATTAGGTGATGTCATGGAGATCTTAATTCCCAAAGTGGTGCCAACCCATCCAGGAACTCTTCCTTCTGGGATATACTAGGCTTTGAAAATATTTTCAAGGAGGAATTCCTCTCAGCATTGCCTTTTTTTTTTTTTTTCTTTTAGTCTATCCAACATATTTCGGGCATGTATCCTCTCTACATCACAGTCTTCAGCATTTAAATTTTCACCATTGGAAAAACTATTTCTCAGTGCACTAATGTGCTCAGCTAATTTTGGATTTTTGCTAATCAAACTTTTTTCCAGCTGCATCATACTTGCTTATTACTTAATATCAGATAAATCAGAACTGAGGCTTTTCTAGACAGCAAAATGGATAGTGGCACTGTTTGCAACAGCCAAAAATAGAAGATTTAGGATGGGATAGGATGAGACAGTCTTGCCTCCCTGGGCCACACATCTCTGGGGAGCAGGGGAGTCAACACTTGTCTGAAACTCCAGTTTGATCAGGACAACCAGCCTCTGCTGTAATATACTCAACCCTCAACAATTTAATTTATTGCAGGGTCAAATCTTTCCTACTCAGGTAGGCCTGGAAGCATTTAGCTTCTTTACAGGAATATGACAGGTGGTATTTCTCTGCCTGCTCCATAGTTGTGACTAATCTAACTAAAAGACTGCATTGTTTTGTGAATTAGAAAATTAATTTTAAAATGTTTACTTCCTGTTGAGGATTTAGATGACACTATGCCAGTGCTTTGCCTAAACAGCTCCAGTACTAAGTCTTGTTTTTCCTCACTCATTAAAAGCTCCTGTCCAGTCCTATAGTTGCTGCTAACTTCTGGATCTGTTCTGAGGTTGTTTACATGCATTTCCCTTAGAAATTAATAGTGCAGAATTACCACTTTCCCAGTTCTTGAACGCTTTTTATTAGGTAAAAACCTTCCTAGTGTTCCTTTCTGCATTGACCAACCCCTGCCAGCACATGGTCAAGCTTACAGAAGAAGAGGGATAGTTCTGTCTGGAGTTTGGTGGGAACTATCCATGCACGACACTTCCTTGGCACACCAACCTTGCAGGACTCAGGGAGGGATTCACCTCCAGCTCCCAAGAGCCCCAGGGATGGCCCCTGCAGCTGGCAGGGCTCATACAGTCACCAAGTCACCAAGCATTTGCTACCAGTGACCCCCCACACTTAGCACCCTCCAGCCAGCCCTGATGAGCCCAAATGCCAGCCTTGACCTCTCAAGTGCCTACCAGCATCCTGCCCTCAGGGAACAACCCACCCAAATTCCCTGTTGCTGACTGGATGTGGATTTGAAGCTCCACTGAAGCTGTGTTGAAGCCAGCAGCCCTGTGGGACACAATGCTGCCTCACATGCATGGAGCAGTTGAATACAGTATCAGGTCTCAGATGGGTGGACTTCTGCCTCCAGAGGAATTTTAAGCTAATAGAAATTGGGGTAGACACTCCCTTTCCTCTCCTCAGGGATGCCCGAGTCACAAAGATATTAAACTCTCTTGAACCTCTGTCTAGGAACATTCTCTGTGCCCTTATACTTTGCATGTGAACTGCTATTCATACCCAAGGCCCAAGATGCATTTTCTAATTTTGAGATTCAAATACTTCTTAAGCAAAGGAAAGGAGCTGGAATTGCTCGAGGTCAATTCAGATTAAGGAGCACCCTCACATTGGTTCTATATCCATTCTCACTACTTTGCCTTGACATGAAGTTTGGCTGCTGGAAGAGCATGCTATCTCCAAACTGGGCTCCATCTTCTCCAACTGGAAAATGACTCTGAACATCTGCTCATTTCCTGACTATGTAAGTTTCTAGATCTATGGTTTAAACCTTAGAGGATACTGGAGTTCTTCCAGCCAAACCACTGTGAATGCTCCTCAATCCGAACCTCACTGCCAGCATGTGTCTCACAGCTGCTCAATGGGACAGAGCATTGCTGTGGGGAGGGACTCTGCTCATCTCTGATGTCAGCAAGGACCAGGCTCTGAAGTTTTGAGCACTACAAGACCAAAGCCAGCTGCCATCTGACACAGCTGGTGCCTTTCAGTAAAGCACATGCCCATTGTCACGGCCCCTGCAGGAACAAGGCGCTTCTCCTCGTGCCTCGACCCGGATTAAACACGAGCTGGTCACTGCGCTGTGCTCTGGGGAAATGAAGTCAGTCCCAACTCGAAGAAAACGCTGCAGGGCATTTGGCTGGAGCTGACATTCTCTGTCCAGCACTTTGCAAACTCTGCTCCCCCTCACCCCGAGATGGTGCCCAGCCCCTCGCAGCTGCACACTGAGCAGCAGCCGATGCCGAGGCTCTCCTGTGCCCAACCGCACCAAAGAAACCAGAGACCAAACCCGTGCTTCTTACAAACAGATTTATTTGCATTTTGACTGGAGCACAGATTCTAGATACAGATTTCTTCTGCACAACAGTACAAGAGCCAGTGCAAAATATGCTTTTTTTTTTTTATTTATTCATGTACAAAAAAACCCCAAAAACCAACAAACGCAAAGACGAAGAGTGTGGCAGTATTTACTCACAATTGTATGCCTCAGCCTCCCATCGACCCACCTCTACTCACCCTTTGCCCATCATGCCAACTTTGTGGCCAGCACTGCCTGCCTCTAACAGCTGCATTGTCAGTGAAGAGAGGTAACTCCCCTTTGAAAGATAAACACTCACCCCAAGCAAACCGGGACAGCAGGCTACTTTAAAAAGTTGGGCACACCATCTGGTCACCAACGCATCCCCCGCCAGGGAGCAGAATTTTGAGGGAATGGGAAAAAAAAAAAGGTACAAATTAAAAATGCACAAAAAATTAGGCACTAGCTTAACCCATTTGTTAGAGAGAGCCAAGGATGTTAGATACACCTCCAGTCTGCCTTCTCATATTCACCCACAGTAGTGATGATCAAAGCCAAACACTCCCCACTCTGAGTACCCTGTGCTGTCAAACAGATTATAATCTAATGAAAATATTTCTATTATTAGCATAAAGTTAAACCATTTCATAACTGGAGGAGAAAGAGAAGCTACAGTCTGAATACAAGCATTTCTTTGAGAAGTAAAAAAATCCCAACAGAAAAGAGACAAAAAAACTTGTTTCAGTCATCCACCAGATGATTGTTAGAATTACAGCCAATGCTTAAGCAATACAACACTGAGCTAGGAAAAGTCATCGTATGGTTGTTCTGCTTATGGAGTAGCCTTACTAGTTCACAAAGCATTGGGCAATCTATTTCTCTGTTACTCTAACTAATTTTCAGAAGCTGCAATGTAGAACTGCAGTGTTAGTGAAAGAATATGCTCATCTTCACCAAGGCCTGGGATTTATATCGCAGAAATTCATCAAACTTACATCACTCCAAATGTACCGTGTCCAAATCACCTAGTTGCTACTATAGACTTTTACATTTCTACCCAAGGAATGGCTGGGTTTTGAAGCTTGATCAACCAGAGTCTTTTACATTGAACTGCAACTAAACAAAGCAGAGTACCAGTTAAAGCCAAAGAACACATGTACTCAGCACAAATATGTGTTGATACAGTACAGTATGTATGTGGATATATATGTATGTATATATGCATATATATGTATATGTTACATTATAAGGAGAGTGCCATTCAGGGCTTCTCAAATGCAAGAATCCTTTTACCACCTCCACGTCTTGAAACTTCAGCCCATTAAATTTCACACTAAGACAATGAGAACTCCAGTACTTCCCACATTGAATGATTATTTCTACTTTGGCCAATTAACCATGCAGGGCCAGCAGAAAGAACAGGAGCTTTAATTTTAATAGCACCAGTCCAGCCACTTCAGTCAGATGGCCAAGATTTTATCACCAGATCATTTACCTTCTCCCTGCCCTGCAGCTGTATATCATGGGCATTACTGCCAGTTTTCAGGACATCACCAGAGTCATGTTAATTGATCTCTAACATTTTACTCAGTTGATAGAGAAAATGCCACCATTTATGAAACGTCAAACAGACAGTATAGATCCGACACGAATGCAGGTTTATGCTCTGCAGTACTGGCTAGAGTCATATTGGTATTAATCACATAATGATTCTGCCTTTTCATCCCCAGCAAGCCCATTTTTACTCAGTGGCTGTCATCATACATACAACTGAAGAGCTGGACAGCTTGGGAAACTGTGTTACTGTTATCCTAAGTCCCAGTCCTTATAAAGTTCTGCTGCACAAATTTCACATATAGCTGAAAATGTTCCAGTTAAATCACTTGGATTAAGTTTTCTTACTTTTTAAGAAAGAAATAGAAGCAACAACAATAAAAAAGAGTAAAAATAAGTGTAACAGGCACTTAAGAAAAAAGTAAATGCTATTTAGATATTTGGAAGATACTACTCACCTCCCTTGCCTTTAGTCTATCTAGAATTTCGATATCTATCCAGACTAAACATTTGTGCTTCCTCCAGTCTTGAGGAAACAAAAGCTTCCTTCTAGAGGCTGTCACTTCCACAAACAGGTCAAACAAGTCCCTCCAGGGATGGCAGATCCAAAGGGAATCAAGGATTACCTGACACACAGGTGAGACAAGTCTTTCCTTTTCTCTTTATCTCTCTGCACCTTCCTCAAGGGCAGCAGTGGAGGGGAGGTGCTGATCTCCCTCTCTGGTGACCAGCAGCAGGAAGCAAGGGAATGGAGTGAAGTGAATCAGGGCAAGTTCAGACTGGACACTGGGGAAAGGTTCTTCACTGGGAGGGTGGTTGGTCATTGGGACAGGCTGCCCAGGGACTTGCCTTGCTCCTGGTCATGGCACCAAGCCTGCCAGAGTTCAAGGAGACCTGGGCTGCTCTGGATGACACTTATAGTCACAGGGATCAGTTTTAGGTAGTCCTGTAAGGACCAGGGTATGGGACTCTGTGACACTTAAGGGTCTCTTTCAACTCAAGACAGTCTATGATTCTAAGCTGAAGTAACTCAGTAGTCTCCTGGACACCAAACCAGCCAGGCTGTGTCTTCATGGATGTGTGTTACTTAACCACAAACCTCCAAATTCCTGTTGGGGCTACAGAGGTTCAACAAGGACTAGAACTATTCTGTCAAATAAGGGTAGGTATTCCACACACACACCCCAAAGCTGTACAGCTTTACAACAAGCTCACACAGAGACAACCCATAAGAAAATATTTATAATCTATGGGATTTTTTACTCTGGTATACCTTTTTAGAGCATGAAAGCAAGATATATTGTCAAATTCATCCTCAGATGAGTATATAATTATTTTATTTTAAAAAATCTAAATACAGCAAGGCCCTAACAGACTTCTTTTTGTTCAAAATTCATTAAGCAAGTGCTATTGAAATATATGAGGACTTTGGCATGTAATTCCTTATGGGCATGAGTTGGTTTTTAAAAGAATCAAGAAGTTAGACATTTTAAAACAAGCAAACAGTTCTCAGTCCCTGACTCTGGCAGCAAAGTCACCTCTTTCCTTTCTTCAGTCTACTGTGTCTCAGTATTGCTGTGTCCCCTCAGTTACAGGGCTATCACATCCAAATGGATATGATATGATGCAGGCTACACTCCTGGCAACTTCAAGGTCTATTTAGAACCCTTCCCATGAGGTCAGATTCATCTGAGCTGCATGCCAATGACAGCCATACCATGCACTGGGCCAGTATTACAGAGCAGGATGAAAAACCACAGCCAACATCCATCTTCCAAAGCACCTTCTAGAAAATAAATCAATCAGCTCCTGGTACACAGGGGCACACTGATCCCACCTGATCACACAGGCATCTGGAATTCATTCACTGTTTTGGAAGGCAGCTGTGTGTGGCCACAACCTGGATTCCATGGCCAGGAGCTCCTCCTCACCTGCACAGACTGGTTCTCAACCAAGAAGCCTCAATTCCTTCATTTCAGAAGGGGGAACCAGCATGTCCCAAAACCTAGACATCCTTTTTGCATGCCTACAGTTCATGGAGCATCCAGGACAGTCCGTTGAGCAAGATCGTGCCTAAGTAGGCATTGCTGCTCAATTAGCTGACTTGGCTGAAGGTTTCCCCATTGTAACACAAGTTTTCTATTCTAGTATTATTTTCGGTGTAAAAAAAAAAAATCAGTGGGGATGGGTGGGGCTTTTTGCGCAAAACTTGATGCTTTAATGAAAAAAAGGTTGCTTTTCTCAAGATTGTGCTGTTTATTTCTGCTGGGAAAACTTGAAACACATAACTTTTGTCAGAGAAATATCAGTCCGCGTCTGTCCGAATTCCTCCCGTGTCAGCTGGGAGCTGTAATTCAAGGGCTCCATGGCCCCCTCGTTCCCTGGGCACCTCTCCAGCCCTCATGACGCATTCCCTGTTTGACTAACCCAGGGTAGGAGCATCATGGGATCTGTAATTCCGCCAGAGAGCTCAGCCCCAAGGGAGACACGGCGCGCAAGGCACTTGAATGACAATTTCTGAGGGCTGCAACAGTAGCTCAAACTGATGCTGCTTTAAGGGCCAAATGGATTTAATTAAATGTTTCCATTTCAAAAGGCTGGAACATTTTATTCAGTGTTTTCCAGCTGACAATTTCTCATTTTTTGAAAAATTTCCATTCCAGGAAAATGTTTGGTATTTCAGCTTTCCATGTCAGTTCAGGATGAAATGAAATCTTCAAGAATCAGATTTTGATGATATATGGACACTCAGTTTGGGGAAACAGCCATATTAGTTAGCTGTCAGAAGTCAAATGGTTTCATCTGTGCAAGAAAGGTGTGATCCAGTTTGCCTTTGACTTCAGTGGAAGCCACGTTTTTAGCTTAATGGAGCCTGGACAGAGTCCCAAAAGACCAGGGGAAGGTGGAGCTGATCACAGTTACAGGTATGGGAAACAGGAGTTAAAAGTGAAAGAGTGAGAATATAAGAAGCAGCAACTAAGATGATCTGTTACCTGGTCTTGATCAAAACAGTTTTACTTCAGTAACAGGATGAAAATCCATTAAGATTATAACATCTAATTCCCAGTTACAGTAAAGATAGCAGTTAATCACTAATTTGTAGAGCAGAATAAATCCATAGAAGGAATTTATCATGAGCACTATAGCTTCCAATGCTCAAGACAGTTCCTCAGAAAACCTTCATATGCTCCATTTAAGGAGACTACTCTTAAGCTAAAGATAATAATATGGTACTGAACTGCTTGCCTCAAGTTGTCTGTCCTCCCTTGAACCCCCCCAGAACTGTTCTGCTCGACTGGTACTACAGAAGGTCTGTCAGGAGGGACCAGGGTCTCTGGACTTTGAGCACATCTGCAGGTGGAGAACAGCTAAGTGTGGGCTTCCAGAGCTGACACTCTGGGTGATGGCTGGGCACCAAACCCATCCTCTGCATTGCCCAATCTGTTTTGGGAGAGATTCCACCTCAAAGAGTCCAAGAGGAGCCCTGGGGAGCCCACGTCAATCAGCATCAGGGTGTGTGTTGAAAGCAAGAGAGCACTCCAAACTGTAAGTAAATCAATTCATCTGAACATGAGGGGTGAAGAGAACTGGGATTTGTTTATCTTTCATTTCCCTTTAGTACAAGGCAGATGTTTCTAAGTAATAAGCAGAAACCTCTACAATTTTTAAGACTGAAGAGGAAGGGAGAGAGGAAAAAACATGTACAAGCTTTGAGGATGTTCTCAGCTCCAGCTTAAAAAAACCAAAAGAACCAAAACAAAAATCAAACCAAACAAACAAAAAAACCAAACCCACCAAAATCACACACCACCAAAAATTTCTATCTGTAAAAGCAAGTTTTTTCTTAAGCTGTTTGGTAATTCTTAGTTCACAGGAGCATTTATCCAGAAGGTTCTTCGTGTTTCCAGTCTAGGTTGTAGCAATCTCAGTGAGGCACTAAATTTTAGGCCGTTAAAGTCTCTCTGTGCAGCACGGTCATTTTAAAATGATGTGGTAGCCATCATTGCTTTCAGCTGTAACAAAGAAATGCAAAGCATATTTTCATTGCTTTTAAGAAACACCAGAAATCAGAACTTCAAATTTTCTTTCTAGGTAGTTTGCAATAGTTCATACACCTGTTTCACAACCCACTCATGAAAACCAATATTGAACATCTCAATAAAATAATTTACATGAAAAACCCTACATACTATCATATTTTATTATTTTACTCGAAGGCTTCCTGCTCATTTATGTCAGTGGTGTCAACAGATTTATGCAATTTTTGTAACAGTGTAACTGAGAGTAAAGCATTGATCCATCTATCATAGTGTAGCCAACAGCTTGACTTACACTAGATTAGATTACTTATCTTTTCAGGATAACAGCATTGAGTTTGTGATAACATTTAGTGCAATTGAAAGGAGGAATTATCTTGAGAGTAACAGGTAACAGCAGCAGCAATACACACCTTTCAATGTGCTGATAACAAAACAAGATTCGTCTTGGAAGTTTTGCACCATCTGAAGGGCAGAAGGAAAAAAGCCAACACAACACATTTTTAGCAAATAAATTCACATTTCTTCCAGAGTTAGTATAGACTTAGAGGAGAGGTATTAAACAGCATTTGGTGTCTAGTCCTGCACAGTCCTGAGTAACTCTGCCCATGAGATTATTAACCTACATGACTGATCAATTAAGGTCCTTGCAGTTGCTAGTGTCTTTAAGGGAAGCTCACACTAAATGTGCTTGCCTGAAACTGATCTAGCTTATTCAGCATTCTACCATCCTCTCTGCAGTTCTTGATCCTGAACGTTCTTATACCGCTCTAATTATTCTAATAAGATGATGCTCTTTGTTGCTTTCAGTGAAGCTGTACTAGTTTAGACAGGATTAAGATAGTCCCTTTCCTAAAAATCCAACAGTGGTAATTACATATTCAGCTAAACAATAGAGCTCAGCTGAACTTACATCAGTAAGTTTACCTTCTTTCCAGGTAAAGAATACCTGGAAATAATAACCCCAAGAAATAGTCTCCCTGCTGAAAAAAGGAGTTGCCACTGAAAAGCCACCTCAGCAGCACCCATCTGGCTATTTTGATCAGACATTAGTACAGATGCTGTGCTTGAAGGATTCATTTACCTGTTTGTATTTTGTCAAGGACCAGGAACTGTAGTGAAACTGTTATGAGAAGCAAGGAAAATCATGGGAAGAAAGACTAGAACCTAAAGCTATTTGAATTATTCATGACAGTCAACTAGATTTTCAGAAGGGGTGCAGGTTCTAGTGACACCTTTAAATAAAGGGATAAAGACTATTTCAGTTCCAATATGAAAAGCCCATTTAAGATTCATCCTTAGTCAATGCTTCCTCCCATCTTAGAGTAGCTATGTGGGACAGAGGTGAATTACCTTCAGGAGGTGTCTCATACAGTTGAAGCAAATGCTGGACAAAACTTCAGAGAAGGGAGGTGTGACCAGAACCTCTCTGATCAGTTCATGAAATCCAGCTTTGTGAAAAGGCCTTCTCCTAGCTACTGAGTATCATTCTAGTAGTGCATTTTTCAGCTCTAAGTTCTTACATCAAAATACCCTTTTCAACTTAGACTATACTCTTTTGGATTTAGCATCCAGCCTCTACTCCTTCAAATCAAACTCCTGTGGCCAGTTTGTGTGTCTTTGCCTAATGATGCATGAAGTACATTCACAGAGTGCCACACTCTTGCCACTATAGTACTAGAACAAGAAAAAAATATTAGAAAAGCAATAGAACTTGTTAATAATTGACTTAAACAAATACTTAAAGCCTTATACCCAGGCTGGTTCATGCAATTCCCCTACCAAGAGCTGCCTCCAAGCAATTTGCATCCATAAAGCATCAAAGTTTCAGATTTAATCAGGCTGGAATAGCAAGGAGACTTCAGGACTAAGCATTACAGCCTTCAGTTTAGGCTCCAGTTGAGACCTATGCTCTGCTTCATTTGTTTTAACAATGCTTCTTATAAATGAAGCTCCTTAAGTGATTCTGGTGCATGAATGAGTAAGTAATTTAGTAAAGGAAAAAGAGGAAGAAGGGCAACTCACTATTAACCTGAAGGTAATGGAATGGACTAAATTAAGGCATCACATAATGGGACACAAACATTAGCAGAGGTCCATAAATAATATTGTGTGCATATAGTGTATATAGTGACAGACCCAGTGCCTGGAAACATGGGCCAAGATGTAAAACTAATTTCCCTACAGATTTTAAAACTTATGTTCTTTGGGCAACTTACCTATTTAATTTTAAAAGTTCTTACTTTAGATCCTCACTTCAAAATGTGTGTAAGAAGCCAAAATGAAAAGAAATTCATAGAATCATTTATGTTGGAAAAAACCTCTAAGATCACCATGCACAAACATTGACCTGGCACTAGCAAGCCCAGTACTAAACCACATCCCCAAGTGCCACAGCTACACGATTTTTAAACACCCCCAGGGATGGTAACTCAACCACTTCCCTGAGCAGCCTGTTCCTATGCTTGATAACCCTTTAAACAAACAAATTTTTCCTAATACCCAGTCTAAACTTTCCCTGGTACAACTTGAGGCCATTTCCTCTCATCCTGACACTTGTTACTTGGGAGAAGAGAAAGAGCTCCCCATTGTCACAACCTCTTTTCAGGTAGAGCACAATAAATGACCAATGTTGTCTTGTTCTGCTTTAAAAAAACCAAACAAGAAGCCCAACATCTTTTACAAAGCAAAGGTCTTGAAAATTTCTCTCACAAAATCAGTGCTGTGCGCGGCTGATTCGCTGCTTTAACTCGTTGGGATTAATGGCTTTACAGTTTTCCCTTGAATATGCCTTCTGTAATTTGAAAGTTCATTTTAACTCCAAGAAGTCAGACAACTGTTCCATCTCTGACAGATGCAGCCCCCTTTATCCCCCTTACCTCATTGCTCACTAAAACGTGGATCCCCGTGGGTCCCTGCCGGTAGATCCGATTGATCTGCTGAGGAGAAATGCTGTACAAGTTTGCAATCTTCTCCAGCAATTCCAGCGTGGTCAGTTCTTCTAAGAAGATTGCATGATACACTGCAACAAGTGGAAAGCAGCTACAGAGCAGCAAATATAGATGGCACCAAGACACTCAGCATCAACAACCAAATGGGTTTAAAATGAAGGTTCAAATGGAATAAACAAGCTTAGTATTTAAAAGCATCCCCCAAATATCTGGCTTGATGATTTGCAGAAAAATACCCACTGTTTGAATGCAGTAGGCAATTAAAACACACACAACTTTTACCCAGAGGAAAGAAGGGGACTAATTACAACTTTCAACATGAGGGACTAAAATGGCCTTCTCACAAAGCTGCTTTTATTTTTGGATAATCTTGTTTTACTAATTTTTGAAATTTAAAAAAAATAATTCAATCAAATAGTAAAACACATGCTATGTCACACAAAAGCAGTATTTTATTACATACCATTCACTGATCCCATAGGCACAAACTAAAACATACAATGTATAAGGTAACAACATGAATGACAGCATTTAGAAATCTAATCCAAATTATTGCTACCAGGTAGAAAAGCTGTGCCTGTTTATTACTAAATGCAAGATTTAAGGATAATCTTTGTTCTCATTTGATTGTACATTATGTCATGAGGGATGACAAATTCCCAAAAGCTTTGAACTTTCAAGAACTATAACCTCACTTTAAGACCTACCAACCTTCCATTTCCCTGAATTTTTTCAAACAAGACATATTCTAAAGAAGCTTGTCAATGGAAGAGTGGTTTTTAATGCTATAGTCCCTAGTAAGAACTGAATAGAGGTTTTGCTGTAGCATTCTGCAGATAATTTGTAAGCTGTGTCTGTCCCCCAGGCAGACAGTGCCATTTGGAATCTGTAGCTGTCAAACCATAACCAAAGTGGCAAAACTGGGATAAAGAGGATCCCTTCAAACACTAAGGACACCAAACTATCCCACACAGGAGCTCAGGCAGAAAGCAGCATTCTCACCAGGTAAGTGTTTAACAAAATCCACACATAAGAACTCACCACAAAGACTGCCATCTCCATTTTCTCTTTTTTGGTGGAGATGGGACCTGTTTTGCTCTGGTTCTTGACAGACATAAATTGTCATCTTGGGCCTCACATTTCTATGGATTAATCAAAAACAGTAGTAAGTTATTTAGTAGATCTGGAATAGTTCCAAGTCAGCTATCAAACAGTAAGAGATGGAATCCTTCAGGCTATGCATACGTAACAAACTAAAGGATAGTCTTGATGCTGGTGACTAGACAGCTTAGGATGTCTAGCAAAGGACCCCTAGGAGGTGATGCAGAGCACCTTAATCTTTTCAAGGTCAGGTAAGAATAAACAGTTTACAGAACTTCCTAAGCAGTTCATCATATCTGCCTCTACTGATTTAAATCTTGCTCAGCTGTAGAATTTATGAGCAGCATAGGGTATTGTAGGCTGTGTATCTCATGAAATGGATGCAAGCTATCAGCTGATAGCAAATAAACCACCAGAGATCCACATTATGCTGCTTTATTTTGGCAACATTTCTGAGCTGTACTTGGATTTGAATATCATTGTGATCTCCAGTCCCTGAGAGAACCTCTCTGAAGTATTAAAAGGGAGTCTAAATGCTACAGCTCCAGGATTAACTTCTAATTAACACTGAAATTATCAAGGGATCATAAAAAAATAGGAAGGAAATAGTACAAACCTTCCTTTAATTGCATTAAAGAGCCGAATTCCATCAGCAGGCCCACAGATTTGAACAAAATCTTCTTTGGACATCTTCAGTAAGTCAGCACCTACATATTTCAAATTGATTTTTCTTCAGAAGTTAAGCAAATCTCAGCTTCCAAATAGTATGTATGGGCAGCAGAAAAGGGCAGGGGTAGAGGGTGTAGAGAATCCACAAAGCTAAACCAGATAGATTTATACAGAAAAGTTGCAAATTCAGAGAGGTGTGCACTTTAAATCAATCACTGTGAAACAGAAAGCTGGAAGCTGCCAAAAGAACAGTGCTGCACTGGAAAATATACCAGCCAACTCATAAACAAGCTAGATGTTTCACACTGGCCATTAAATGACCTGGTCTTCTGTAACTGTCACATTCACTGAGTTATTTCATCATGTTGCAAGTCAGAGAGAGTCTCCTCATGGTTTCAACACTTCTAACAACTGCCCCTTCCACCATCTTACTGGTGTGTACAACTGCTTAATGGGAGGGCACAGTGGAGGTGCCAGATGCTTCTTAAATGTGCACAGGGACAGGATGGGAAGCAGCAGACAGAAGATGAAATGCTGATTAGATATAAGAAAAAACATTTTCACTGTCAGAATAGTTAAGTATTTGAAGAGGTTGTTTAGAGACACTGGAATTTCCAGCCTCGGAGATATTCAAAGGCAACTGCACATGGCCCTGGACTTGCTTCAAAGTTGCATTTCATGAACTTAGAAGTCCTTTCCAATTTAACTTACTTCCTTCCATTTTTACTTACTCTGTAGGTTTACAAACTGTTTTGACACATGGTTACTAATCTAAGAACCAAAGAACAACCACACTGGATCAGACCAAGGATCCCATCAAAAGTGGCCAGCAGCAGATGCTATATGAGCTGCACTTACAGAAGAGAAAAAAAACCCCAGAATATTTGGACTGTTTAAACTCACCCGAAAAACTTGAGAAGAGTCTACAGAATGGAGAGAACCTATTACGATGAAGCCACTGCTGGGCATCTTGAATAGAAGCAGAAGGAAGGAGATGCTACATTGCAAAAAGAATAAGAAGGTCTTGAAATGAACTGTTCACCAGTGTCCTAAAAGAGAAAAGCACCACATTAACATGATCTCAAGTACTTACATCATTGCTGGGAGGCAGGAGCTCCATTTGGTGGGTTGGAGAACTGTTGCTAAAAGAAATTATATAAAGTTGGAAGAGAAAAAAAACACATTATTTTAAATTTTACATTGCAGTGTCCATCCTCTTCCCCCTCCTCTATTTGACTCAACTTTCACAAGTTACATTCAACTTGGCTTTGTCTATCAGATCTTTAAAAAGATGTTCAAAATTTGGAACAAGAATAAAAAAAAAAAACCTCTCTACCTGAGTCTTTTGTTTGTCAGCTGAGGTCCTCCTCAAAACTGAGAGAAAAACTCAGGTTTACTGACCTCAATCAAGCTTTTCAATATGGCTGATTCACTAATGTAACATCATCTAAGCAAGAAATCCTACAGGGTGGCTGAACTTGAAACTCCTATGTGCCAGAAATATCCTAACTAAATCCACTGTCTAATAATAATTCTTTACAAAAATTGAATAAAGGACCTTATAATTCAACCCTGGCATTATCTTAAACAAAGTCAAGTGCCATAAATCATGCAAAAACCACGTTTCTACTAAAGTCTCCTAAACACAGACAGGATTCCTAAACATATCAGGGATTTTACGAAAGGGAAAAAATATTCAGCAGATCTCTCTACTAACATAAAATTTTGTAATTGCAGTGTTTGTTCTTTTTCATAGTTTGAGGGATTCATTGAAAATTAGTGATAGAACATGGATTAATACAACATGGTAATTAAGCTGCATGGGAAGGCACTAAGATGGCAGGGTCCTACCAAAAGAAAAGAGCCTATACCCAATTCCAAGGGGAAGTATGTAGCAGGGAGGACTGATAAGTACTGAGGGACACTGCTGTATCTTTCTGACACCTTCAGCATTTCAGAATCAGTAGAGCTGTCTCATTATGATGGCTATTTAATGAATTAAATATGTCTTCATTAATCCTTTGTTCTGAAATGGCATCTCAAAACCCAGGCTGTTTCGCCCAAATAGGATTTCTTTACATGTCATTCACCTAGGAATTCAGCACCCCAAACTATCTCAAGACAGAAAGTAAGGAAAAAATACCCACTCTGAAGAGGTGCTGAAAGCCTCTAACACACTTGGTGAGAAGATACTGGGGATTGGTGGTACAGGGCATGGTGTGTTCTCACCACGAGTTGCCCTAGAGGCCCTCTGATGCTCCCCTTCCAGCCACCTCATTAACAGTGCACGTACAAACAGTACTCTGCATTACAGGCGATTCCTGGATGGAAGGTCTTAAAGGCTTTTGGAAAATACTTTCTCCTTGCCAGAAAGAGGGAAGATCCTTAACATCATCTTGCAGGGTATGAAATGCATGGACACACAAAGCCTACCCTATCAACAGGAAAGATAAAGCATGTATTTGTTACATACCCATCTCCGAGGTTGAAGCTGTTGGGAGAACTGTTGTAGCTTGGAGATGGAGCATTGTTCATTTGATAAGGCACATCTGGCCAGGGAGAACACTGTTGGAAGAAAGGCAGCAGGGAAACTTTCATAAGGATGGAAATAAAGGATTTGATTCTCCTTTAATACCACATTCATGCTGTTGCCACGCCACTAACTTCAGCTCATCACTCCTGCTGGGAGGAGGAGATGGGCCATGGATTTTCTACACTGCTCTCCAAGCGGGCTGTCAGGGGGCCAAGATTGATTCCAGTTGTGCATTCCACATTTCTTTCTCCCATTTCACAAAGCCTGTCCCCAAATAACACTGGGCCAAAGTGTGCACAGCTGTAAGTCAGAGCAACGCCAGTAAGTCAACCCAGACTGAAGGCAGCAACGATACAGAAATACCCCTGGTCTCAATTATAAATCCCTAATTAAATCCAGGCAAGAGTGACAAAAATGCTCCTGTGGCATTGCTTCAGGTTTATACCAGCAAAAGAGC
This sequence comes from Peucedramus taeniatus, assembly GCA_013400575.1. NCBI lineage: Eukaryota > Metazoa > Chordata > Aves > Passeriformes > Fringillidae > Peucedramus > Peucedramus taeniatus. Next base: position 501,823 of record WBNO01028427.1, read on the forward strand.
AGAATTTGAACCAGCCTGCTGAAACCTCTGGTTGTTAGTCAAACAGCTCCAGTCATAAATGGGTACTAAATTGAGAAAATTTAAGATAGACAGACAGACACAAAGCTACTAGAAGCCTTCACAACTATAGGTCAGACTCCACATTCCATGACAGTAGTGTAAAACCAGAGTAACCCAGCTAGAATTGGTGACTCTGTTCTGAATTTAAGCCACAGTAATCAGCAGGAGAAATGTAGCCCTGTTGAACCCCCCACCACCAAGAACTCAAGAAAATGCTCTGTAGTGGCCTTGTTTGCAATGATAAAAAGACAGCAAGTGTAGCTTTGGAGCTTTATCATCTCCACAAACACTAGCAAATATTTTATAATCTCCACAAGCACTGGCAAATATTTAACTCTTTGGCAACCCAGATTTCCCCATGCAATATGTCAAAGTGCATCAGAGCTCACAGGGAGAGTGTGGGATCTGCCAACTCAGTAGAATTAGGTCTGTCAATCACAAAACATGCTGGTTGCTCCTGGCAACATGAGGAAAATGGAGTGGGAGAGATTGGATCTCACAAATAGGAAGTTGATTTAAATTAAGAATAATTAACATCATTTTTGGAAGTCCAGCAAGCTGCTCCAAGAAAAAAAAAAAAAAAACTAAATCAAACAACAAGTCATTCCCACAGGGAGACTGAACAACACTTTTAAATCTCTTTCATGAGTCCTGTTGCTGACTAATTCTACAGCCTATGGTAAGTTTATACAAACATCTTAGTAATGACAGAGAGGGGCAGAAACACATGCAATTCTACACCAGATGCATCAGAATATAAGACACAAGATATTTCTAGAGTACAATCCAGATCTTGCATGTAACAACAGCTTCATATGCACATTCACAGAAAAACAGATTAATAATTTAATCAGACAGCCTATTCATGTGCTCAAGTGTCCCATCTCCAACATGAGCTTTTGCCAAGCAGCTCTGAAAAAAAATACAGACAACTGTATTTTCATACAGCTGGAACCTGAGGGCCATGACAAGTGCCCAGGAGCACAGTAGTGAAAATTGAGAAAGTTTTGGCTTTGTTTTTTTTTTAAAGCCAGGCTGCTAAGGGTTAGTTTATACCCCAAGACATAAGAAACTTTGGCATCTTTCATAAATTTCAACAGTGAGTCATTTTATCATTTCGCTTCAACTCTCAGTTTCACTCAGATGTGAGCACACATGTCCCCACAAGACAATCTCCAGGATCAAATGCTGTTTTCTTTTAAATTTATCTCCCAACATGATGTAGTATGATGTGTCTAAAACACTTTACCTCTGTGAGAATAGTTGTCTCATAGGAAGGCTGATACTTCTCCTTCTCTTGGGTGGTCTTCTTTTCCATTTTTTCCCTGTCAGTCTTCTGTTTTCTGTCTGCTCCTTTAGGCTACAAGTACAAGCACAGGCTCTCCCTTATGCCAAGCATTACAAGTTTGGAGACAGAGGCCAACAGATTTATCTAATCTGTTCACAAAAGCCTCCTTAAGATTTACGGGCATTCTACATATGAAACAAGATCAGATCTGCATTTTCTAGACAAAAGAATGAATCAAGCATCCCTACTGTTTCTGTACATCCACCACTAATGCCTACTGCCACTCTGAAATAGGCTGACCACAGTCCTGAAATGTGATTCCAATTATTTCAGTCCATAAGGTATGCACCTCAACTGGCATTTGTACCATCTTTCCAGAAAAAGGAAAGACTCTGCTCACAGGAACAAAACTGGAGCAGCAGATCCCTTGAGAAAACAGGCCCAGGGAGAGTTTGTTAAGTAGCTATAGGTCTGCCACGCCCAGATTAGGAGCTTCAAAGATGCCTTTTCTCTGAATCTTTTTCTCCTCCAGGTATCACAGAGACAAACTCTGCTCCAACAACAACAACAAAAAGGTATTTAAGATCTCCACAATAAAATTTTATTGTTCACAGAGAGTTCAATCAAAAAAAGTAAAGTAGCCCTAATGTCTTGATTGCCTGGGAGCATCAAAATACACTGAATACCCTAAACATGTCAGTATTTTTGTAGTGTTTGAGGTGCAACAGACTGGCAGAAGTCTTGGTGCAACACTTCAACCAGAATTGCTGTGTAGGGCAATGTTTATACCACCATGTGCACAGAAGTCCTGATTAAGATCTTAAGCATACCCAGCTAAAAGTCTATTCTTTTACTCCAGTATTTGCATCGCTCCTACAACCACCTGAAATCTTTGCATGTTCCTGTGCCTTAATCTAGTTGATGACAAAGCCAAAACTACCTCATACCTTGAACACTTTGATCTGGCAGCTTGCAGAATGCAAGTGTTCTGTGTATTCACCGTTTTCATTCTGCTTAAAGGTGTCGATTTGCACCCGGAAGGGCACCCCTTTCTCTCCTCCATGTTTCCGTGGAGTAAACTCTGTGCTGATGCAATGTACCTGGCAAAACAGAAACTGTGCTCATCTCTGGAGACAGCTGGAACCTGTGCTCATCTGAATTTCAGATATTGCCTGAACATGAGGTTTTGGCTCCTCACAAAAAACAAAAAGAGGCAGAAGAGTTCATATGTTTTCATTTCTATTCCTTTGGACAAAATAATCAGGAGAGCAAGCAGTTCAGAAAGAAACAGGGCATCAGGAAAAGCATCCTTTCATTTAAGTAAATCCCTCATTCAGATTAAAAAGATAGCTGATGCTCAGAATGAGAAATAGTCATGAAAGAGGAAAGCAAAGAAAACAAACAGGTTATGAACAGTTTCCTCAAAACAAAACCTATGCTTAGAAAGCAACACCAATGTCTGAGTACTTTTTTAAAGAAAATCATGGCAGTAGCAGGTAGTACTCCAACATTAACAAGTAGCCAGCAAATTGACTTAGCGAGTATCCTACAAATTAATTACACATGATTATCACATGAGTTAGTAATTATCATTACCATCCTTCTCTCTTGTTCATGTACTGGCTATTTTGTCTCCCTGGGTCTTTAAAAATATATCTAACCACTGTATTTACCACAGAAATATGACTTATCTCTTACCTGAATGAATGCTGAAGCCCTCTTTGATGGATCCCAGAGAAATTCAACAGTGTTCAACTGGGTCGGGCTAGCCCTGGGATCCAAGATACCAACTGACAGCGGGATATCTGTAGAAGAAAACCCCTAAAATTTTAAAAATATTAAATTGAAGAAGAGAAAGCATTTCCATACAATCAGAACATGCATGTGAAAGCAAAGCCAGCAAAGACATCTCTATCTGGGACCTATGGCGCTAGATCTCCTTCCCTCCCAAAGACATACAGGATTCTTAAAAAACCTAAACAGAAACCTAAACAGACATGCAAGCACTCCATGCACCACTCATCTCCCCAGCACTGCAGAGGTGCCACAATGAAATAGCCTCACCTATATCAAGGATGCGATCCCCAGGCCGACTCCACCTCCAGCCCTCGAGCTGCTGATGCTCCGTGTACTGCAGGCGGCGGTCGTGGAAAACGACACGAATTATACTCTGTTAAAAAAAGACACCAGTATGAGCAACGGGATCCAGAATCCTCTCTCAAGATGACTTTGGTTTTCCAGAGTAGAAGCAAAAGCTGATCTGTTCTGCTTCTCACCCCCATTGATGAGGAGAGTAGAAGGGTCCACCTAAGAGACCCATCACCATGTGTATCAAATTCCTAAGGGACCCCTGAGAGAGAAACACACTTCCCTCTTCACAGGGCACATCTTACAGGAGTAACACAGCCCTATACAGCTTTCTGGGATTCACTCTGGAAGCACTATAGCAATGTCCACCTAATCTTTGGTGTCGTGGCATCTAAACACCACTATTTTGCCTCAACACCCAAAAAGGCTCGTATGGGGGTATACCATGTCCCAACCCCAGTATATCCCATTCTGATTTGGAAATTGTGGAAGCCAGCTTAGCTGTCCCTGTCCTGGTGGAGCTGACATGTCCAGACACCTTGTCAGTGGGAATTAAACTTTATTCCAGCCATTAAGAGCCAGTCATTGAATTTGTCCCAGATTAGTTAAACAAGGGTAGGTAGAGTAGGAAAGCATCTGTAACAGCAGGCTGGTCTGCAATGGTGCAGCTATGCCAATAACTGGAGGAAAAAGGCTGGAATAAGGGCAATCCCCAGGGCAGACAAGTCCTAAGTACTCCTAACTAATATGTTCTTTTGTATATTCACAGTGCTATACTTACATGAGTTAATGACCCCTAACATCCCAGTTTCTCAAGCCCACACTCTTGTTGGGGACTTCTGTATCAAGTGAGTGAGCAACTTTTGCCACTGAACCTGAGAAATGCCCAAATCAAACCCTAGCTTCAAGATGCAAACAAACCACAGTGGGAACACCTGCAAAATTGGAATCCCAGTCCACATACTACCTGAAATGGGCCAAAAGACAAATAGGGAACGGCCTAAACTTGGAAAATATTTGAAATCCAAATTGGAATACAAATTTTGCACCTAGTTCCCACTTCTCAAAGGAAATCCTGAGGCAGAACAGCCAAGAATTGAAGGTTGGATCCAGAACCAGGGTCCAGACCAACATTTTTGAATTTGAACTGTTTTGGCAGTGGAGGAAACAGGAAAAAGTCCCCCAAACCAAATAATCAAGTTCTGTATGTTCATCATTACGCCCATTACCAAAGTAAACTGGAGCTATACAGAATCTGCCTGGCAGAACTATGTAAACACCTGGGCCCTCCATCTGTCACATAACAACCCAGGCACGTTGCTGCGATTCAGCAGGGAGACAAGTCTGCCTCTCCACAGCTTTGACCATGTTCACCACTGAACTTTGGGATTCCCCTGAACCCAATATTCATAGTGAAACTCTGGGGTCATGATCACAGACAGAATAAAGGTTCCCCTGAAGCCCTGCAAAGCCAAGCTGTGTAGTCCCACGAAACTAGCACTCAACAACTCCGTCACCCCTGCTTCCATTAAAAACAATGGAAAAGTATTTTCCATTGTCTCAGTGGGAGCAAGGTCAGGCCCTTCATTAAAGGCTGTATGTAGTAGCAGGAAGAAAAGAAATCTATGTTTCTCCTTACCTTTACATATTTTGTGTTTAAATCTTGAAACTCTCCCAATTTCCTATTCTCAAGTAGACGGATTTCATAAGACTGACCTAGAGTTTAAGGAAACATTTCCAAGGTGTTTAATATGTTGTAGCAATGAGAGAGTCATGCTGGCATTTATGTGGCTGATAAAGCATACGTTTGATCAGGGAAAGCTTATTTTTGCTAACATAATGCATTTGCCCCAGTTATCGATAGGCACCAAAGCACAGCAGAAATCTGAGGGGAAGGTTTGCCTTTTGGCAGCTAAAAGCTCTCCATTAGGACATCAATTACAGCTGTCTCCCGGGGCTGCTATGGTTTTCTGGTCACCCTCCAGAAAGTCACCAGGGTGTTTGAGGCAGTTGTCCCCCCATGCCACATGGCTGTAACAGCACTGTCTTTGTCTGTCCCTTCTGCTAAAGCAATTCTGCCAAAGCAATGGTTGTGTGAAGAGGTGCTGGCACAACAGGTCCAGGAACAATTCCGTAGAGGACGGCAACTGGGGAAAATCTTGCCATCTTCAGGAAGCAGTCAGGCCTCTAAGGTGTTTTGGTGAACCACAAAAAAAAAATTTGTTTCATAATGCCTGGAAAGTTGCTGCCAAGGGCATAAATATTCCTTCAGAAGTGTGTGGAAGCAGCAATGGGTATTACAGCATGAGCAAGGACCAGCTGCAGGAAGGGAATTCACACTCCACCACCCCACCACCACCCTCACATAAGGAATTTAGTCAATTCAACAGAATTCAGCCAACTGGTTTATGAAATAACATCTCTTCGAGGCTGACAGCAGACAAAGGAGACTGATGTCTCAATACCTTAAGCACAGAAATTACTAAGACAGTACAAAAGCTCATTGTACTACACCGAGTCTTTACAATAAGCCTGCAACCAGTACCAAGGCAGGATAGGATCTTTAGGACTAATGGAGCATATATGTACCTTATAGCTAGCTTTTCTTGTCCATCTTGCTATCCTCCCTTTTCCTGAAAAATGCACAGAGTACGACAAGGCAGGCACCAAGGAGGAGATCAGTTTGGTTTTTCTGGCTCAACCAGTATCTCTGCAGAACTGGCCCTGCAGAAAACTGCAAAGCAGATCTATCTCCCTCTAAGCAGCTTCTACCAGCAGAGACAAAAATGCTGAATTTCTGAATCTGGATTTAGAAATGAAAGACTTGTGACAGCAGACATGTTAGAGAGGCAGACCACTTTTTGAGAATCCCACCTGCGTGAGTACAGACCATATCCACAGAGCACAGAGATAACTGTGCTTATTCAGCTGGCTGGCAGATAGGAAAATGAAAAAAAAAGGAAGGACAAGAGAGGCCATACTGAAGCCCAAAATGTTTGCACAACAGCCCTACTGATGTTAGTAGGAGTTCTGCAAACAGGAAATGACCCTTGAATCCAGCAAGTGACTTAGGGCATGGGGAGAGCAGAGAATAAAACCATATGAAGTACCAAAATAACTATGGCAACATGCACCAATCTTTACCCATCTCTTTGCACATAAGTAAAACAGAATTACAACAGTGACCTGCCTTTGAAGACTGCTAGACAACAAAAGTGGATTTTGTAAACCACAGTCCTGAAATGGAAGTCTTCCATACTTAAACTCACAAGATTTTCTAATGTTCCCATTGATACATGTTAATATTGTTCACCTGGCAAATTTTAGAGATATGTACATAGTCAATACTGCTATATTAGCATAAAAAGGATCAAGGTCAGGTTAAAAAAATTGGATTTTCTCCCAGAATCATAGAAAAGAGCCTTCAGACCATCAAGTCCAACTATTAACCTAGGAATGCCAGGTCCACCACTAAAACATGTTCATAACTGCCACATCTGCTATACTATGTGCTTGTATGTGCTGTACATGTTTATCTCTGTTGTACAATTGGCTGCTCAGTGGTTCAGTCTGGAGGTACACTTCACCAGCTATAGAGTGATATAGTTCATCATCTTGAACCCATTTACACTGCCAAGCATCTCTTGCACTTACAGTTCATTCCCATGCAAATATGAGGCTAATTAATCATTACAGAAGATTAATTTAGGCTTTGAAAGCAAGAGACAGTAAAATACATCTGTGACTGTACTCAGAGGTAACAAGGACAGTGAAATGCAGTGGTATGAGCTGTGCTATGGAGGAAGGCAATGGTCAAACCAGAAGCATTGTCAGCCATTCAAGCAAGTAACTCAGGAATGAGCAGGTTTTTGGGACACCCTCTCTTTGGTCAACCTGATCTGCTTATCTTCAGTTAAAATGAGACAAAAGAAAGTAACAGGCATAAAAACATCATCCATGTTCCTTTCAAGCACTCAAAAACTCTGCAGCATGCCATCTCCAACCCCCTTGCATGGGACAGGGACAGAATTGCAGCCTGGCAGGCAGTGGGCACCACACATCTCCACCTGACAGGAGTAATTCACCTTGGAGGGAGTCAGAAACAGATCCTGCAGACCAGTGAAAAAGAAACTGCAACGTAGACAGAGTTAATATTAAACAGAAAGCCGAAGAGGAAATAACATGCTTTGATGAAAGATATATGGGTCATCTGATGGAAGCCCTGGAATGCAGTTTATGCCACGAAAAACCTCAATCAAAATGGTATTTTATGCTAACTGCTTTCCCCTTGAACCCTGAATGTTTAACTTGAGTTGCTACATGATTATCAAACAAGACTGCTCCCAGCCAGGCTTCAGAAAACATGAGGGTATTTTCTCTGCTCTGTGAAACTCTGTCAGTGAGAATTTGGTCCCAATTCCTCAAAGTTCCTTTATATATCCATCTTCTGGTAGTGGTTTTTAATTTATTCTCCTTTCCAGCAAATTCATTGCTTTGTGGCTTATGGTACCCAGAATTTATTAGCATGGACAGCATTCAGATACTTGTACTTTTATAGCACCAAACTGCTTGGATTATACTTTTTCCTTGAAAAATACCTTCCAAATGTTGTTCACCCTATATTTTCCACCACTGCTACCAGCAAGACTACTGAAATGGTGAACTACAATCTCAGCCCTGCAATTATTACTGTAGAGAAAAAAGGTTCTCAAGAATGAACACTTGGAAGTTGGAAAACAAAATCCCTTTGTAAAATAAAGCAAATAACAGCAATCTAACCTGAAGGAAGCTGAACTCCCCCTGGCGTCAAAGAGGGCAAAGAAGTCACACAAGGCTCCGATACACAGCTCATTTTTGAATCCTGCATCGCTGACTCACCAGCACGAGCAGGCACACACTGACAGTTCTCTGCTAAAACTAAATCAGTAACAGATCATTCTTAGTCAGGTGTCCAAATCTGTAAAAATCTGTTTCTTCTGTAAAGAAACATGTCTGTAAGTGTGACTAAATCTGCATTTCCAGTTTACAAGTTAGACTACAACTAGTTAAGCCCAAAACAAAGCTGAAACACAGAGTTCCCCCATACTGAGTTTTCCCATGTGTCTCAGATGGAAACACAGATTAATACAGGTCAGACTACAATTTTCCAAGTCAACATGTGGTGGTAAACCTGGAGACAGGAGCAGAGGATACCAGTGCTGAGACTACAGTGATTGGATTGAATAGCCCAGGTCAGGTGTAATACTGGGCACACGCACAGGGCACCTAAAGCACTTCTGTCACCACCTGAATCAAAAGGGACACTTTGCAAGCAATCCCCAGCACAGCTGATGCTGCAGCAGCCTCCTGCACATCTGTGTGACCCAGTGCTCCCTTCACTCACCACAATCCTTTTTCCCTACCTGAGGCTGTGAACAGAACAGTAATAAATATTCAGAAAACCACAGCACATTCCTGAGATGCAGTTTGTCTCCCAAATTCATTGAAAGCTTCAGGGGCACCAATAAAAACCCAGGCAGGTGACGATATACTGTAATTTCCATTTTAAACAGACATTCTCTGGGAAAAAGCAAATTTATGTAATCTCCTCCTAGGCTAGAGTTTGAGCAACTCGATTTACAAACAAAGTAGTACCCAGTAAAATAGGAACCACCCAGGTCTAGAGAGTTCCTGGTTCATAATCCATGAAGCAATTCCACCTATCTGAAGGAGGATTTATAGAGTGCTTACTTTTTAAAACTTGCATTGTCTTTGATAATTAACACACATTAAATGTGGGCATAGCCACAATGTGGGGCCAGCAGAATTTAAAGTCAAGCACTTGCTACAGATGAAAAATAATTTAGTTCAACACAGGGATGATTTCACCTGCTCAAAAGGTACAAGTTTAACAACTTACTGATTTCCATGGAATTTAAACAGCCATCAGAAATTTTAGGTAATTTCTGAGTACTAAAGATTATCACCATTTCAAGCTCAAAGTTACATTTTGTTCAAATGGTATTTACTACACAACCACAATATCCTGTTTGCTTTTCTTTGTTTTGGTGTTACATTTCAAGGGCCACTTGCACTATGCATTTTGTGGTTTTCTGCACAATACACCGATACAATACACTAATTTCCAATTAGGATGCTGATGTTCCAGGCTGATATGACTCAGGCCTTACTTAATCCAACAAAGCAGCCTTTCCAGAAATTAATTAAACCCTTACCTTTGAATGAGCAATATCCCAAACAAAAGTCTGTGGAAAAAGGAAAAAAAAAAAACCCCAAAAAACAACAGAGTGTCCTCTTTCTCAGAATGAATCCACACAGCACTAGACAGAACCAGCCTGGAAACTGTTTGATTATTAAGCCAAGCCAATAAAAATTCCATTTAGCAACTTTATATGGACATCCTAAAGAGCGCACAGATAAAGGCAAAGGAATGCTGACAGTCAAATGCACCATGCAGAAGGAGGGGGAAGGAAAAAAAAAAAAAAAAGCAAGCATTTATCATACCAAACCAAAGCATATCCAGCAGGCAGGAGGATCACCTTTGAAAGAGCCGAACACAACTATTCAGGGCATCAGGCACACACAAAGATTTTTCTGACAAGAAAGATTAATGAACCCTCAGGGTAAACAGACAAGAGTGGCAGAGCTGGCATGTGAACTTGCATGCTTGATGACACACACCTTTTTAGCCAGTCACAAGCAAAAATAAAAATTAGCATAATTTTTAAGACTTGCTCAAATGTCCATCTCGTGGATGCTCTGCAGGACAAGAAGCAAAAGCAGAACCCTCAATCCCTGAACCACAAATGACAGTGGATATTCTGCAGTTGCTTACTGTAGCCTCATTTGACAAGATGCTGTAGATATTTATCCAGTGGATATTATGAATTCACCAGCTACACAATAGGCCACCCTGGAAGTTCCCACTATGCTAGGAACATGGAAATCCTGCAAAGGAGAACAAGCTGTGGGCCAAGAAACGCAAAAGGAACACTGGAATCATTCTAACACTGCAGGCCCATCTTGCCCCACATCCCATCTTCAATACAGCAGCCAGCGATGGAGCAGGGTCAATACAGCCAGCCTTTTCTTCCTTGCCAGATCTTCTCAGCTTCTGGTACTCAGTGTCCAGACTGCATCTACATTGAGCTGCCCAGACATGACCAATGCTCATTAACTCTTTTGTGTGATCTCCTTCTGAATTTTCTTGCACTGTGGCAAACAGAGCCACAATTTCCCTTGCTTTAGCACTGACAGTCTGGGCGCCTTCATCTGCCTCCTGCCTCCCCCCCTTGCACAAAGCCCCCTTAGCTCCACCATGTTTTGGTACCCAGGAGTTCAACACCAAGGAATTCCTGCTCTGCTTGCCCCTACCAACAGGGCAGCAATGCTACAGGAACAGAGCACAGCAATTCAACTCCTAATTCCACCACCACACCACAGAGCTTCACTGTCATCATGTCACTTTTATGTTTTTCCTCCTCTTACAGTGTGCCCCCAACTCAAGGGGGTTTTTCTTGCCCCCTTTTCCTACTTCCCTACATCTTTCTTGTGGGAAAGCCAAAGAGCTGCCTTGGAGACAAGTTTGCTGCAGGAAAATTTCACTGCTCATTTACTATATGAACATTTTTCTGAGTTCTACTCTCCACAGACTTTTGAAGACTGTCTATTCTACAGTGGTGACACTTCATAGCTAACAGGCACTAGCAGAAATACTCCTCATTTACAATGGTTTCCACTCAAGAGAGGGAGGTGCATTTAAATCCCCAAAGAATACAGTCTCACTTTGAATCAAAGACACAAAACAAGCCAGCGGACACAAAAACACTTCTAGTTGCTAACTTCACTGTGTGCACTTGGGTTTCTTTTGCATAGACTTCCACTTGATCTCATCTAATCTAAACCATGTTATAAACTTTGATTTTTAATACAAATTAAATCAGTGAAGAAATTATGAACCTCCAATGGTAAGCTGAAAAAATACCTACCCTGAAATAATTTCTTCCTGTATTTCCACTTCTTTAGCATGTATTTGAAACACTCAGATTATCTTAGTCACATCTGTCCAGCTCAGAAAACCTCAACCCTCTCTGTGTAAGTAAAAAATACAGGCTTTTTCTGGTTTCAACCTGTTTTAAGTCAATTTGGACAAGAGGTTTTATAGCTCTGAAGGAGTAGTTTTGTGTGTAATATTTACTCGAGTTTCAGATAACTAAAATGAATGGTCCTGGGTGAGGGTGCTGACGAGGGATGCAGAAGAGCTGAGTATGACTCTTGACCCCACCTAGCAGCTCCCTCAGATGCCCTCAGGTTAAGTCCCTTCCTTCACCACATTTCTGCAATAGGAAACTGGGAGAAGCAAGTCCACTCCCACCCGTGGCTGCTCAATCAAGCTGCTACCACAGGGCAGGGAAGGAGATGGGATCAAAGCTGACTGCACCTTCCACACCAGCCACAAACCAAGCCAAGGACAGGAGCAATCTCACTGCCTGCTGTCTGGTTTCAGAAACACATAATAAATGCTTGGTAGGAAGCAAATCAGAGGGAAAAAAGGCAGGTTGTTTCCTCTCCTTATGAAAAAAAAGTATATTCTTTCATAAAGATGTATATTACTCCTACAAAAACAGCAAATCAGGTCAAACCTACAGTATTTCTCAAGCTTCTTACTGCTACCTAAAATGTGATCTTTTAGGACACAAACTATAGGAGGCTAACTGGAAAATTTCTACATCATCTCACACTGACAGTAACATTCACACAAACATCAAACCCTGTAAAATCACACGCAAAAAAAAAATCTGAATCTCAATTAAAGGAATCTCAAATACATATGGATAATGAGGTAAAGTAAAAAAAATATGTGGAATATCAGGAAAAAAATCTTCCCAATATTTTCCTATTTCTTACTACACGCTGAGGAACTTCTAAGCACTCCTTTTTTTCACAGATATTGAAGATTTATGGGGGAACAAAATGCAGCATAGGGGCTTCCAGTAGGATTTGTGCACAGGCTACAATCCAGCAAATTCACAATCCCATTTGAATTTCATCCAGATGTTAGCAACAGAAGAAAGGATTACAGAAAGAATAGAAACCAGCCTCTTGGTTAAAAGACAACTGAGATTCTAGCTTCCTAGGGACAACAGAAGTCAGATGCTCTACTTACACAGAGGTGCCCTGTCATCTGAAGCAAGATTCATAGTGAGCTTTGGGATGGTGTGGTTTGGAGACAGGGTTGTTTATCCTGGGCTGCCAAGTGAAGACAGAGCTGCCAAACATATGGGGAAATTGCTTCTAGCACAATTAATGGCTTCAGCTGAGACACCAGAACCTACTCAGAGCTGTCTTCAAAGTCAGGCAGGAGACAAATTCCTTCTCCAAAGATGAAGTGCACCACAAGAACCAAAAACACCAAAAGCCACTTTCAGAAATGGGAAAGACAAATTAGCTTTGTTAGCCATTTCATTTTTTTAAGCCATCCAAACCCAAGAATATAGTGGAAAGGGATTGAGGAGCAGTACGGCATCCCGTAACAATTAGGGAAAAAGGATCCATGGGTGGGTGGGCAGGAACCAGGGAGCACCTGCTACTCACAGTCTCAATGGCACAAAGCCACTGCTGTGCCTGTGATCTCAGGCAAGGGTGGAGCATTTGTCCACATGGGAGAAGCCACCAGCAGCAGAACTCCTACATGCCCAGGGCCTGGTCGGGGACGGCAGTCACTGTTAGGAAAAGAGGTAGTTCCTAGCAGGGGACAAAGCAAAAATATCCCCATAAACAGAGCTATAATTAAAGCAGGAGCATACCCAGCCAGAGCTAGTCACTCAGCCTTCTCTACACTTCATTTAGGCAAATAAAGAACCGTTCCAGGAAAAGTACAAACATCCAGGCAGTTGTGACCCCATAAAAACTCAATTACGTAGGAGTTAACGTCAATATAAAACAGCTTTTTTAATTTACTGTAAATCTCAGTGTTTAAAACTGGGTTCTCTGGCTGCAGAAGATTAGGCAACCAAATTTGAGCTTTAGACTTTTGAAGGGAGGCAAGGGCTCTCTTTTGCCTCCTGCCGTAAGCAATTTCATCTCCTACCCAAACAATCAGGCATCTACTCCAAAGCATCCTCTTCAGCTGTTCTTTGCCCAGTGCTTCCTGCACCTTTCTTTAGAGAAGCAACCAGAGCACATCTGCAGTTGAGCTGAGGCAGGACAACACTCAACAGATTTTAAATGCAGCACCATTTAAAATGTACCAGTTTATGTGCACATCTTGAACCTGGATATATGCCTTGGCACCCTGGGGTTGAAATTTGGGCTTTTGTTTAGATGTGGCCCAGACTCAAGTCCATCACTAGGTTTATGAGGCATAGTTTGCTAATGCACCTCTACAGCAACATTCCCAAATTCACAAGCTCTCTCAGGTAACTGAGAAATTAGTGGTTTTCCTTCATGGCTTGGGTTTTTGGCTTGTTTGTCTTCTGAACCATCTAGGACTGGCACTAAGGCTGAATCCTGGAAGACACCATAAAGTAGAGGCATCCAGCCTTCCAAATCCTAGCCAGCTGTACACTAAAATCTTTGCACAGCCAAGAACCACAAGTCACACACTGCAGATCGGGAGAGCTGAACGCAGCCCAAGAAAACTTTACAAGCAGAAGACGGCAAGTTACTCTGAAGCACCACTGGGACACTGGGCTGGATCTCTCACACAGCTCTCAGTGACCCTCTGCCACCAAACTTAGCCTCCCTCTTTTTGAAGTAATTAACATCTGAAGTTTTGAGCCAGCCCAACACTGGTCATGAAACAAAATCATGACTTGAACAGCTCACAGTCCACATGTGGTTCTGGCACTACAAGCTGATTCCCTTGGGCAATGACTTTCAGGTTTTTGTGATTTTTGACATTTTGTTTTTCAGAAGAATGACTTTATTCCTCACATTTATTAGCATTCAGATCTACTGTACACAGTGTTTGTTTCCTCCACATTCCTCCTGCTGCAATTTCTGGAACCACCTTTCGTTGCACTCATTTTTGTCCATGTTTGAAACTGGTTTCAACCAGCCATGGTCAAACCACACCCCATATGACTGCAGACCATGGAATATACACTGCATCAAGCCATCTTGCTGAAGCAATGGTTTGTAATATGGTTGCTGGTTGATTGTTTGTCTGAAAATTCCTATCCACAAGAGACACAAACAGTGCTAAAAGGCAGGCTAGTTCCAGAAACGTTAGGATGTTTGTGCTGCAGACTTCTGGACAATGTAGTTCTGTTGACAGATGTGATCCCTGACCAAAGGAGAAATGCCAGCAGCAGCTTCCAGTGTAAGGACAGCACCTTTACCAATCTCATGGACTGAAGGTGGAGTGGTATTGAGACACCATACTAATAAGCCTGTACTTTGTCCCATCAGATGAGTAATCCTCCTGAGATCCTGTAAAGACCTCTTAATGAAGGAACTGCCTTAAGGATCAACAAACTAATACTGTGTTCAATTTGGCTCCAGTTTCCCAAGGAATGTGGGAAGGCAGGAGGGGAAAGAGATTGGGACTGACAAGTGTAATGAGTCAGTCTTTGGAAACCAAGCTACAGATTTGACTCTAGTTACCTCATTTACAGGCTGGTTCTAGAGTTGTGGCCAGAGAGCACTCATGGTTTCAAACTGGAGCAGACAAACTTGGGACTCTGCCACTGCTGAATGTCCCCAAGTCAACTTAACAGCTAAGCTCACTCCATTATGCTCCCTCTCAAATCCTTCCCCTGTCCCTTTGTGCAAACACTGATCTCTGGTTTCCAGCTCCAGAGTCCTCTCAACCTCCATCCTCGGAGAGAGTCCAGGCCAAAGACCTCTTCCTCCTCAAAACCACTGACCATCCCTCTGGGTCTATCCTGCAAGAAGCAAGGCTCAAGAGAAGCCATTATGCTCCACAAGCCTGGAGCCCTCTCCCACCTGCACACAAACACAGCCACTGGACAGTCCTTCCTAGCCCATATGAAGTCTTTTCAGATCTCACTCAGATGGCACTCTCCACTGACTCCTCTTCTATCTCTGCTAAGCAACTTGGCCTTTAATTTGCTACCCAGTGCTTCCAGCTTTCCACAGACCATAGGTCAGGTCTGACAGAGCTTTCTTCCACGCAGTTCTGCATATAAACATTTCTGAGCTGGTCCACTCACCACCATTGAACCAGTCACATACAGAGAATGTGTTTCAGGGCAGGAAGCAGAGCTGCTTCACAGTAACAAAAGGTCATAACTGAGTGGTGAAGAGCTAAAGCTGAGAAGGAACATTTGAACAGCAAGCGGCAAGAATCACCCAGAAAGCAGAAAACCCCAAAGCCCTTACTCACAATTTGAGAAAGTAACCACACTGGATGTGAATTGCTTTGTTGGTGCTGCTGGGACAGCCACTGTCTTTGTGCCTACCTTACTACAACCCAGCCATGACTGACGCACAGGCAGGGCAGAGAAATGTTCATTAATGAAGTTACCCATTTGCTAAAGTAATCCATCACAACACTCAAGAAGGGAAGCTTTATGTAACAGTGCTTGGCCAATCCATGATAAACACAGAGAAAGGTTAAGGTGCAGGAGGTGTCCCTTTGCTTACAGCCAGCACAAGCTGATAAGGTGTAAGGAATGGTCTTAAATTGCTTCACAAGATGGCTGTGGCATTGTAGCTGGGTCACAGGGCTTTTGAGTCAGCCAGTTCTTCTCCCGTGCCACAAGCATTGGTTCTAGAAACCTCAGCTGCCTCGAGGTTCCCTTCACACACCTCCTCAAGGTCATAGAACATAACTCTACTTAGGGGATTCATTTTCTGACAGAGCCTTTAAATCCTCATCCCTTTTTAACCCATGGCAATGTTCTCGCCAATAACTCACTAACAGAAACTAGACACCCCAGCTTCCCAACTCAGCCCCTCTGCACAGCTCCTGCCAGCCTCATCCCTGCTTTGCTCCTCCAGGCCTGCCCAGCTTCATGCTCTTCTGTTTCTGCAAAGACACATCCCACCTTGAGGGATGAAAGACAGATGATATCCAAGAAATGACAAGGAAGCAGGAAGCAGTGTCAAGATGTAGCAGTAGACAACTCCTTGCGATAGTAAGCAGGACAAAGCCTAACACAACATGGTTTATCTAAAAGTCAGTAACAGTCTTACTTTCCAAAGGAAAACATGGATTGCTCCAGTCACACATTTTTTTTAAAAACTCATGGTATTGCATTAAGAGTAGTCTAATTTTTTCCCTGCCAAGGTAAAAAAGTAGGCACTGCTTCAAGTATGCTAAAATATTTAACTGTCAACAGATTTGCATTTAAAAAAATCTTTTATTCCAATAGATGATAGAATTCTGTTTCATAGGAAGACTCATCTCAATCTCGCAATTGATACACCCCGTTATAACCTCCTGGGATCTGCTGTGTTTAGATGAATAAACTGAAATGACACAATCACATATCCCAAGCATCTTTTGATCCTGAGAGACAAAACAGTGCCAGCTTATGTGACAGGAAATACCTGGTTCCTTGGGTAGAGCCTGCAGTACTTCACTGATCTTTCTGTGGGGGTTCTATGGGTCCACCAGCTACAACACAGATCCAGCAGCCAGCTGCACCTGAGATCAGAGTCCAAGGGAGGTCAGGGCTCTGATTTCTACCAGCATTAAGAGAAACCTATCCAGGGAGGCACCTAAGTGAGCATCCTACTCAGTGCATGAAGCTTAAAGAGATGGGGCAGTATCCTGAGGCAGGAGAGGATCTCAGTGAGAGGGCAGACAGCCTTCAGCTTGCTGTTAGGCCTTTTTTCACAGCCTGGCAGAAACTGAGTGTAAATATGTTTTAGCATAATCTGTGCATGGAGAGGTCTGATCCCCTCAAGACCCATGCACAGGAGGTGCTGCAAAGTGACAGCAAAACACCAACCACAGATGTGTCTGCACAAATGCTGGCAAAGGGGGGGAAAGAAAACAACACAGAGAAATAAAGTGTTTATCCAGGAGTATGAACTAGTCTGTGAGGTCGGCTACAGAGGACCTTGCGGCACTGAACCCTGGCAACTTGTCAAGTTAGGCACTGAGCAGATCCACCAGCCTGTTGGAGAGATGTCACTCTGCCCAGACCTCAGAGCAGCCCTTGGATACCTGCTAAATCATTCCCTGGCTATGCCCTCCAGCAGTGCTGGGGGACTTGCAGTGGTAAGAGCCCTCCCCAGTCCAATCTGCTTCATCAGTCTGGCCTTGTGAGATGAAGGCAGGAGGCTGCAGCTTAAGTTGTCTGAGATCAAGCCAGTACTCTGCCACAGGGAACCGTGCATGCTATAACACTGCCTTAAGTCAACAGTTAAATCAGAAGTATTTCATTACTTTAAAATAGTTGATAATCTGGTATCTAAATGCAGAAAATCAAATATTCCTCCTTTCCTCCACCCTCCTCCCCACTTCTATCCCTCTTTTCCCATCCCGCTGCCCTCCCAGTAATGCAAAGTATGGGATCAAATCTCATTAACTGTTCCCAAGAAATATCCTCTCCTTCAGTGTACTGCAGACCCTACCTTGGTTGAGGTAGGTCAGAGTTTCCTCGTGCAGTTTCACGGCGGGGGAGGTGGCTGTGCACAGGACATACTGGAAGGGTGGCAGTTTGGCATCGTTCTCAGGAGACAGCTGCGGCTCTTCCTGCTTGAAGATCGGCAGCGCAAGGACATCTCTGCAATGTACAAGTTATACACAGTCAAAAAGAGTTTATGGACTATGCTAGCCTCAATCTGCATTTGGATCTCATGGTCTGAGATAACAAGGGTGGTCTCTGGAGAAACACTGGGTTAAAATGGCTAAAAGAGGAAGAATTTGGCCTGTTTAATGTAACCAGGCAACTTCTGCATCTAGGCTATTGGCACTGCACACAAAAGAACACAGCACTGGCAAAACAGAGTATGTCTGAGAATAAATGCAAGTTTTTAAGAAATAAATCAGATTTACTTTTCAGTTAAGCAGTCTTCTTGATGAGGGAAAAAAGTATCAAAAATAGATCCTTCATCCTTGTGCACTTATTTGATAAAGAGTTCTCAGGTTCCCAGCCTTTCAGAAAAAAAAAAAAAAAGGCACTTTGACAGCCAAATGTCAGATCGGTAAAATATCTTCAAGTAGCAGCCATGGTTGAGAAGCAGACAACTCTGGTGTACAAAGGAGATATTCAGGTAAATGATGGCATGAACTGCTGGATTAATTTATTCATAACATCTCCCTACATTCTAAGCAAACCTGGTCCCAAGGAATCACACAGCTCTGAAGTCAGCACTGGGCTACCTCTGTAAATGTACACACAGGTGCGTGGGAGCAGCTTCACTAGGACCTGCACCCAGCCCCATTTCCCACTTCTTTACAAAATGCTGATAGTGACCTGCCTGCTGATTTGGTCCCAGGCTGATCCCAACCCACACTAATCCCCAAGCAGAACTGGTATTAGCAAAGCTGAGAGCTCAACAAATGATCAGTTGATTAGTACAAAATGAGATGTCAGGAATAAACATCCTTATCTCAGCCTGTCTGATACTGAAGAACCACATTAGCCTTCCTATGCCACTAACGCTGCTGATCATTGTGTCCACCTACTTAAAACATTAATACCCTTCCAAATTAGGAGGATTATACTGAACACGGTGACAATTCAGAACGAGTGATTCTTTTTCTCCTCTATTTCTTTCAGATGTGTGAAGACTCGAGATTCTCTTTACACAGGCTGCAGTTCTGCTCCTTTTGACAACCACATACACAAAATGCTCTGAGGAAAAACCATCCAGCATGTACAGGCACGCAACCTGAAAGTGCATTAAGAATCTTTTCCTTGCCTGTTCAGTTAATGATCCACTTATAGCACTCACAACCTTGAAGGCTACCCAGGTCATCAGTGAAAGAGTGCAGCAGTTTAGAGTAAACTGCTCAAGTGCCTGGTTCAAGGTACTCCTGTTTAATAGAAAACAATGCCAGAGAGCAAATTGTGCCATTTCAGATGCAGACAGGAGAAAAGAAACACCCATCTCTGTTTCCATTCTCTCTTCCAACCCCACGCCCCCAGTATTATCAGCCACTCGAAGGCATCCAGCCCCATTTGCTTCCTGGCATTACTGCCATAATCACAGCTCTTGCCTAACTGCTGCCACAGAGAGGTTTGTTTTTTTTTCCCTTAGTGATGATTTACTACAGTAATGAAGTGACAGAAATGCCTGCAGTAGATTTCTGAAATAGATAGCATTGCTCCACACACATGCAGGATCTGATACTGCTCTGGAGTCATCTCACTCAGCCCGGATGCCAACATTTGTTCCTAGGGATGCCAACATTTGCTCCTAATGCGCTCTGCACAATGCTCTGAATGCCTGTGGCTTTACAGATGAGAACAGGTCAAAAACTCCAGTACCCGAAAACTTCTGCAGTTCGGCAGAAACAGCGCACAAAATTTTGCCCGGGTATAGCAGTTAGGGGTGAGGACTTTGTACATATACTCACCTGAAAGAGTAGAGAAATTTAAGCAATGGGAAGTCAAAATTTAAATACCGTACTTCACATCAGGTTCTTTGCGCCCCTACACCTGCCAGCACAGCTGTCTGATCGCTGAATTCTGCAAGCATGGAGGAATCCATGGCTTGGTTTCTGGAAAGCTTCACCATATTAAAGCTCCAACAAAGCCACGCAAGTTAATCACATTTTTATTCCTAGAGCATTTGAACTAATGGCCTGTGGTATAATTGCTTTGGGTCAAGACCTTCTTAAGCGTTTGACCTTATTGTGTTTGGAACTTAGAATGAGGTCAAAAGAATTTTTAAGTTATAAGTATATAAGCCATCACAACACTTATGCAACTCTTCACTCAAGAGTTGTAAATCAAGTTTAGGGAAAAAACAGGCTTTTACAACAGTTCCTATCCTTAAAAAAAAAAAAAGTTGAACTCCTTAAAACTGCCGATTTTCACCCTTATGCTAAAGATTTACAGTTCTGGACTTAAATAACAACTGGTTTGCATACCTGGAAGGAGAGAAAGTTAATTGAGAGTTCAGTCAGCTGACAGAAGAGAGGGTAAAACACATACTGTGTTTTCACAAAAAACGAATCAAAATTTACAAGAACTTTTCAGTAGCATCATCTTGCTCTAGCTACAAATACCAGTGAGGTACAGCAGAACTTACACGGATGTCTCAAATACACAGAAAGCTCTTGAGCTCTGCAAAATATAACTTATATAAACCTTTCTTACAGCAACTTCAAATACTGTACTATTTCAGTTTCTTGAAGTCACTACAAGGGGGTATGAAAAGCCTTCAGAAAGGCATTGCTCAGCAGAAAAATGCCCCTGTTAGAAATGCATGTCTTGACACACACTCATGGAAAGTGAATTGGCCAGAATTAGCCACCTCTACATTTAAAAAAAAAAACAAAAAAAAGGAAAAAAAAGAAAAAAAGGAAAAAAAACAAAAACAAAAAAAAAAAAAAAAAAAAAAAAAGAAAAAAGGAAAAAAAAAAACAAAAACAAACAAAAAAAAAACCCCAAAAAAACCACAAGGGTTTTGTTTAACCAACCTCCCCTGAAACACCTGAGGGCATTTTTGCCCTAAAAGTGGTTATAGGGACTTTAATCCCTATAACTCACCATGTTAACAGAGGCAGATACTCACTAAAGCTGAAGTTGTTCCCAAAACACCAACATGTCACCTCCATACCAGCAGCCTTCCTGACAGAACAGATATCCTTTTTCCCCCAGCTAGCATCAAGCCAGCAAAAATAAGCTAATATGTTTTCTGGCCCATTAAACAGAATCTAAATTGTGGAGTGAAGCCTGACCCAGACCTGATGATCTTGTAGCACTCCTGCTACAAATCCATGGAGTTAATGCAGCAGCCTGACCACCATAAACACTCTCTAATGGAGAATATGCTGATGCTCCTCTGCTGGTACCATTTTACTGTCCTAAACGAATCAGATTTGCAAGTGCAAAGCAAGAGAGAACAAGACTTTTGCCACATACATGTTGTGAAACTGAGTTATTGACATAGAGGGAGGAGACGAAGAATCTTGTACGAAGAAACGGAAAACCTGCCAGAAGGCAAGAATCTCCCAATATTGTATCATTTGATAATGGGAAATTATTATTTAGTCCAAAATAAAATTCCTTTACAAGTACACTGATAGGTAGCACGAATAGTCAAGATAGTGTGTCTCCTTGAAAGAGAAGCATTATCTGCATTCGAAGTGCTTCCCCAGACAAACTCAGTGTTCTCTCAAGAGTGGTTATTTGGGGGTACATTTGAAAGTCAGGGTTCTTGGGCCACAGCCAGGTTTTCCACTGCCACAATTCAGCAAAATCCCACTCCAGCAATCGACTCCAGCTGACGGCTGAGCTTTACATCTTCAGAAAGCAAATAATTCACAAGCACCCAGCAAAAAAGGAACTCCCAAAGTTGCCTGCTTTAACATCGTTTGGAGGGAGGAAACACGGGTTTGTGCTACACATGTCACAGACTATTGTTTAGCAGCCCTTGTACTTAAATTAGGCACATTTAATTGAAGGCAACTGTGCAGAGGCAGGAAAAAGCTGGTTTAGGCAAGTTCAGAAAGTGAAATTCTGCGCTTTTCACACATCGTCCTAAAACGCAGAGAAAGAAATCCCATCCCTAGAAAACTGGGTGCCTTCTCAATTTGCCAACAGGCGTTTTCCTCAGACCTTTGACAGCGCTCCGCCGCTGCCGCACCTCCTCCCTCGGAGCTGCGCTACCCCAGCCCGGAGGAGAGGGAACCCGGCACAAGCAATAAAGCAACGCTGCACAGAGCTGCCTAACCAGGCGCTAAAAAAAATAAAGAAGGAAAAAGAGAAAGCAAAAAAGGAAAACGGTCTCTCAGGAAAGGGAGCGGCGCTAGCCCCGGGCGGTGCGGCGGGGCACCGGGAGTGCGGCCGGGGAAGCCGGCGGGCGGGCGGCCGCGG